>CM067167.1:16673849-16959762 GCA_034093135.1 Erigeron breviscapus
AAATTTACTTTTACCTTTACTATTTAAATTTACTTTTACCTTTACTATTTATAAATTTTGTAAATATACATATAAGTATAACAAACAGTTTTATTTGCATGTATCTCAGCCCCAATATATTAAAGAGTTTGAAAAGGGGAATATGGAAACTCACCTTAGTGATAATAGCAGAAATCAAGTAGATGAAATAAGCCTTGTATAGTTACACCAGAGAGTATTTAGAAGAGAATATGTAGTGGTGTGTGTTTTAAAGTTTAATATCGTCTGCTATTTATAGGCGAACGAATTCATTCGTTTGATTTTTATAATATTATTATATTATATTATTATTATATTATATTATTATTATATTATAAAGTTAATCATGAATAAGGGTATGTATATATATAGTATTTTTTGTTTATATATTATTATATTATATTATTATTATATTATATTATTATTATATTATATATTATTTATTAATTATTATTATATATATTATTATATTATATTTTTATTATATTATATTATTATTATATTATAAAGTTAATCATGAATAAGGGTATGTATATATATAGTATTCTTTTTGTCCATATCTCTAGTGAAATAAACCCGTGATTCATAATTTATGAATTTTAAATTATAAAGTAGATAAAAGTGTGTTTCCCACTACCTCTTGGACGTTTCTAATGATAGATTTCTTTTATACTAGTAGTATATATTTATACATTGTTTTAATCCTAAATTATGCATACGGGCTCCTATTGAGAAAATTCAAGTTTCTATAAGACCAGAAAATTAAGATCCACAACTTTCATTTTAATAATTTTTACTCAACTAACCCTTGTGAGCGGGTTTTGGACGTTTATATTATAAGAATAAAGTATGAAAGCGATGTTTACTATTCAGCACTATTCACTTTTGAATTTATTCGGAAATCAGATTCAACGTTGAATTTAAATTATTTGACGTGGGTCCCGCCTTTATATTATTTTATTTTATTACCCTTTCTACAATTTACTTTCTACCTTTACTATTTACAATTTACTTTTTACCTTTACTATTTAAAATTTACTTTTTACCTTTACTATTTAAAATTTACTTTTTACCTTTACTATTTAAAATTTACTTTTTACCTTTACTATTTATAATTACTATTCATGAATACTGAATACAGTCATTATTCACGGTACTATTCACGTTCATTATTCACGTTCACTTTTTATAAATACAATTTCTAGATATGATTACTATTCACGATACGGTACTATTCATAAATACGGTTACTATTCACGAATACGGTACTATTCATAAATACTGTTTTTGATAGTATAAGTATGGAAAAGTATTTCCAAGCAACTCTCAAATAACTATTTGAGTTCTTGACAATAGTTGTCCATGATTTATCAAAAGAATATTTGTTCAATTTATTTTGCCATAAAATGTTTGTTCATGTTGTTTGATCTACAAAGATTTGAATAGTACACATAATAGTAAATTAATCAACCTGAAATTTTGGCGGTTGTCACAAAAAAGAATATACCTATTTTACTAAAAAAAAGTCATGTTATAACAGAGGTATACAAAAACAACTAATGAAACTCATCTGTAACAAACTAATGAAAACTTACTGCAAATCTTGGAGATCTATATGAATTCTTTTGGTTTCTTTTCCAGTCTATGTTTTGAAGATATCCAAATCTCCACACCAAACCACGTTTCCAATGACATCTACATAAAAAGTAGAAAATACCCAATAATTTTCAGGAAAATAATAAAAGCAAATGTACAGATCTCGTAAAAACTCACCAACTGTTAACACACTTTGAGACAGTTCCTCAGAGATCTCTAAAAAGCTTTTGAAAACAAAACCATAAGGGTGACCTTGAAAACCTATAGCAGGCTCCACTTCAGTACAACGGTAAAAGTTGAATTTTTTTCTGCAAAGGCAAAACAGGATACTTGTCTGCTTGTTCACCAACACCACACTTCCCGATAATGTAAACACCATCCTCTTGCAGTTTATCCACAAAATTAGCAACCAATGCATCCTTGACAAACATTTGTACTTTGCTTCCCTGTAAAACAAAAATATATATAAAATCATTACAAATTTTAATATCAACTTTTTCTATTATATATCTATGAAAGTAGTAAAATCTAACCCTTTCATCAATGGCAATGAAATCCAACCTCCAGCTTAGGCACCACTTTTTGATTACACGAATCTTGACGTTCCAGAAATCTCTTGTTGGATTCAAATCATCAACAAAGGAAAAGACTGGGTTAGCCATGAGAGAAATAGAGAGAAACTGATAGAGAAAACTAAATAATTTTTATTTTTTTGATTTTGAATTAAAGTGTCTCTCTTTTAGATGTAAAATGTGTATATTTTGAAATCTGTATCTATCTATCACACATATCTATCAACCACTTACTCCTCACATAGAGTGATAAAATTTGAATTTGTTGATTAAAAACATAATATAAAGTACAGATTAGAGGAAAACATGAAGGAATACGTACGATTATGGGTTAGGAGCATTAAATGTAAACTTTTCTCATGTGTGTGTAACTTCCTGCATGTTCCTGTTTGATTGACACAAACGACGGCAATTTTGCAGCATGGGAAGCTCCACCCTATCGCAACCCTACTTAAATTGAATTATTATATATATATATGTTGTACGCATGCATATATATCTGTATCTACTACTCACGTACATATCTGTACTCTATATCTGTAGTCTATCTTTCCCAACCCCCATTATACGTAAAGCATCCTAAGACGATACACTCTCCAAATTTATACGTAAAAACACAGTATAAACACCTTAAAATACATAACAATTTCATCAACAAATGACGTCAAAAACTGCCGTGGCCTAGTTCTCTTGTTGACACGTACGTTTTTGTGACGCAGCGCGAACTCCTCCTCTAGTAGAGAAGGAGATAACATCATCTAATATATCATATATATATATATAATATATTATATAATAAATTTGAGGAGGAGGTAAGGTTGGTAGTGAGTGAGAAAGAAGTGATTTAGGAGAGAGAAAAGCTGATGTGACAGTGTGGATGAGGTGAAGATGAATTCAAGGTTGTCAGAGGCATAACTACTCTACATATACATATAGAAAGAAAAGGTGTGTTCGTTAAACCATGTGGGAGCTTTTTGTGGATATTTGGTCCCTATCGACAGTTAAACAGTTTTGGATAGATGAGGGAACAAGATAACAACCAAATTAAAGTCTCTCCCTTTTTCGCCTTTCTAGTAAAGCCTTCAATCATCTTTCACTCAATAACTATTTTTATCCTTTTATTTTAGTTTTCAATAAGAAAATAAATATTTTATAACCTTTCTCTTTATATTTTTTATCAAACACAAAACAATTATCACATACCTTAGCCATTGGGATGATAGCCCAATGCCCAGGTGATTAGGAAAGTTCTCACTTTGTGGTTTTTTCCTGAGGGTCAAGGGTTCAAATCCTATCAAGTTGGAACTTGAACGACTCGTGCGTTCAGTATACATAGATAATAACAGAGCAAAGACTTTTTAATTTAGGTGCTGATATGTCTTATTTTATACCCATTTTCCACAATGTATTTAGTTGTTTTTGAATGGTTTTTGAGTCATTTTCGTATACATTTGGTGCGTTTATGGTATTTGTTAGTGTTTCAGGTTATTAACAGGTACTTAAGCGTAATTCTGGAGGAAACGACATTTTTGAGGCAAAATAAGTGCTTACGGAAGTTTTACGAGTCCCGAGGCTTCATTTGGAGTCTGGTCAGCGAAAGTCAAACAGACAAGAGTTAAATTGCGATGCAATAAAGGATTGCGCCGCAACTGAAAAAAAGCAGGATAAGTTGCGCCGAAACATCCCAAGTTGCGACGCAACGCGATCAGTTTCAGTTCAGCATCAAGTCAACAGAAGTCAAAGGGTCAACGCAGTCAAAGTTGATTGCGACGCAACTGAAGACGGATTTTTAAAGGACTTTAGGGCAACTATATAAAGCTCGCAAAAACATTCATAAACCTATCTTTTACTTTCCCAGCCGTTTTTGTACCTGTTGGAAGCAGATTTTCATCAGATTTATCATCTTTGAAGATCAAGAACGTGATTGGACGATTTCCGTTATTCGCTTTCATTTATTTGTAATCGGTAACGATGAATTCTTCTATTTTGATTTGTTCTTTCATATTTAATATGAGTGGCTAATCACTTTATCATCCATCTTGATGAAGTGAGACGATATGTAAAGATTGCAATATTTTATTAATTCAAAGTTGATTTCAATTATCGTTGTGTCGTGATCTTGATGATTTGATTCTTTGATAATTATTTTTCTGACGTTGGTGATATGTATGTTCTTCGTTAGTGGTACTAGTGGAACATATATGTGATTTCAATTAATTATCTTTAATAAATTGTCGCTAGTTCATGGTATGATAGCGAATGTCATTTAAATAAAAGGAGTCATTTTGTCAACGTGTTGAATAGCGGTTGGTGGTACCACGTTGTCCTCACATAGATACAATTGTTAATTTGATAATCAAATAAACTAGTTGGTTAGGGAAAATGTATTAAGCATTGGTGGTACCGGCTTTTACAAAGGAACTGATTAATTAGGTGATTGAAATGATTTTACAAATGTTGGTGGTACCACGTTGTCCTCACATAGATACAATTGTTAATTTGATAATCAAATAAACTAGTTGGTTAGGGAAAATGTATTAAGCATTGGTGGTACCGGCTTTTACAAAGGAACTGATTAATTAGGTGATTGAAATGATTTTACAAATGTTGGTGGTACCACGTTGTCCTCACATAGATACAATTTTTAATTTGATAATCAAATAAACTAGTTGGTTAGGGAAAATGTATTAAGCATTGGTGGTACCGGCTTTTACAAAGGAACTGATTAATTAGGTGATTGAAATGATTTTACAAATGTTGGTGGTACCACGTTGTCCTCACATAGATACAATTGTTAATTTGATAATCAAATAAACTAGTTGGTTAGGGAAAATGTATTAAGCATTGGTGGTACCGGCTTTTACAAAGGAACTGATTAATTAGGTGATTGAAATGATTTTACAAATGTTGGTGGTACCACGTTGTCCTCACATAGATACAATTTTTAATTTGATAATCAAATAAACTAGTTGGTTAGGGAAAATGTATTAAGCATTGGTGGTACCGGCTTTTACAAAGGAACTGATTAATTAGGTGATTGAAATGATTTTACAAATGTTGGTGGTACCACGTTGTCCTCACATAGATACAATTGTTAATTTGATAATCAAATAAACTAGTTGGTTAGGGAAAATGTATTAAGCATTGGTGGTACCGGCTTTTACAAAGGAACTGATTAATTAGGTGATTGAAATGATTTTACAAATGTTGGTGGTACCACGTTGTCCTCACATAGATACAATTTTTAATTTGATAATCAAATAAACTAGTTGGTTAGGGAAAATGTATTAAGCATTGGTGGTACCGGCTTTTACAAAGGAACTGATTAATTAGGTGATTGAAATGATTTTACAAATGTTGGTGGTACCACGTTGTCCTCACATAGATACAATTGTTAATTTGATAATCAAATAAACTAGTTGGTTAGGGAAAATGTATTAAGCATTGGTGGTACCGGCTTTTACAAAGGAACTGATTAATTAGGTGATTGAAATGATTTTACAAATGTTGGTGGTACCACGTTGTCCTCACATAGATACAATTTTTAATTTGATAATCAAATAAACTAGTTGGTTAGGGAAAATGTATTAAGCATTGGTGGTACCGGCTTTTACAAAGGAACTGATTAATTAGGTGATTGAAATGATTTTACAAATGTTGGTGGTACCACGTTGTCCTCACATAGATACAATTTTTAATTTGATAATCAAATAAACTAGTTGGTTAGGGAAAATGTATTAAGCATTGTGATCATCCACCAACACAGAAGGATATGTATAACAATATTTTCAATTACATGCTTTTTTTGTTATGTAATGCAAATATGTATTAGAGGATATGTATACATTTTATATGTGTATGTAACGCAAGTACATACTAGCAGTGGCGGTCTTGAGAATTCAAGTGCCCAGACCGAGTCAGAGAAAAATATACCCCTAGTTCTAAGAATTCAAAAATGTAAGCAATTTTTTTTACTATTGAGACTTTGTAACAATAACAAACTCATAATATTTATAACTCACTCAGTAACTAGCTATTGAAATCAAATATCTCTATATATATATAACACATACTTTTACATATAATATATATATATATATATATATATATATATATATATTATATATATATATATATAGGTATATCTATATATATATATATATATATATATATATATATATATATATATATATATATATATATATATATATATATATATATATATATATATATATATATATATATATATATATATATATATATATATATATATATATATATATATATATATATATATATATATATATATATATATATATATATATATATATATATATATATATATATATATATATATATATATATATATATATATATATATATATATATATATATATATATATATATATATATATATATATATATATATATATATATATATATATATATATATATATATATATATATATATATATATATATATATATATATATATATATATATATATATATATATATATATATATATATATATATATATATATATATATATATATATATATATATATATATATATATATATATATATATATATATATATATATATATATATATATATATATATATATATATATATATATATATATATATATATATATATATATATATATATATATATATATATATATATATATATATATATATATATATATATATATATATATATATATATATATATATATATATATATATATATATATATATATATATATATATATATATATATATATATATATATATATATATATATATATATATATATATATATATATATATATATATATATATATATATATATATATATATATATATATATATATATATATATATATATATATATATATATATATATATATATATATATATATATATATATATATATATATATATATATATATATATATATATATATATATATATATATATATATATATATATATATATATATATATATATATATATATATATATATATATATATATATATATATATATATATATATATATATATATATATATATATATATATATATATATATATATATATATATATATATATATATATATATATATATATATATATATATATATATATATATATATATATATATATATATATATATATATATATATATATATATATA
This sequence comes from Erigeron breviscapus, assembly GCA_034093135.1. Taxonomy (NCBI): domain Eukaryota; kingdom Viridiplantae; phylum Streptophyta; class Magnoliopsida; order Asterales; family Asteraceae; genus Erigeron; species Erigeron breviscapus. Next base: position 16,681,238 of record CM067167.1, read on the forward strand.
TATATATATATATATATATATATATATATATATATATATATATATATATATATATATATATATATATATATATATATATATATATATATATATATATATATATATATATATATATATATATATATATATATATATATATATATATATATATATATATATATATATATATATATATATATATATATATATATATATATATATATATATATATATATATATATATATATACATTTACATACATAATTCATAATTGTCTTTTGTTTTGTCTATGTATGTGATCAAATATATTGAAAGTTTATTGAGAAACTTCACTAGGGAATTGAGGCTAGCTAGCTACAAAGCTGGAGCTCATATCTGTTATTTTAAGGCGCCAGGTAGTCCGACCAAATAAAGGGTAACCGGACCAGACTTTCCGCGGCGATATCGCCGCGGAAAGAGGGGGGGCCCGCTAAATTTCTGTCAGAGTAACCATTAATGACATGGGGGCCCGCACTTTCCGCGGCGATATCGCCGCGGAAAGTTTTGTCTTATTCGACTTTCCGCGGCGATATCGCCGCGGAAAGTTTCTGGTCGGCTTACCCCTTATTCCATGGTCGGGGCACGCGGGACATATTTTAATAGGGACAACAATCGATTATTATGAAGTTCCACTTTAGTCTCATCACTTTTTTACCTACCATTTTTATATGGCTTATGTAACCTACATTGTTAAGTAATCACAAAAAAAAAGTTCAACTCAAAAGTATGATAAAGGGGATGCATATAAGGGTAGGCCATTCGCACGGAACATATTTTCACAAATTACTAACGTTACTATATTAAAAGTAGATAATGTGCAATAAAGACTTCACCAATTCTTTTATCTCACTAGTATGTTTTCGAACAATCAAATTAGGGTAAATATATATATCATTACCTGTTTTACAAAGATAATTGTACTGAACAAGGTAGAAACGAAGTAAGAGAATATATCTTGAAGGAGTAAATTTAAAACATTAATTTTACTATCTACATGTATTTACTATTTCATTATATTTTTAGTTTTTTTTCTTTTTTAGGGCAAAATTTCAAACATACTTTTAAAATAAACTTTTTTGTATAATGTATCAAAATTGATGAAAAGGCAATATTGCCTATAGTGTCTTCAAACTGGCTCCGTCTTTGAAACAAGAAGAGTCGGTCATATAAGGCTTCATTATATATTTCGATAAAACAATAAATAGACTATGTGTTACATTAGAAACACGCAAAAGTGAATCATACGATCAACAAATATAAGTTATGATTAAGACAAAGAAGCGGAATATGTTCAACTTTAGTACAATAAAGCTATTTCAAATTTGCATGCATAAAAATCCTACCATTTCTTATTAAAAATAGCGTTGAATTCTTTCTACTTTTAGTAAAATTGTACATACAAAAAAAAAGAAGTTTTACTATATCTACACATGGTTTGCAATGCATGTTATCTAATGACTAATCACATGAAGCCTAACTATTTTTCATTCAATATCTGTTTTATTGAATTGAAAGAAAATCTTGATAATTTTGCCAAGTTGCACTAGGTGTGCCTATATGAAGAAAGCATGGGGCTTTGGGAGTATAGATTACCCAAATGGGAAGGAACCATATGATCGATCAAACAGATATCCCTTGGCCTTTTCACCAATTGCATTATATTGTACGGACACTAAGGTACCAAAAAAGAATTTTATAGAAGTCCTTTACTAAAGTTAAAAATAAAAATAATTATAAAGAAACCCCCCCCAAAAAAATTATGGCCTATGAATATAATTTTATGCCTCTCTACTAATTGATTTAAACATCCGCATATTTTTTGTCATGCGCATATTGCTCGAAAGGTTATTTAATCTTCCTAGCTACCATATTTTAGTTTATAAATAATTTTATATATCACGGACACACTCTATTATACCCGAAACTTGAAATTACAAGCTTTTAATTAACCAGTGATCGAGGTATACAATGAACCATGGATACGTAACGATTTGAAATATATATTTAATTTGAAACTTAAATATTGTTACGAAGGTATATTTGTGACAAAGGGTTAATGACCGTCCAATAATTGACTGCTTATTTATTATATAGAAGACATGTCTAACTCAGTCAAACGGTTATGGGTTTGGGATGTTTAGTTTGGAGTTCAATACTGTATGCTTTGTAATAAAGATTTTCTATTATTACTACTAAGTGACACACTAATAGCATGGAAAAGTATTTTTGTATTATAAGCAAAGCTTTTTTGAAACAAAAATCAAAGTCAGTGGAAAAAAAAAGACATTAGTGAAATTTGTAAATAAGTATATTGTATAGGATAAGAAATTGATAAAGATATCATATATCTTAACCAATTTATTAAGCATTAGATCTTTATATATCTATCTATATCTATACTATATTATAAAGCAAATCTACTTTTCAACTTTCAACTTTTCAACATTCAACATTTTACTTCCTCAAAATGTCTCTCCTATCTATTATATATTTACCTAAAATAACTATATTACCCTTTCTCTCTCCTCAAATCTCAACCACTCATTTTTTTCTCTCTCCTCCATAAATCATTTTATTCCTCTAATTCATTCAAAATCTTTTATCTCAAAAACCGTACATCGATAAATTATAAAAATTATATGGGTGTTCTTAAAATTTCATGCTCTTTCATTAGAGAGATCATTCGATATACTTTCGACGAATTTTTAAATCCGAGGGCGGAGCCCGTACAGCTAAGGGTGGAGCCCGTCAGGTAGATCACCCCATCACCGCCGCCACCGCCATTACATCACCACCCCGCCATCACCTCCATCACCGCCGCCACCGCCATTACATCACCACCCCGCCATCACCTCCATCACCGCCGCAACGCGCGGGTACCTTTCTCTCGTGTATATATATATATAGGATGATTTTCTAGTGAGAACACCCTTAAAATGAGAACACGGTGAGAACACTTAAAAACAATATTTTAATGCATTAAAAGTTCATAAAAATAATATAGTGTATAACTAATTATCATTATTTAAGTGTTTAAATATAAAAAAATGTCGTTTTTTGTTTTGTGACATCCAAACATACCTTATGTGCATAACTGCATATTGTGGAGCATAAGAAAACCATAAATGGTTAGTGTAGAGTGAATAGATAAAGGGCTTCTTAGTATTATGTCATTGGCCACAATAATCTTCTATATTTACACATTACTCCTTTCATTAAATTTCCTTCCTTCTTTCACCAGTCTTTTTCTCTGTCTTTCTCTGTCATCAATCTAGTTGAAATTGTATCTTAACTTGGCACTTGTCATTTAAGGATTCTATTTCTTCTTGGCAATTGGATTCTCATATTCAAACATCCCTCTCTACTTACTAAGTATGTTTTCCTTCCATTTCTTCTTCTTATTAATATTCTACTATCTCTCTCTCTTGTTATTGTCACCATTGAAGAGAATATCCCCCCTTGACTTTTTTATCTTTTTCTTATCTGGGTTCATCAATCAGGATCTTGCAAAGTTTCAATCTTTACTTGTTATTTCACTTGGGTTTTGGCTTAAATGAACTGGGTTTTTGTTATTTTCTGATGGGTCATTAGAAGTCCTAATCTTTATTAATGATTTCATTTATGGTAGATTTTGTTGAAAACTTAAAGAAAATACTGTATTATGTAATCACCTTTTATGTCTTTTTGTGTGTGTGTGTATTTAGATAGTGGATAGGATGTGGGCATTTGAATAAATATTAAAGAATCTAATGTTTCTCAATAAATTAAAACTTGCAGCAACAATTTGAGAATGAATTCTGTATATTACAAAGAACATGATGATGGAATTGCGTCACATCAGGTGGGTTCACAGTCATCCGGGCCGGGACCGTGGTGGAGTGGACTTGTGACTCAATCCACTTTTGAAGATTCTGTTGGCCGAATTAAGTCTTCATCAATGGAAAACTGTGGAGAACAACTCATGCCTATTGCCCCTAAACCGTCGCCTCGTGCCACTGATCAGAAAGGAAATGTCTTTTCTGGTAAAGTTTAAAGTTTCTATACATAGATTTTTTATTTTTTATTTTATCTATGTTGAAAGTGGTGGTCAGGAACAAACATTAGCCCATGTTAGTCCTGAAATCAGATCATAGGTTGCATTGCCACTTTGCCATGGCCAAATTTTAGTTGTTCTTGTTGTTCTGGGCTCGAATTGAAGTGGAGTATGAAGTATGAAATTTTAGCATGAAAGTTTAGTTGTATATAATTTTCAAACAAAGTTTGTATTGGCCAGCAAACTAGTGGAAATTTTGATTTACGTTTGAATTGATTTAGGTGACTCTAAGAATTCGTCAAATGCGCAAAAGCCATTGCAATTTCAGGCTGCTTTTACTATACAATCTTCTCCACAAGAGTATGGGGGTCATCTTGAGCTAGGATTTAGTCAGCCGGCTGTGGTAATAACTCTAAAGTTGTACTTGATAAACATGTTTCTTTTGTAGATCAATTTGATCATAATCTCTATATACGTTATATAACCTTTTTATATACATTTTGATAGATATGTGGCAATTATCCTTTGGGGGATCAGTATTATGGCATGCTCTCTGCTTATGGACCTCAAATCGCGGTGTGTCCTCTTTCTGAGTTAATTAATCTAGTTAATCTGCTTGGTTATCATATTATGGTTTGTCCAATTTTAGATAATACCCTATAAATAGTTAGAGTTTATTTTTTTAATTAGTATAATTGTAGCTTTATTGTAAAGTAATCTATGCACTTGCTAAATGCAAAAGCAACATAAAGTATGTCAGAGTGATAATTTTTAGGTAGATTCCAACAGGTATTTTGCAACGACAGAAGAAGTATAAGAATTAGGTGACTCAAGCTTTACATATTGTAGTGTTCTTTTCTAATATTAGCAAGTACAGTGGTTACTTATGAATTGGTCAAGTTGAGCGCATTTGATCTCAAATGGGTCACTGGGCTAGTAGGAAAACGATCCAAGAGGGTCGAACCGTCGAACAGTCTATTACTAATGCATACAACCCCTTAACGCGGTATTTTCAAATATTTAGATACTGTTATTGTTATAGTGTTGTTATTTTTAATCATAATGTCCACACTAACTGTTTATAAAAAAAGATGGACAAATGACCTCTCTTATTTGACCGCCCAGTTTCAAGTCAAACTCGTATTGACATGTTACCCACCATACCCTACATGCCCATCTTGCCACATTATGTTAACTTGTTATCTAAGTACTAGCATGATGGATAAAAATCCATTGTTTTTCAATATTAGTATGTGTAGATTCTACATTCTGGTAAAGTAAACACATTACTTACTACGTCTACATTAATGAATTTTTATACGACTCTAATGTAATCTGTATTTATCTTAATTTATTTTATTCACGGTTTGATTTGGTGCTCTTTGATGGTGGTTCAGGGCCGGGTTATGCTTCCTTTGAACTTGAGTTCTGATGATGGACCTGTATTCGTGAACGCAAAGCAGTATCATGGAATAATTAGGCGCAGGCGATCACGTGCTAAGGCAGAAATGGCGAGAAAGGTTATAAAAAGCCGTAAGGTAGGTTCATTATGTTATCTGACTCTTTTACTCCCGCAACTTTCCCACTCTTTAGAGTTTGACATCTCTTTGTTCGTTATACACAGCCATATCTGCACCTGTCGCGCCATCTCCATGCCAAACGCAGGCCAAGAGGTTGTGGGGGGCGGTTTTTAAACACAAAAGAAATGGAAAATGTTAAAGTTGGAAACTTGGATTCGAAGCTGACTGAACATCCAACAGGCTCTCAGAGATCTGAGGTAGTGCAGTCAGATCAGGAAACAAATGGTAGCAGGATCCACATGCCGGTATCAGAGGTGACAAGCACGTTCTCAATGGGAGACCTCAATCACTTCCCTATTGGAAATCTGTCAGGTGTTTCTATTTCTGACATGATGATGTCTGGTAGTGCCATTCATGGGTTTGGCATGCACAACAAATGGGTTGCAGCGGCTGGTGGTGGTGATAACCGTTGCAACCTGGCAGTTTGATGTGTCAGCACATCAGGCCCGTTCTTTGATTAGTCAAATGGAGCTGGATCGTTTCCCCTGTTTGGCTAGGCAAATCATCCTTGGCTTTTGTGTTAAGGTTGTCTCTAACCATAATTCTCACTGCAAACATTGTTTAGCATTTTGGGAATTGTTTAGAGATACCAGATGACCTTAATACGTATAATATGATGGATAAATACCTCTTCAAGATGTGTTTGTTTCATCTAATCTAATCTAAATTTAAATAAAATATACATGTTGCTTGAATAAATAGATCTTGAAAAACTTTGTGTTTGAATCATGTGTGTTTTTTGAGTTTCAGGCATTTTTGGAAAAATGCAATGTATGATGTTCTGTTTGCTACTTATACAATTGTTGCTATACTGAAATTCCCCTTTTGTAAATTAACACGAATGTTGGATGTTGTTGTATACATTGGTTTTCAACTCATATTCTTTTAGCTCTTTTTTAACAGTTTTTAATTTGAGCTCTATGATTTTTTATGTCTGATGTAAAGAAAATATTAGTATGTTGTAATGTTAGAATTACACTACAAATCAGTATCTTTCAAAGAAGATATAGAGCTTTAATTTGATATTTAAAAGAGTAAGATTAAACCATTTTGCTTAAAGTTTGGTTGGTTTCGATTTATAAAATAAATTGTTAGGTATATGTCACTATAGATTAGTTGTGGGACATATAAAATTCAAGAAATGTGCCTTTTTCTAGTTCTTTTGTTTTTATGTTTTTAGCACTAATGTTTTATCCTTATCCTTATTTAAATATGGATTTACATTGTTATGCTAAATGGTTGATTGTAACTATTTTACATTAAGTTTTGTTATAATTTCTTTTTTTTAAGCAGAAAAATTCTATTAACACTTCAGCAAGTTCACAAACAATCAAAATTAAGATCAAGCCGTCAAGGTATACACATTATTATCAAAAAATTAATGAATTCTTTTTCATAAAAATTAGACAAAACCGGTTGAACCCGAAAAGATAAAAATCCAAAGAACCAACCGGTTCAAAACATGGGCCTAGAAAACTGAACACTCTTCAAAAATTCTGTCGAATCGGTCCGAATGTATATTTGGGTAAAATAGGTGAAAAACCTTTTTTTTTAGAAAAGGAAAAAATAATTATTGTAAGCAAAAATACATGCCACACCTTATCTTTCACATTGTTGAAATCAAATTACCAAAATGTCTGCTTCATCATCATTAATCTCCATTTCCATAACCAAATCTTCAACCTCGCATTGCAGCTCCAAATCCCTTCAATTCCTAACTCCCTTTTCCATAAATCCAATTCCCAAAACCCACAACCAATTATCTTTCACTTTCAAACCCAAACCCAATTTCTCTTCAATCCTTCTTCATTCCTCAATCCAAACACCCAACTGTTCTCAGTCCCATGATTCGATTCAAGTTGATGAAACCCTGAAATCAGAACCACTAACAATTGAAGATGAATTAGTAGATACACAAGAAGAAGAAGAAGAAGAGGAAAGTGAAGCCCAGACGGAATCCCCGGAAGCCGGGAGGTTGTATATCGGAAATTTGCCGTATGCGATTACTGCTTCTGAACTGTCACAAGTGTTTGGTGAAGCTGGCATTGTTAATTCTGTTGAGGTAACACTCTTTATTATTAGCTAGTGTTTTGTTGTGTTTATATGGGCAATTGTCATAAAATTATCAAATTTTTATATATATGTATATACAGTGTTTACATTTTGGTCTGCTAACTTTCTTAGGTTTGATACCTGTACTAAAACCCAACCTCATTAACCAAACCCTTTCAATGGGAAATTCTTCCATTCCTACAAACCAAACACTGTCTAAGTTTCGTATAGTTTTTATAGTAGGGTATTAATAGATTTTCCGCTAAGACAAGCCCAATTTTGTCGGTTTGATTCCCAGAATAAATTCTTAACTTATTAACTCAACATTTTTGAAAGGATTGATACACATTCCCTCATTTCCATCATGGATAGTTTGATAGTATAGCTTATAAAATTAGAACCAAACAAGACGTATGTATCATTACTCGAACTAAAATGATCAAAAAGGTGAGTTTTGAATTTTATATTCTTACAAGCACATAAAATAATGTTTAACTACCAAGACGGACAAAAGCAATAGTATATTGCTATCCTTTGACATTTTGTGAATGGTTAGATTTTGCTAACCGAAATTTTATGATGGCTCAGATTGTTTATGATAGAGTTACCGACAGGAGCAGGGGATTTGCGTTTATTACAATGGCAAGTGTTCAGGAAGCTAAAGAAGCCATTAGAATGTTTAATGGATCTGTAAGTACTTCTGTGGACCCAATCTGGTTCTGCTCTACACTTTTAAAGACGAACGGTTCGAATTTAGAATGCGTGAGAAATGAATGTTAGATTTTAAAACGTGATATGCAATTTTTGATTTTGCTGATATCTTTCAGCAAATCGGTGGCAGAACTGTGAAGGTAAATTTCCCAGAGGTGCCAAGAGGAGGTGAGAGGGAAGTGATGGGTCCAAAGATTAGAAGCAGTAATAGAGAGTTTATTGAAAGCCCTCATAAGATATATGCGGGTAACCTTAGCTGGATAATAACTTCAGAGAGGCTCAAGGACGCTTTTGCAGACCAGCCTGGTCTTTTGAGCGCAAAGGTCATCTATGAGAAGCACTCTGGCAGGTCTAGGGGTTTTGGATTTGTCACTTTTAATTCCTCCGAGGCGGCAGAGTCTGCACTTAGTGCCATGAATGAAGTGGTAAGCTTCAAAACTCAATTATCTGAGACGTGACAATTTCAACCTGAATAGATGGCTCAATATGGTTAATATATTTTATCCAAAATGCAAGAAAATTGAGCCAATAAGAAAGCGGTTCACGCCGGTTCCAAAGTCATACAAAGTGTGTGTTTCTAAGTCAAATGACACGATCCATTACAATTGATCCAGAATTATCCATTTCAACCCCTTATCCATTTTGCCACTTCTATTTATGTTTTCTTCATGTTTCTGGTTTTCTTTTGGTGAATAGGAGGTTGAGGGTCGCCCTCTGCGACTGAACTTGGCAGCAGGAAAAACAGATACATCTCGACCACCAAGATCAGGAAGAAGTTCTGAGGTCAATGTTGACGAGAGTGAGATCCTTTCAAGCATTAGCTCTTAACTAGGCTAGAAGCTCTAGTTAGAATTTTTTTTATATATACATAAATGAGAACAAGCTTTGTGAAACCGGCTGTATGTATCTATTTGGTGATGTATTCTTTAGTAAAGCATTCCACCTCGTAATTCAGTATATCGATATTGTTCACTCTCGAGGTCGTAGATAGTATAGGTGTTTCATTGTTACATTAAATTCACAAAGTGAATTGTTTGTTAGCTTCATTTTGTTTTTGTAACTTGAAGGGATCTGTATGCGGACTACATTGTGGAGAGCTTGCGGAGATAGAAGAGGATGTTGGCTACTTTGCTGGATAATAGTTGAAGAAATATTATGTCATATAACTCTTGCAAAATCTATATTTTGTCAAAATTGCACACATTCTTGTGTGCGTATAATACGGTGGTGTAATTTTCTCATCATTAGATGACGACGACAACTTAAAAAAAAACATCCCAGATTTAGTTGAGAAACTTTTTAGATTGATTTTGTACATCATCACTGGGCAAAAGCGCACAAATTAAAATGTGCTTACATGACTTCGCGTCTTGCTATACCATACAATCAAATATCGACAATCATTCACATCATCACTTGGTATTTGTGTGTCCTGTTGAAGATAACTATAAATATTATTTCGTGTCAAATGACAAAATTGTTGAATTTGAGAAGTGGGATACTAAAAGCCTCTTGCTGCTTCATGGACACAAAGCATTATCTAGAGTTCTAGGCTTCTAGCTACTCAACTAAAACAATTGTGTTAATACTCCGAAGCAGCACACCAATAAAAGAAACAAATTAACTTGAACAAACATATGATCGAATTGGAAAACTGATACCTCCTTATTCACGTGACTTACTTTGGATAAAACAAAAGACAATTTGACTTAACTAATTATAGAACTAATACTCGTACCATATTATAATTGACGAGACTTCTAATTCATTCGAAGACTTACTTCTATTCGACTCAATTAGAATGCATGAAAAAAACCGAAAACAATCAAGGTATATATTGTCTTTGACACACTAATACAAACTAAGATATCTGACTCAAATACAAACTAACAATTTGAGTTCACATCAATCTAACACGTTTTTGGACAAACCTAATCCTAATCAAAGACATAAACAAAATTACGACTAACATCCTCGACTTATAACTATTTCTACATAGCAACCGCCACTCGACCTAAACATACCACCCTTTTCATTATTGATCGATGATGTTGTTAATTTGTTTGTTTGAGAAACATGGGTTTGACAAAACCCCTCTCTCTCTCTCTCTCTCTCTTTTTTATTTATAATAACTCCTTATAAAACTCGATACTTGAATTTGCATAACAGTACCTGCCTTCTAGTACATATAAGTACTGATCAACCACATATTAATTAGATAAAAACTCAATACACAATTACGTACTGATCATGCATAATGATGCTACGTACATATATGGAAATTAAACAAACTAATACAAACTAAGATATCTGACTCAAATACAAACTAACAATTTGAGTTCACATCAATCTAACACGTTTTTGGACAAACCTAATCCTAATCAAAGACATAAACAAAATTACGACTAACATCCTCGACTTATAACTATTTCTACATAGCAACCGCCACTCGACCTAAACATACCACCCTTTTCATTATTGATCGATGATGTTGTTAATTTGTTTGTTTGAGAAACATGGGTTTGACAAAACCCCTCTCTCTCTCTCTCTCTCTTTTTTATTTATAATAACTCCTTATAAAACTCGATACTTGAATTTGCATAACAGTACCTGCCTTCTAGTACATATAAGTACTGATCAACCACATATTAATTAGATAAAAACTCAATACACAATTACGTACTGATCATGCATAATGATGCTACGTACATATATGGAAATTAAACAAACTAATACAAACAACCATCGCAAACTAGAATTAATTAATTAATCTTGCTCGATCTGACTAATATTAATATTAATAGCAGGAAACAGCAACTTTCACTGGTCGAGCAATCGGTCCATATGGTGACCGGAAAACACCTTCGAGTATCTTGTCATCTTTACTTCGAAGTACTACTTCTGTAGTATCCGCTTTCTTCATTATCTCCAATTGTTCTTGGGGCCAAATGTCATCAATTTCATCTACCGGCATCATCTGTGAAGCAGTAGTAGTAGTCTTACAATCTTGATTTAAACAATCATCAAAAGTGAACACATCATCAGCCACGAGATGACGAGGACTAGTGGTTGATGAAGGCTTGTTATTAGCTTTCTTCTTGCGATGTCGACGTTGTTTCAAGACGACAAGAAAGTAACAACCAAATGGCTTGTCTCCGAAGGTTGAGAAATCCACCTTACTCGTCATGAGATGCTTGGTGTTGTTGTCGACAAAGTATGAAGTCAGATGATTATGGGAAACACCAACCATGTGGGCCAACATTGATCGATACTCCTTGAACTCGAAGGTTGGATGCATATGAATGATGCCAACTTTTATTTTATGCTCTCCGTCCTCCTCTAAAAGATGAACCGGAAATCCCATATCTGCTACTTCTTCTACTACTCGCTGCACCATATTCTTCTTCTATATATATATTACGAATATACTTAATAAAATTTAGTAGTGATCGATCGAACGAAATTTATTGTTTAACACGTACGTACGTACAATTGATTATAATGAATTATAATTAGGGTTAACCTATGGATATAATGGGGTGTGTGTATATATAGGTAGGTAATTAAGTTTAATCAAGTGTCAGTGTTGGGATGGGATTCGTATTGCATATATGGTAATTAAGTCGTTTTTTGGTTTATTGTTAATAGTGTTGGGATGGGATTCGTATTGCATATTATTAAGTCGTTTTTTGGTTTATTGTTAATAGTGTTGGGATGGGATTCGTATTGCATATTTGTCGTTTTTTGGTTTATTGTTAATAGTGTTGGGATGGGATTCGTATTGCATATTTGTCTTTTTTTTTATTGTTAATAGTGTTGGATGGGATTCGTATTGCATATAGGAGGTAATTAAGTTTAATCAAGTGTCAGTGTTGGGATGGGATTCGTATTGCATATATGGTAATTAAGTCGTTTTTTGGTTTATTGTTAATAGTGTTGGGATGGGATTCGTATTGCATATTTTCTTTTTTGGTTTATTGTTAATAGTGTTGGGATGGGATTCGTATTGCATGTAGGTAATTAAGTTTAATCAAGTGTCAGTGTTGGGATGGGATTCGTATTGCATATATGGTAATTAAGTCGTTTTTTGGTTTATTGTTAATAGTGTTGGGATGGGATTCGTATTGCATATTTTCTTTTTTATTTTATTGTTAATAGTGTTGGGATGGGATTCGTATTGCATATTTGTCTTTTTTGGTTTATTGTTAATAGTGTTGGGATGGGATTCGTATTGCATATTTGTCGTTTTTTGGTTTATTGTTAATAGTGTTGGGATGGGATTCGTATTGCATATTTGTCGTTTTTTGGTTTATTGTTAATAGTGTTGGGATGGGATTCGTATTGCATATTTGTCGTTTTTTGGTTTATTGTTAATAGTGTTGGGATGGGATTCGTATTGCATATTTGTCTTTTTTGGTTTATTGTTAATAGTGTTGGGATGGGATTCGTATTGCATATGGTAATTAAGTCGTTTTTTGGTTTATTGTTAATAGTGTTGGGATGGGATTCGTATTGCATATATGGTAATTAAGTCGTTTTTTGGTTTATTGTTAATAGTGTTGGGATGGGATTCGTATTGCATATTTTCTTTTTTATTTTATTGTTAATAGTGTTGGGATGGGATTCGTATTGCATATTTGTCGTTTTTTGGTTTATTGTTAATAGTGTTGGGATGGGATTCGTATTGCATATTTGTCTTTTTTGGTTTATTGTTAATAGTGTTGGGATGGGATTCGTATTGCATATATGGTAATTAAGTCGTTTTTTGGTTTATTGTTAATAGTGTTGGGATGGGATTCGTATTGCATATTTTCTTTTTTATTTTATTGTTAATAGTGTTGGGATGGGATTCGTATTGCATATATGGTAATTAAGTCGTTTTTTGGTTTATTGTTAATAGTGTTGGGATGGGATTCGTATTGCATATTGGTAATTAAGTTTAATCAAGTGTCAGTGTTGGGATGGGATTCGTATTGCATATATGGTAATTAAGTTTAATCAAGTGTCAGTGTTGGGATGGGATTCGTATTGCATATATGGTAATTAAGTCGTTTTTTGGTTTATTGTTAATAGTGTTGGGATGGGATTCGTATTGCATATTTTGTAATTAAGTCGTTTTTTGGTTTATTGTTAATAGTGTTGGGATGGGATTCGTATTGCATATAGGTGGTAATTAAGTTTAATCAAGTGTCAGTGTTGGGATGGGATTCGTATTGCATATATGGTAATTAAGTTTAATCAAGTGTCAGTGTTGGGATGGGATTCGTATTGCATATATGGTAATTAAGTCGTTTTTTGGTTTATTGTTAATAGTGTTGGGATGGGATTCGTATTGCATATTTTCTTTTTATTTTTAGTTAATAGTGTTGGGATGGGATTCGTATTGCATATAGGTGGTAATTAAGTTTAATCAAGTGTCAGTGTTGGGATGGGATTCGTATTGCATATATGGTAATTAAGTTTAATCAAGTGTCAGTGTTGGGATGGGATTCGTATTGCATATATGGTAATTAAGTCGTTTTTTGGTTTATTGTTAATAGTGTTGGGATGGGATTCGTATTGCATATTTTCTTTTTTATTTTATTGTTAATAGTGTTGGGATGGGATTCGTATTGCATATTTGTCTTTTTTGGTTTATTGTTAATAGTGTTGGATGGGATTCGTATTGCATATAGGTGGTAATTAAGTTTAATCAAGTGTCAGTGTTGGGACCTCGATCGTACTGACCGTTGTAGTAACCGTGGCTACATCGTCGTTTCGATCGAATCAAGCAGCGACAGCAATCACGTGTTTCTCTGTGCACCGATACATCAGTGGAACGGTCTGATGGTTTTACTCATGGTGTTCGGGCAAGCTAAATGTAATTTTCGGTCGTAGGTTCTAGAATTCCAAAAGGGTAAGCTATAAAAATTATCCTTGAAGAGATATGGATGTTCGTCGTGTTCGGGCAAAAGCAACTTTGTGTGTCTAAATAATCAGGACTGTGCAACCAGAACCGGAACCTGTAAGACCAATGAGGAAATCTTGATTGTAGCGTTGGAATACAACTTGCATTCTCTAAAACAGATAAGCATGAATCTGTTTTCAACTCATGTGTGAAGTCAAAAACCTTCGTAAGTGATGACGTACTATCCTTAATCCTACGAACTCTCCGGATTACGTACGTTGATGGAGGACTAAAGCTCTCGTTAAGACGAGGTCCGGAATCTAAGTTATAATAATCTAAGCGTAGCCTCCGATACTTAGCTACGAAGGATACGGCTAGCCAGCAGACAAATAGTACAATTTAGAACGTGCACTAGTACGTACGACTTGTACTTGTACCTTCGGGCCAAAGATTGTGACACAGCTGTCTAACGATAACGACTACATGTCTAATGTTACCGTTAACCCTCCAGCTTCTGGATCCTTCCCTGAGGGCCTATAAATATCCCTCAAAGGATCCACCTAAAACCCTAATGAAAAACACACACAAAACACCTAAATATCACACTTGGTGGCGTGAAGCTAATTAGTTCTTCACACCATTAGGGAACCGCCAACAAGTATAAAATAACCTATTTCCACCCTATTAATCACTCATTATCGTTTTCTTATACAAGATTAAACCCCCTTAATTTAAGAGTAACTTTACCCTTAAACAAGTGGCGCCATCCACACTCATAACACCTTAGTCTTGCACGAAAATGGTAGAAGACGGTGACCAACGGTCATCTCCGGGTTTTGAAACCTCAAGAACAACGCCACAAGCTCCCCCAACCGCAAGACAGTTGGAAGAGCTCACACCACTTTTAAGAGAATATCTCAGGCAAGTCGATATGCAAAGTGTACGAACAAGACTCACGTACTCGGACGAGACGGAAGCAACGGAAGAAGATTTCGAAGCAGAAACACCCGTCCACAGAGCCTCCGGACATAGACCGGAGGCCAGAGTTCATTTTGATGAAGCCCCAAGAAGAAATTTCGGTTACCAGAATGAAGACTATCGGAGAGGTCCGAACCTTTCGCCCATGGCAGAAGAGTATGTCTGTACAACAGGTCAAACGTACAATCATAATTATCACGCTTACAATAGCCCACCTCCGCAATATAATCATTATCCAAATACAAACTCCCACCAATACTTTACACCGCAGCCTACCAGGGGATCACGGAACATGCGCATGCACTTTTCCACCCCGCAGCCTGGTAAAAGACAAACACAAAGTATGTGTAACATCCCAAACTTTTCTTTACTAGTTGACTAATGTCGTTAAGTCAATATTGTGTGTGTCGTTAAGTCTATTTTAGATTTAATGCTTATATGTAGTTAATGTGTGTTATGTGTGAGGCTTGTAAGCCTAAATGTTAATGTAGTATAAATGTATGTAATATGAAGATTAATGTCTATGTAGTGACATTTAATGAAGGATTAATGATGTATATGGTCAATAAAGTAGTTTGTGACCAATAATGAAGGATTAGGAAGCTTAGGGGCTAGTTTTGACATAGAAGGAAAGTTAAAAACGGGTTTAGGGAGTTAAGGGGTGTCATTAGGTTGGCATTTGCAGATTTTATTCCCCTAAACAAAGCCCTAGCCGATCCCCTTTCTTCCCTTTCAAGTTTCTCTTTGGATCTATTCGTTTTGGAGCCAAATCGATCGTGTATTGCTTAGATCTTGGATCTTTGTCACCTAATACAGGTAATATTGGTATTCCTCTTTTGAAATATGATTGTGTGAGTCTCATATTAGTAATAATCCAGGCCATAAGGGTTTGGGTTGGGTTATTTGATTAAACGTTCACCGATTTCATGTTATTCGGGTGATTAAATGATTGATTCATGATGTAAAGGATTAAAGGATTAATAGGATGGTTAAAGGTGATGAAAGTGCAATTAAAAGGATTAATTTTAAGTCCCCAGGTTGGATTTGGGGTATGGGTTCGTATGAATTTCGTTTGATCAAAGTGTAAAAATTGGTTTGCTGATCTGCACCCCAGGTGCGGCGCACCAAGGGAGTGGTGCGGCGCACCACTGCCCAGTTTAGGTTTTTTTGATGGGAGCCCGATATGCGACGCACCAAAGGATAGGTGCGGCGCACCTATTGTTGATAGGAAATTTCTGGAGGTTTGGTGCGACGCACCACTTGGCAGGTGCGGCGCACCACCTGCCCAGATTTTACAAAAGGTGTCGTTTAGCTTATATTTCGATCTTATACTTGTTCTAGGTTATTGGAGACACCTAGTCATCGTTGTATTGTGCTTGTAGCTTGTTGTTAAGCTGTATCAAGGTAAGATACACTACTTTTGTCACGCTGAGGGTTCAACAAGCAAAGGTTTCATACTTATAACTTCCTTAACGGTAACATATGATATGTGGGTATCTCGGGTTACACGGGAGGTACTATGGGATATGTAGTTGACCATGAGACCTGAAATGCAGACCCTAATGTAGTGAAATGAAGTATTGTTTAATGTAGTGTATTGATATGTAGTTTATGTAGAATTACGAAGTATCTTATTATGTGTGAAATGTAGAAATGGAGTTAATGTGTGACATATGCATACTACATGGCTTGTACACCTAGCTCACTAGACTTGGTAGGTTGCCATGTCACTTGCACGTTTAAGGATCCAAATGTAATGAAGATAAAGTGTGTGTATGTCTAGGAATGTGTGTTACCTAGACTATATGTGTGTGACGGTTTAGGAATGTGTGTTACCTAAACCATATGTGTGAAACCGAGCTCGTAAATATAATGCAGGGAAAGTGTTAAGCTTAACCCGTACAAGTCTTAGCCGGACGAGTACGTTGACGTAGTTGTTGCTTGGGTGGCTCCTTGCAACATGGTTTTATAATGCAGGGCGAGTAATACGAGGGGTTTGACCAACCTCCACATACGGATTACTCTTGGATTGGCTTGCCATTCCTTAACGACATACGATGATTAGCCTTTGGTTGATCATCCAGTCGGGTGTGATGCAGGGCACACTTATATGCAGTAAACGAAGATATGTGTGACAATGTGTGAACTAATGCAGGATAGGCACATTAGGATGATTATCCTAATTGATATGAAGTTGTTATGCAGTTATGTGTGTTGTGTGTTGTGCCTAATGAGTTTGTCTATTACCGAAGAAATGTTTTAATTGGACAAATGCTTTTAAATTAAGTGTGGTCTTACTTAGCTATTCTTATAGCTACACTTGTTTCTTTAATGTGGTTGTTCCCTCAGGTTTAGCTTGAAGGACTTGTAGGTGCAGGACGTGAGAGCGTGGGTAGAAAGCATGCAGATTCCTTAGCTACCCCTAGTTGCTTATTATGGAGACTTTTGATTACATTTCATTTTGATGTCGAATATATGTAATAATGTGTGAACGGTTGTTTAATGTTGGGCAACCGTTGGGTTTTCATTTGAACTATTGTTTGATATGGCATGTAACACCAACTAAATGCAGAAACCGAAATGTTTTTATCGGTTTTGACTTTTACGGTCTTTACTTCCGCAACTTAACACCGTTAGGTGAAAGATTTTTGAAAACCCATATTTTTAAACGTCGGGTGTTACAGTATGCCCCACCAAAATACAAATTACTACCAATCGCACCCTTCTAACACCACCGGGTATGCTCCGCACCCTCCGGGGTGGTTCCCAAGCGAAGAAGATATGATAGTACAAACAGAACCAGGACCCTTCATGCAATGGATTGAAGATTACCCACTACCGGAAGGAGGTTTGCCAAAGGGAATAGAGATGTACGATGGGAAGGAGGATCCGGACAACCATTTGAAGCACTTCAATGGGATGATCCGGATGCAGAGGTGGAACGTTCCAATAGCTTGCCATATGTTTGCTCTCACTCTAAAAGATTTGGCGTGTGTTTGGCTAGATGCGCAGCCAGAAGGAAGCATAACAAGTTTTGAAGATCTAAAAATCAAGTTCCGCTCTCATTTCAGCCAACAAAGAAAATACAAGAAAATGCATCTGGAAGCCCAAAACATCAAAAGAAGGGAGAATGAAAGCGTCCGACAGTTCATCACCCGTTATACAGATGAAACGGCGCTAATGAAGGGCCTCAGTGAAAATCAAAAGATCTCAGGATTCGTCCATGGGTTACGCTACCAACCACTTGTGGAATTTCTTTCCACAGACCTTCCGCAAGAATATACAGTGTTAATGGACAAGACTTACACATTCTTTGTGGGCAAAGAAACAGCGGGCGGAGTCACTAACCCAGGCTACGGCAAAGATCTTGATAGAAATAGAAGAAACATAAACTCTTGACATGAAAGGTTCCGAACTGCTCCATTCAACAGGCCACAAGGAGGACCTTCCGGAGGCCACACTACTTTCCAGCATCCTCCAAAAAATGCTCGTGGTATTTTAGCAACAGAAAAGGCTCCGATGAAGGGTAACCTCCGAAACAAAGACATGTCCAAGTTTTGTGAGTTTCACAACCGTTATGGACACGAGACAAATGAATGCAAAGTTTTCAAAAACAAGGTAGAAGAAGCAATGAAATCAGGAAAGTATTCAACGTTATTGAAGGGCATTAAGAGCCAGGGCCACGACGAAATCATGATAGAAACCCAATGATTGAGGCCCCGGAAGCAAAAGCGGAGCCACTGGAAGAAATAATCGCGGCCGTGTTCCCGGAACGTACGACATCAGGAAGACAAGCGACAAGAACTGAAGCGGAAGAGGGTGGCCATAGGTTTCCCTCCGGTCGAAGATGAAGAAGCATCTGAAGCACCAATCACGATCGAAGCCGTCGTAGAAAATCAGCAAGTGAAGAGAATCCATCTAGACACAGGAAGTAGATGCGAAATAATGTACGAGCACTGTTTTTTAAAGCTAAAGGTTGCATCAAGAAAGAAAAAGAAGGACAACACAAGCCCTTTAGTAGGCTTCTCAAATGAAAGAGCATGGTCACTAGGAGAAATCACACTAAATGTTACTGTTGGGAAAGCTCCGCGCACAAGATCCGGAGCGTTAACTTTCGTGATAGTACGGGCAGAATCACCATACAACATCATACTTGGTCGCCCAGCAATGAGAAAATTGGGTATGATAACATCTCCAGCTCACGCAGTAGCAAAATTCCCAACACCAAGAGGAATAGGCTCTGTCAAATCCGAGTTTAGGTCAAAGGCACAATCCCCCAGGATAATGGCTCCGGAAGCCGGAGAATTCTCCAAAAAGAGCGAAAATCTTGAAGCAGACTCAGAAAAGATCAAAAGCACTCAAAATACAAAGCAGCTACAGGCCCTTGAAGAGTTTCGGAGCCTCAGGGGAAAGATGGCAGTCCCTTTTTGTTCCTTATCCGAGTCAGCAGATAAGTCCGGGCTAGTCCTTCAAGCATTGAAGGTTTGCTTGGAAAAGAAACACTCTAGATGGACAAGGGAGGCTAAAAAAGCTAAGGCAAAAAGAGGGGCAGGAAGTAAAATGAAACAGGAAAAATCGGAAACTTGGAAACTCCTCACCAAAGGAACCTCTAGCACAGAGGGCTCCAGAACAAATCCTATTCTAACAAGCCCAGAAAGCATGCAAATCGCGAGACAACTGAAAACGGGTCATATCCATACTTATATAAACCCACAGATAGCAGCTTTTCAAGAAAGTGAGAGATATGGAGTAAAGGGGCCAGCAATAAAAGGGCACCCGGGAAAAGTGAGGCAAACAAAGCAAAATTTCAAGAGCCTCCGGATGCAAAACGAAAATTGGAACCGCAGTAAGACGACAGATGCTCCAAACAAACAGGTTTCCGCCTCTTTCGCCCACTTAAGCAAAGGGTTTCTGATAGCAACATTGCAAGAAAACCCCACTGAGGAATAAGTAGTTTTTACAACCACTTGAGAGGAGGGACAAATTTGGACAACACCAAACATGGTATATTTGACAAGTGGACTGCTGCCCGCAAACAAAGACAAGGCGAAGAAGGTCAACGTCAAAACTCCGCGACACACCCTTCGGAGTGAAAGCTTCCACAGAAAATCCTACTCGGGGTCATTGATTAAATACGCCGGACCCAGAATGGTGGTAGCAGGAGCCACCAAAGCAGAATGTTACTGGCCACCCATCCAGGGTAATCAGAAGCTCAACCACTTGGGGGCTCAACAACGCTTTACAGCCGCAGCCCAAAGGGAGACGCCTTTAGGCCCCATGCATGGCTCCAAAGCCAGTATGCAAACTTTTAGCAGGTTCCCCACATAGGATGAAAACAAAGAACAATCCCGGCAGAGCTCTGCGTCACTTGAGGAAAAGAGGGAAGTAGCCCCCATCAAAGAGGCTGCTTACAAAAAACAAGTACCGAAGTGTCAAGACCAAAGGATCAAAAAAGAAATTTTTTTGCCAAAATACTGTGCTTTTAGGAGCAGTGGCGTAGGCAAGACAGAGAGGGTCGGAAGGCTATGACCTCAATGGAGGACATGTCCAGATCAAGAGGTTTATGGCGGTAAGTCTTACAGGTTGATCACATGTCCAGATGAAGATTTTCTACAAACATGTAATAGCTCACAGTTGAAAAAGTGCCACATGTAATCTTTTTTATTTTGTTAACGAGGCTACGACCTCCCATCATGTAAATAGGCTGCGGCCAAATAACACTAATCAAGCAACAGCTTATGGCTTGACGGAGCCTAAGCAGCGTGACATCTTTAATTAAGCATAAACGATAAGGCACTACAAAATAATTGCAGCCTATGGCCAACCGGAGCCTAAGCTACACATCAATTATGAACAAGCACAAAATTGTGCAAACAAACCTTAGAAAATTTTTCTAAGTAATCATTGCAAATCAAAATACGCTACGGCTAATCGGAGCCTACGCAGTGCAATGACTTATAAAAATTGTGAAAGAAAACCTTAGAAAATTTTTCTAAGTAACATGAGCGAAACACACTACGGCTAATCGGAGCCTACGCATCGCGATACTTATAAAAACTTATAAACCTCAGCAAATTTCAACTAAGTGACATAAATAGAGCACGCTACGGCTAACTGCTAGCCTACGCAAACAGACGTACAGGCTCGCAACCTTGCGTCGCAAGACCCCAATAGTCTTGCAAGTAATGAAAAAAGCATAGCCTTTACAAAGCTCAAGGTTCCTTGGCAAACACCTAAGCCCAAGACTTGGCGAACAAAAGCCTTTTTTCATGAGGACATAAAGAAAACATACAAAATAAGGTTACGCCTATAATGGTAAATAGCTTCCGAAGACACGCAACGACCACAAATGACAGGCTACGCCCACATTACTAGGAAGTTTTCCAACATGATAAACTACTTAAAGACATACAAATAAACACATGTATGGCAACAGAAACAGGGAAAACATTCAACAGGCAATAATAAAAGCAAACGAGCATGCATAACTGTCTTGGCTACGACCCACTACCATCAAGGGCGTAACCTACAGAGCAGATAGAGAAACAAAGAAAAGAAATATTGTACTAAGCCTATCAAGGCTTTACAGACTAAAGCAGGCAGAAAATACAGAAAATGTATATAGCCAACACAGGCTTTACAAACCCAATCATAAATTGTTCACAAGGACAAACAAGCCAAACAGATCAAGGATTTTGGACGATAGAGCCAGAGGGAGCCACGGAAGATATAGTAGCCTGAACAGAGGCGGAAGCACCAGAGCTTGTAGGGGGAATGGCAAGGATTTCTGGAGCAGTCAAGTCAGCGTCGGAGGCAATCACGTTCAAATACTCGAATCTTTTTTGAGCAAACTTTTGTGCCGCCTCCTTCAACGCTGCGACACTCCCCTTTTGGTATCCCGGAATCTGTGTGATATCCAGACCCAGAGCCTGCGCCTTGGCCTTCATCAACCCCTTATTAAATCCAACCGTCATCGCGCAACCCTGCACCGCTCCCATTTCCTTTGCAAACTCCGCGCTCGAGCGGAGCTTATCAAAAATGGAGGGAATGCCCCTAATAAGCTCCGCCCTGTCCGCCGTCACCTTCTCTATCTCCTCATCCATTTCCTGGAGTTTATCACGTAAGTCCTTCTCAACACTCGTACACTCACTTACCTACAATGTCAACCGCTCCACCTTGCCCTTCTTCTCATGCAAATCATTTTCTAACTTGTTTTTCTCCTGCATAAGATCCTCAATCCTTTTCCGATGGGCGGAGACCTCCTGCTCCGCCATCTCCGCTTACTGCTGCAAGATTACATTGTTTGCTTCCATGTCTGCCACCTTTTGGGTCTGGAGTTATGGATTTTGAAACTCAAGCTTTCGGACTTTCCGACGCAACTCCTTGTTCTTATCTTTCAACTCCTCCATCTCCGCCTCCATCAAATCCCAACGCCTCCAAAAATCATTCTAATAAACAAGAGATAAAACAAAAGTTATTCTGAGTATGTAATATAAAAAATATACACATATAGTAATAACATATAAATTGAAACAAAGGGATACGAAAGCATACTTGCTCCGATAGTTGATGAATGGACGTCTCATTGGTTGAACTTCTGAATCTTCAACAGAAAGCAAGGCAATTTCGTGAAGGCGGGCCGGAGGCACTATTCGGGTAATGAAGTCTTCTTTCTCCTCATCTTTTTCTAAGTAACTATCACATGGAATTCTGGGAAAAACAACCTTGAATGCAGCTTTAGATTTCGGAATCTCCGGAATGCGCTGGGAGCGAAGCCCACCACTTCCAGAAGCTTCCACCTCATGGTTACCAGTGCCGGAGGCCCCGTCCTCCGAATCATTACCCTCATGAATGTCTTGGGAGATATATTTCCTCATTCTCCTTATGGCCATGGGGCTTTTTCCGGCCCCATGCCTCGGAGGTTCCGCAAGAAACTCCCCCTCTTCAACATCTTGGTCACCCTCAGTTTCTTCCAAAATAACATAATCTCGTAGTTTGGCTTTCTTACGAGACTTGGGAACAGATTTCTTCTCAGTTTTCCTCTTTCGTCAGGTGTTTTTTTCGGAGGCTTCGCTGGTAGCAGTCTCCTCTCTCCCGTTATTTCTCTTGCGCACAAGCTGACTGGCATTATCTTCCTCAATTTTTGTCCGGCGTGCAACAGTCTCCGGAGTATCTTTCAAAACTACAACATCCTTCTCATGGGAGATGCGGGGAACCTCTTGCGCAGCCTGTCCCTCCGGGAGGTCCGGAACGGCATCAATATCCTCTAAGTCACTCCCCATGTATGCCAAGAAGTCCATAACTGAAAAATAAAATAATAAAATATTAAAATTCATGCAACTAGGGAATGAAGATGTAAAACGAACAAGAAGAAACAAAAGAAGACTACGACAAACAAGAAAATAATATTTAAATTCTTGCAGGCCAAAAGAGAAGGGTCGGAGGCTCCATACCCTTCCCTTCTTTATTCACAAGACGGGGAACAGTCGGATGGTATGACCAGACCGAACTCAACTTGGCCCAATACAAAACAGCCTCCGGAAGAGTCCGACTCAATTCAATCTTTGTTGCAGTATCTGCTAGGGTTCCGCGGGCGTTGCCTTTCATGTTTAATAAAGATGGATACGCGGAGGGCACAACGGTAGAATCCACGTAAAAGAATCTATTCTTCCACCCCTTTATGGAAGCAATCACGCCGTATATACATTCCGGCAACTTCGAACCAGGCCTTTTTTGAATAGTAAACCAATCTTCGTCAGCTCCCAAGCAATAAAATTTGCGAAAATTATCTATCAAAGGCTCTGCATTCAAAGCACGGCAAGCGGCCTCAAACATGGTTATCCTAAGGGCTCCAGAAGGGGTCAATTGGGAGATGTGACATTTAAAATGTTTTAATACCTCCAGGAAAAAGGTGGTAAAGGGCAAACGAACATTAGCAACCTCAAACATGGCCATATATAAAACTATTTTGCCAGCCAGAACCATCCTCGCATTGTCGGAGGGGCGCGGAACGGTGTAATGATACCCTATAGGAAATCTATAGTCGGACAAAAATTGCACTAATTCATCCTTTTTAACATTACAAAAACTAATACATAGATCTTTCCTATTACCCATAATAAAACTGTAAAGCGGAAGCTAAAAACACCCACCTGCGGAGGATCCCAACAAAAAAGAAGAAGAATGAGAAAATGCTCAAGAGGCTACGGAAGCTACGGATTCAAAAGAGAAGAGAGCGAGTTGGGAAGAGAGAGACGAAAAAATGAAATTAAATGGGAAATGAGAAGTATTTATAGGCATGTGAGGCGACAACTGTTCACATGACGGGACATATCGAAACGACGCAGCGTCAGAAAGCAACACGTGTACTCCACTAGGCAGAAAGAATTTAATTCCAAATCCTACGAAGGCAACACGTGTATCCCACTAACCTTCCAACTAGACATATTTATTGCAAGCATTCCGGACGCAACACGTGGCCCTCACTATCGATACGGAAAAAAAGTTAAAAAACAAAAATGACATTTCCTTCTCTCGTTTTCTATTTATTTTTGGAGGGAGAAGTGTATAGTAACACACAAAAGGCTACGAATTGTAATGTCCGCCGTAAGTCAAAAAATTTATAATTTTTCAAAATATATTTTGCTTTACCCCACCATTATGAAAGAACATAATGCTAGGCTGGGGGGCTTGATGGCGTACTATCCTTAATCCTACGAACTCTCCGGATTACGTACGTTGATGGAGGACTAAAGCTCTCGTTAAGACGAGGTCCGGAATCTAAGTTATAATAATCTAAGCGTAGCCTCCGATACTTAGCTACGAAGGATACGGCTAGCCAGCAGACAAATAGTACAATTTAGAACGTGCACTAGTACGTACGACTTGTACTTGTACCTTCGGGCCAAAGATTGTGACACAGTTGTCTAACGATAACGGCTACATGTCTAATGTTACCGTTAACCCTCCAGCTTCTGGATCCTTCCCTGAGGGCCTATAAATACCCCTCAAAGGATCCACCTAAAACCCTAATGAAAAACACACACAAAACACCTAAATATCACACTTGGTGGCGTGAAACTAATTAGTTCTTCACACCATTAGGGAACCGCCAACAAGTATAAAATAACCTATTTCCACCCTATTAATCACTCATTACCGTTTTCTTATACAAGATTAAACCTCTTTAATTTAAGAGTAACTTTACCCTTAAACAGTAAGTATTCTCTATTCAGTTGTACAAGAATCTCAAGGATTCTCTTACTAGCCAATTCAACAGCTTTATTTTAACTACTATTTTGATTTACATGTGTTTTGCTTTTTGTTTGTATGTTTGTTTCAACTTATGCCTAAATGTAAATTTGTAGCTTCTGAAGACAAGAGGTAATAATGTATCCGACATGAAGATTTGACTTGCTTATAAGCTAATTTGATCGGTAATTGATACATATAAAAGAAAGATTGGAATGATATTTGATATGGACCAATTTGAGTCTTGTTTAATTATATTGTATTCATAAAATGCTTTTTTCAATGAAATTGTGGAATTGTATATAATTTTTTTTTTTTTGTAAAGGGTTGAACAAAGTCTAAATTTAACTACTATGTTATCTCATAGTGGCAGGGGTTGTTATGGCATATAGAAACAAATACACCCATATATGATAGAACCACGCACCAAAAACCAGGGACGATAAAAAACATGTGTCATCAAATAACTTTGTTTGTAGTTACATCTGTCTTTTTGTTGTTTCTCTACGACATGCAACTATCTTGATGCCCACGTGATATGATAACAATGGTGAAAACGTCGACGGGAGTGGTGGTGGAGACAATAGCGGTAAAGACAAATAAAGTAGTATAGGTTATTGATGTAAATGTAATTAATTGTTAAAACAAAAATTTTAAAAAGTAGATGTGGTTTAAATTGATACTAACAAATTAACAACTCTAGAAACTTAAAACACGCCGACTGACAACCACCGCAACTACCGTTATATATATCACACTCTCCATCAGTTACACGTTTCCTATCATTAACACACCACACACACTAAAATTTAATCAATCAAAGAAAGAATCCAATGGCAGGAATTCAAAGCAAGCTGATGTTCATCCTTCTTATCTGCTCGGCTTCTATTTTGATCGCTGATGCCATTGACGTCAAATACTGCAGTAAGTTCTTTTCTCTTTCTTTTTTTAATTAAAACTTTCGTTGACTACTTGTTTGATGATCTATCATGATCCGAGATATTCGGAAGTTAAGTTAGGGTTTTTGTATTTTGCTTTTAATTTCCGATCATTAATCTAATTTAATTTGCGACTGAACTTTTGCACTTACTATATAGGTGGTTAATTTTAGTGTTTGGTGTGTGTATATATATAATAATATATACATATATCTGTGTGTGTATAGATATATTCTCTAAATTTCATAGTGTTTGAATTGACGAAGTATTGTGTTATTTGAACCAATTGTAAGTTTTTATTTAGTTATGATATCTGGTCTGTTATCATAGAAGCTACATTATCGTATTTTTATATATGTTATGTCTCAAAATTCATATTTTAAAATGTCTAAAATGTCCTTAATGTATCAATATTTACAATATTTGTCAATTTTTAAATCACATGGTCTATCAAAAATACATCAATGAATTAATTTACAACATTTATCAATTTCTAAAATAATTACATTATTTCTTTTACTTCAATAACCTACACCTTTTGACGTCGCTACCACCAATCGCCACCATCACACCGCCGCCACCATTCCATCGCCGCATTTTACGAATATCAATCTAGTTTTAATAATAGTGATTACTAGAAGTTTATAAAGTAAAATTGAATTTATTGTTAAAACAAAAATTTTAAAAAGTAGATGTGGTTTAAATTGATACTAACAAATTAACAACTCTAGAAACTTAAAACACGCCGACTGACAACCACCGCAACTACCGTTATATATATCACACTCTCCATCAGTTACACGTTTCCTATCATTAACACACCACACACACTAAAATTTAATCAATCAAAGAAAGAATCCAATGGCAGGAATTCAAAGCAAGCTGATGTTCATCCTTCTTATCTGCTCGGCTTCTATTTTGATCGCTGATGCCATTGACGTCAAATACTGCAGTAAGTTCTTTTCTCTTTCTTTTTTTAATTAAAACTTTCGTTGACTACTTGTTTGATGATCTATCATGATCCGAGATATTCGGAAGTTAAGTTAGGGTTTTTGTATTTTGCTTTTAATTTCCGATCATTAATCTAATTTAATTTGCGACTGAACTTTTGCACTTACTATATAGGTGGTTAATTTTAGTGTTTGGTGTGTGTATATATATAATAATATATACATATATCTGTGTGTGTATAGATATATTCTCTAAATTTCATAGTGTTTGAATTGACGAAGTATTGTGTTATTTGAACCAATTGTAAGTTTTTATTTAGTTATGATATCTGGTCTGTTATCATAGAAGCTACATTATCGTATTTTTATATAATTCATATATATATAGTTCTCTTGTTGCTAAGGGCATTACCCTTCTTACAGGTCTGGCACAATTAGAATCAGATGGTGATAGTACATATAATATAAGCTTTAATGCATTAACGTATCATATTAACTGATGAAATGAATAATGTCTTCTTTATGTACCGAAAGCATGTTGAAATTTGAATGATGTAAATGACGTTTCTAGGACACTGGTGCAATCTTGAATGCCCTTTTTCAATATTCATGATGCATACATATTTTGAGGGAGATCAATATGTATAAATGTTGTCAATGAACTTTTCAAAACCGTTTTTTTCTGAATTGATTTGTTATTTAAGGGTTGAAGCTGGGAGGCAAAGTTGTACATGTTTGGTGGAATTGACATGTTAGTTGATTATTGTTAGGACTTTAGAACTCTAAAAGACGAATTGCCGGTTGCTTTTTGAACACAGGATATAAATTATGTGGTGTGAATTAGAAGTATCGAAAGAGCAGCTTCTTAAATCTTCTCTTTCAATAGCTTACACATCTGAGTGAAAATCTTATGTTTAATTTGTCAACACGTCTACAGAAAAGAATAAAGATTATGCCGTCAAGGTCAGTGGAGTCGAGATCAATCCTTACCCAATGCAAAGAGGCGTAGAGACCACATTCACAATTAGTGCATCAACAGGTAGAGTCTTATTCTATTCTTTTATATCGCACTTCTTAGTTGGAAGGAAAATGCAAAATGTGAATACCCATTCATGGAATTATTTTTTCAATCTGGAGAATGTTTTCAAATAGTTAGTTTGTCAGCATACGATGGGATTAATAGTTGCAAATGAGAATATTTTTGCCTTTTATGTCCTTTAGTGTGCACCGCCACATATTATTTGTGAAAACTTTGTCTCTGGAAGTGCGTCTAAAATCAATTTAGCATGTAGTATGTCATAATTTATTAGCAAATAGCAGCAGATTAAAGAGGACGTTCTTGATATGCAGAAACTCCAATCTCTGGAGGGAGCCTTGGGATTGATGTTTCATACTACTTTCTTGGGGTCTATAGTGAAACGAGTGACCTCTGCTCCAAGACAGATTGCCCTGTTGCTTCTGGTGACTTTGCAATCTCTCACACTCAATCCTTGCCTGGAGTGACTCCACCTGTAAGTGGTATTATCATGTTTTATTTATTGTGATATATATATATATAAACACACACACACATGTTTACTCCTTAAACTTCTATTAAGTAGAGGTGACAGTGTGACACCCTAGATCACTAAGGTAACATCTCATAAACAGTGTAACCAAGGGCACAACTTGCCAAACTTACATTATTAACAAGTGTGTTAGTGAATGAGCAAACTTCTGGAACTGCCAATTAAAAACACTGAAGTTGGCCAAGCTGATGTCATTTAACAAGGCTAACCTGTATTAACAGCCTATCCATAGAATATTGAAATGGAGAACTTTACACATTGAGTAGATGTCTCATCTCAAATACATTAGGTGTGGTGTCTGCAGAACTTCTTATAAATTACATGATAATTTTGCTTTGGAAGTCTCTCTATATGTATATATTTCCATCTTTGAAAAGGTCAGCTATCTTTTCTAGCTCAAAGTAGATTTCCGTGAAAGGGTAGCTTATCACCGGTATCTTGCCAATATCATCCATGTGTCTTTTTGGATGGTTTTCTCTAAGCTTTCCTTTGGTAAAAAACTCCTCTAATGCAGCTGAAGTACCATTGACGAAACTCCTACAGAAACTTCCATTGTCTGTCAATTTTGTTGTTGCCTCTTCGTTGCATTCTACTCTGTCTAGGTCTAGGGTTTAGATTTTGTAAATGATGCTCGTGTGGTATTTGTATCAGTGAGGTTAAGATGGAATTATGATTTGTAGAGGATATCCCAGTCGCAGCCTGTTTCTCATAAATTTGAACTATAAGTTGAGAGAGATATATATGGACCAAAATATGCATCTCAAATAGTGATAAGATTCCCACGGGATCCTTTTAATCTCACTGATACAAATACTAATTGAGCTCTCACCAGTTCATTACCCTAGACCAAGAGTTGTGACAGAGGAAATTGTGGTTATGTATGGATAAAGGAAGTTGTGTACGTAATCAGAGTTGTGGGTTCGGGTTTAGGAGGTTTTAGTCAACAATGAAATTTTGGGGTGTGACAGTAAAGGGTTCTGATTGTTATGCTGTCTATTAGTCTGGGTTAACCCTGTCGAAACAAACACTTTCTTTGGTCAGATTCAGAATGTGTCGTCTGCTTTTATGGAATTTTAGTTGCTTTCTCAAAGTTGAAAATGACAAGTCAAAACCGTCATAGGACTAATGGTTTCCAGATTTGTGTAAAGCCTGGGCTTCTTTTTGTGTGTGGTGGTTAGGATGACCTAAACTATAGGCCTGCAAGATGGGTTGGTTACTACTTAATAGGTCAAAACGGGTTTGGTTGAAAGCGAACTTTGAATGGGTCAAGCAGGTTTGATGTAATTAGAGTGGACCGTTGATCCTTTAATTTGTATTTTTCCGATTGTTAACCACATAAAATTTTTATTCTGTTTATCAATAACAATAAATTTGTCAAAAAATCTGAATTGTTCATCAACTTTATCAACATTAGTTGGTGCTAATATTAAGCTATAATAGGTTTTATAAAGTATTGTGTATCAAAATTAACCATAATAAACTTATAACTTGTGTTCTTGTCTTGGTGTTGGTATCTTGTGTTTGGTGTTTGCTGGCTGAATTAAAGTAGCTGTGACTCTGTGAGTTGATTATAGACCCTTAAAGCAGGTCAAGAAGTGTTTATATACTTGCAACAATAAGAAAAATATGCTATGAACTTTGTATTAGTAAAGTGGACAACAACAGCCAGTTGGCCCATTCCTTTTTCCAACTCATGACCCACTGCGATCCAAACTCCAGCCTAGTATATTAGTAGACCCATTTGGTTTCTTAAATGTATCAGCCTTTCAGCCTTCTTTTATTTTTAAATAAAAGTTAGCCTCTTAAAAGATATGAATTGTTCAGCAACTTTGTGTATTGAAGTTATTGCTCATTTTTATGAAAATTTTATTTTTGGGTGTAAAATCTACAATAATTAATAAAGTACTAAAAACAATATAATAACAATATGCTAGGAGCTTTGTGTATTGAGTTGCATAAAGTGGACAACTACCACCAGGTAGCCCATTCCTTTTTCCAACGCATGGCCCATCTTGATCCAACTTCCAACCTAATATGACTCTTTTGGTTTCTTTAATGTATCAGCCGTCTACCTATCTCAACCAGCTAACTAAATTTCACGGTGTGGAATTACTCAAAACATTTGCGCGGAACGAGTCGCTTGGGACGTAGGAGTTTTTGTTGTTTTGGGCAGAAATTGTCAAACCAGACTTGAACCTTGTCCCAGGCTTAATGATTGCTTATTAAGTTATTATTGTGCATACATGAATGTGATGCTTTATGCTATAGCAATCTTCCGTGAACTAGTGTGTGTGTGTCAATAGGATAGAGGTCCTTGTTACATATTATAAATAAGGATTATGAACAATACAATGTTAAGTTATCATTAATTCGTTATTATTGAAGAGAATTAATCTAGTGGGTGTTACTCACATCAGTGTTGTAAAACTCTGATTCCAAGGCTGAGTACTCGCTGCAAGGTTCGAGACCGAGGCGAGTTGAGTAATATCAGAGTAATCACTCATGGTCCACAATTTGGTCAACTATTGTGAATGTTTCTTAACATACTTCTGAGGTGTATGAACAGTTATGTTTCTAGTCATATTTCTATGCATATACGGAGTAATTTCAAAAGTTATTATTTTAATATTAAAAATCCCAATGTGAATCCATTATAGCCTTATATAATAGTAGTTACTGATCAACCTTTTTGTGTTCTCTTTTCTCATCCTCACATGTCTAATTTGTTTTCAATATCCTTGAATCTGACAAGTGTCGTTTGAAAATTTAGGGCTCATATTCACTCACAATGAAGCTGAAAGATGGTAACAACAATGAGTTGACATGCATCTCATTTGATTTCAGCGTTGGCTGGTATAGCGCCGAGGCGGAAATAGCTTCCAGTTAAGTGCTTGAAATCTGTCTTCTCGACCAAATCATCAATAAATAGCTTCCATGTACCTACATGGTGTTTGTATAACTTCCACCATCTCGCCTCTGGCTCTGTACTATGTTAGGTAGTTTGACTGTAATAACTGGTATTTATGGTTGTTATGTCTTGTATGTACGTAAAAAGTTATAAATCCGGTGTTATCATATCTACTACATGCAAGATGTGTGTCCAAGTGAAAAGTTCCCTTTTTAACTTTTGTAAATGCATGATGAGGCATGTGTTGTTAGTATGAATTTCCAGATTAGATAAACGGATCGTTGGGGATGTCTGCACTAGATAAGGTGCTATACATACATAAAAACATGTGATCAATAATGTCTTGGTTGAGCTTATGTGGAGGTCCAAGTCCATTAGTATCCTAATCAAGAAGGAAATATGGGCAGTGGGGTAGTTATGAGAAGTCCTTATGGTTCAGAGACAGGTATCATGGTTTGTGCAAAAAAGTCTTTAGCCCTTCCACTATTGATTTAACTTTATATTCACAAAAGTGTAGTTGATGAAAAGAGTAAAAGAAGGTGGTGCTTTTAGCCATTTGCAAGGCCCCCTTGTGACTCGATTATGAGTGGTACCACACCTTGTCTCCCATTGTTTTTAGCCTAATCTGGTTCGCCATCTCCATCATTGCCAAATATTTGGTCTGGAAATGAATTGACCCCATCTTTTTGAGGATGTTTCCGTCATTTTACTCCTCTCTTACTGATGCAAGGAGAATTGAGCAGATAATCGATAAGTTCAATGGAACATAACTTAAAATGGGGTAATCTTTGAGGTGATGCGCACGAATGTCCATATCTTGTGCCCACATATATCTCGTCACAGGCCACACATTTGCTGCTGTTGTTTAGCCGTCGATAGTTTGAGTTAATTTTGTCAGAACAATGAGATTCTTGTTGTTTAGTTATTCATATCCGACTTTATATCAGTTATTTGGAAAATCACAATGATTTCTAATATAAAATTACTCAATATTAATGAGTTGTTCATCCTCTGCTAATTGGGAATTCAAGTTTAAGTCCAGCAAGTGATACTAACATGTTAGGGTGAATGAATTTGTCATTGAAAAAACGAGAATGGTTGGGTGCACTACAGGACAGGGCTAATAACAACTTGAAGTCTTGAACTGCTTTCCTGGATGTTAACATTCATATTTAAACAGGAAAAGAAGGAAATATTGCTAAAAATTCGGGATATAAGGGTAAGATTAAATTGATTAATTGACTACATATCACTTGTGAAAATGTTCCAAGAATATACAGCGTGGGCTACACAAATTTTTGTTTTGGGATAAGGTACAAACTTAATTCCACATTATTATAAATTCTAGAGTTATCGACATAAATCGTCCCTGTGGTTTACTCAAAAAATCACGTTTCATCCCTGTGGTTTAATAACCTCATAGACAGTCCTTTATAGGAGGATAAGGTTCGTATTTCGTCCTTTATGTTCACGGCCGTTATCTTCTCTCCGTCAAAATCCTCACGTGCCTCTCACGTGAGGGCATTTTAGTACTTTCCAAAATATAAAGGACCACACTTGATCTATTTGGCTGGAAATTTCAAGATTGGATACTCATTCAAAATCTGGAAACTTTATCTTTAAGTCAACATATATTCATCTTCAAAATCAAATTACTTCAAAATTTAATCTTTAAACCCAGCAATGTTTATCTTTCATATCCAAAATTACTTCAAATCTACAATTTATTTATTTGCATGCATTCATGTCTCTGTCTATGATATATAATCTATAACTCAATGATTAAAAAAAAATATACATATATAAATCGGTATTAACAAAAATTATTAATATAGTAAGGAAACCTATATATAAATCTGTATCTACATGAAATATCGTTTACTAATCGATAAAACAATAATTGGTTGGTGGACCATAATGTTTCAATTCACAAACTCCTGTACACAAACAAACAGAAAGAACAAGTATTTTCTATTCATTTCACAAGAGTAAAAAAGAAACAATTTTGGCATTCCTGGCATAATAAATGGAATTTCGATTTACCACTGAATGTAGAATTTCTTTCCAAATGCAATGGCTGAATTGACTTCATTTTTGTTAATACACCAGATCTCAGTTATTGAAGCCAATATAAATCCAATTGAAATCCTTCTATGTATCTCTCTATTTATACCTTCAAGATCTATGCCTGTACATATACCCATCTATATCTGTGTATACGGAGATGGATGCAAGTGGTCGAGAGTGGTGGTGGTGGTTGGAAGAAAACAACAGATCGAATCATATACCCAACAACAAAACCAATTGAAATCCATCTATATTTTTATCTTCAAGATCTAAATATACAAATATACCCATCTATATCCATGTATCGGATTTTGATGATCGTGTGGGGAGTGGTGGCCGAGCTGTCGTGGTCTGCTGATGGCATAACAACCGGCAACGGCCTGTTGGTGGTCTGGTGGTGAAGTTATAGATATATATATATAGAGAGAAATGTGATATGAAAGTGAGTTTCACAACTCACACACATAGATCTATACATATGAATACACTACTTTTTTATTAAATTTTCATTAGGGTTGGTTGATGATGACGATGATGTGGGTTTTTCCTTTTACAAATTGTATTTGTTGATAGTGAAGTGATATTGACTTCTATGTGGATTGGATAATGCATAGAGATATAACAGATATATGGATATAGAAATTGTTACTGAAAAGACTCAAATTTGGTCCTTTATATTTTGAAAGTACTATAATACCCTCACGCGAGAGACACGTGAGGATTTTGACGGAGAGAAGATAACAGTCGTAAACGTAAAGGACGAAATACGAACCTTATCCTTATATAAAGGACTGTCAGTGAGGTTATTGAACCATAGGGATGAAACGTGATTTTTTGAGTAAACCACAGGGACTATTTATGTTAAATTCTAAGAAAAAATGTCAATTGCTACTTCCTTTATCACCAGTTGGTTTTATATTTAAACTCTTATTGGGCTTCTATGTTTGATATCTATAATCACCCACTATACAAATTTTGTTGAGGTTGGTCGACAAAAGAGGTGTTTCCCCTAAGCCTCGCTAGGGAGTGCTCCTTTGGGTCCAAGATTACATCGACTTGTGGGTGTGCATTTCATACACCCTAAATCGTATCAAGTACAATGGTGCATTTTTAATAGAGATATAGGTGGTTAAAATGTTTACTATAATCGTATAAAACATATACGTATATAGGTATATAGTAATATCTTATCTCATTT
Source organism: Erigeron breviscapus (assembly GCA_034093135.1). Taxonomy (NCBI): domain Eukaryota; kingdom Viridiplantae; phylum Streptophyta; class Magnoliopsida; order Asterales; family Asteraceae; genus Erigeron; species Erigeron breviscapus. The sequence continues at coordinate 16,716,377 of CM067167.1, forward strand.
CATGCGTTTATCCATTTTGTGTCACACATCCTATTCAAATTTGCCGTTATGCCATGTCAAATTGACTTGTGGTGTCCCTAGCTATTGGTTGATTATATATATATAAAAAGCTTACCAAAAGTAGAAACATACAAGCCCACCAAAGACAACCACTATGGTAAGATCTTTACCCCTCACCTTCTTTTGTAATCCATGGGTCCCATAATGGAAAGTTTCATTTGTTATGAAGTCTTAAAGTTACGAGTATAATTTTTCATTATGCATCGTTAAAAAAAGACTTGTAATGATGGTTTACTCTACCTAATGGTTCCTTTTAAGGGTATTTTAGAAAATTTGACAAAATAGCTAGACTTAATTTGTTAGACAATCCATGATGAGGGCCCCTATATGTTGTATTCTTAGTGAGCTATAAACTCAACTCTCAAGTAGATGAGGACTGTAGAGTGAAGAGATGAAAGGAATAAGAGGAAGATTTTTAGGGAAGCTGAAATCGATTTCAAGCATTACAAGTCTTACGCAAAGTCTAGTTTTTCAAGATAACGCCTTCAATCAGTACTTTGAAACACCAATACTCGCAAGTGATACCAAGAATGAAGAGATTATGATTAACAACGCCTTGGTTTCTGAAAAGACCGAAAACCAATCTTTGTTGGTAGAATTCGAAGAAAAGTGTCCACCTGGAGGCAATGACTCGGTAATCTTCTACACAACAAGCTTAAGAGGTATACGCAAGACTTATGAAGATTGTAACACTATCAGGTTTTTGTTGGGGAGTTTTCGGGTTTTGTATGATGAGAGAGACGTGTCCATGCACTTGGAATTCAGGGAGGAGCTGTGGCGCACATTGGGTGGTAGGGTGATCCCGCCTAGGCTATTTATCAAAGGAAGACTTATTGGAGGGGTTGATGAGGTGGTCGGGCTTCATGAGGAAGGTAAGTTAGAAGACCTTCTGCGTGGGATACCAAAAAGCCCGGCTAGTGGCCCTTGCAAAGGATGTGACGGGATGCGTTTTGTGCTTTGTCTAAAGTGTAATGGTAGCAGAAAGGTGGTATTGGAGGAGGCAGACGAGGGTGGTGATACCCCATTGCCCATTAGCTGTGTAGAGTGCAATGAAAACGGATTAGTGAAATGCCCCGTTTGCTTTTGATTTATATAGAAATCGGGCTTAAATGTAAGGCATTCGTTGTGTAGCTTTTCTGGTTACTAAATCTATGGTCTCACAGCTTAGGAGTCATAAATGATGCCAAAAATGTTTCACAAATGTATCTGTCATTTGGTTGAACATATTGATGGCTTCATATTATGGAAGTAGATGAAGGCATATTAGCATATATGTCATTTCAAAATAACCATGTAAATATGCACTTATAATTATGGTATTTTCATGTCAAGACTTGATTAATTGTCCTCTTCATCATTCTTATATTAAGTCAGTGTTTTGGCTTGGGTGGCCTAAACATCAAACATCACCACGTTTGTCACTTATCGGCTTTAAATTTGAAATATTTCAAATGGTGCTTGTGAGATGGTTTGACTCATTCACACTTTTTATTAATTTTTTGTTTCAATCTTAAGACTTGTTGTAATTTTTTTAAACGGTCAACGAATAATGTCTGATGAAGGATCATTGTCCCTGTTAAGTTGGGTAGCCCAAGCCTCCATCTCTAGTTCCTGGGAAAACTCGTCGCCCGAAAACCCACTGTCACTACAACAAATTAGTCAATTCTATACACTTTATTCTACACAATTTCTAAAAGTGCGTAAAATTTTGTTGAATCGTTCACACTTAAAAATGTGTACAAATAGTCTACATTAAAAAGTGCGAAAAAACCTACAAGATTCACATTTAAAAGTGTGAAGAAAAAATGTTCACACTAATAAGTGTGTACAAATTTTATATGAAGATCATTTCTTCGCGAGTGATTTCTACGCACTTGCGTAAAGATAACCCGCGAAGAAATGATTTTTCAGTGCATAGAATTCACCCGCGAAGAAAATGAATTATACATTTAAAAGTGTGTACAAATCTAATATTGTACACACTTATTAGTGTGTAAACATTTTTCTTCACACTTTTAATTGTGAAAGTTGTAACTTTCTTCGCACTTTTTAATGTAGACTATTTGTACACATGTTTAAGTGCGAACGATTCAACAAAATTTTACGCATTTTTAAAGAGTGCGTAGAAAAAGTGCGTACAAACAACAAATTTGTTGTAGTGTGTGATAAAACCCGATTGCGTTCGGACTCGACCCGTTGACCACCTTTAGTGTCGGCCTCATTGTACGGTACCACCAATCTTTGGTGAGAGTGGAGATCAAACCATGATCGACTTAATAACAAGAGAGGATTTTACCACCACACCACAACGGACTCTTTTCAAAATTATAGTTGTGCGCTTATAAGGGATACACCTTTGATTATTGTTGAATGTTCATCAATCATTAAAAGTTGGTTATAAACTTATAATAAGAACATATTTTTTTCTCCTAAGATTGGTGAAGGTATTCTATATAATGTGACAGTTTTGTTTTTAAAACTATAAAAAGTACCTCTAAAGAGTATGTGCATAAAACTTGTTTTATACTGGTAGATAATATATACATTTGTACTTTTATCACATTTTTCTAAGTGCAATTCTACATTATCGATTTGTATTATTATTATTATTATAACTAAATTATTATTATTTATTTTGTTTGCATCTTACGAATTATGGTTGTTTAGATTAGAAGTTATTTCTTGTAAACTTCACCAACTAGTAGGCAACTATTTAACGATTTGTCATTTGTCTTTTACGTTAAAAATAAGTGTATTGGACTATTGGTCCTTTCTGTTATTTTTCGTTATCGATAAAGAATTTACTAGAGCACTAAGGCCTGTGTGTATCATTTTGTGGGCCAAACCCATGTTCTTGGTTATTTTAAAGCCCATGATGGGGTCTCCATGACTCCATGTGGTCCGTGGATTGTAAACCAAACAAAAAAGGTGAAATGGTGGTTGATAGTTAATTATTTTTAACTTTATTTTTTTATATTAATATTGATATTAATTTTAATATTAACTTTTAATCATGTTCATAAGAATAAAGAATAAAATCGAATCTGCTTTGGTGCTTATTTTCATGCTTACCAAAAACTGTTTTCTATATCTTATTTTCATTTTTGTCTTCTATTATATGTATAGTACGGAGTATAACATAGCGGAACATAGCATAGCATTAATACTACTTAAACATAATCAATTTTCTTAAAAGAAATGTTTTTTGAGCAAGCATGAGTCACAATAACGAATCTAGACACAAAGCAGCAAGAATTATGAATGAAAGAAAAAAGTAGCAAGAAATCTTTCAACCAGAACATAGATTTAATTTAGAATGAAACAATACAATTACAATAAAGTAAACTAGATGAACACTATACTCATGCATCGATCTTGTGGTTCTGTAAACAAACTAGATGAACACAAACAAGGCTTGCTCTCGTGTAAGTTTAACCGAACACAAACACTTAAGCAAACATACTTCAGCGTTTATTTTCCTTCGCTTAGGTTTAACCAAACATGAACATAGACATTAAACGTAGCGATCATATATATGTTAAGCAAATAAGGTAAATTGAACAAGATTGCTACTTCCAGGGTGAACGATACATTTGTAAGAGAAAAAACATATTCTAGTGCCGAACAAAGCAAGCAAAGAAAAAGATTTTACCCCAACTAGAGATTCATCAGAGCTAAATCAATGTCATCTCCGCCTTCTTCACAGTTATCTTTCTTTAACAACGGTTCCCCTCTAACTTTTGGTAATTGTAAGTTCAATTTCCTTTTCTTCCATGGTAAACCACTGCGCTTTGAACTGTGAACAAGATACTCTTACAATGGATCCTCTTTCTGAAAGCAACCCACGTCAGATTTTCGGTAACTATAATAATTAATTTCAAGAAAAGACCCTCTGAAAAATTTGCATTTGCTAGCGTGCCATAGCAAAATGACTTCCTAAAATTAGCATCGATCATACTTGTTTTTATTTTCATGTAATCAACCTCTTCACTTACGTCAAATCATGTCTTTTTTGGCTCGTCTGATTGACACGTACTCCTTAATATCTTGACTTTTCTTAATTCTGCTTTAAGTGTAGAAATCTTATCTTTTTCTTCAGGGTCCAGATACGTTATCAGTTGTTTGACTTTGTATATGCGTTGACTCTGCTAATTCTTAAGGAGCTCTATGTTCTACTAAGCTAAGTGATATCTGCACAACAGACCTCAAGAATACAAGATCTTGGATGCAAACCACATTATAACTTGCAAGAAAGAGCAATATGTTATAGCTGCCAAAAACAGAAATTTTAACATATTGTTGAATTACCAAAAGAAAGAATCATAACCCACCCTTTTTGTACAAACTCCAGAAGCGCTCATTCTTGAACTTTCCAGTCCGTTTTTGCAAAATGATGGATTATATGTAGCGGAAAGACAAATGCAATAATGGGATCAAAGGGTAATGCTAATATCAAGACGCTAAAGTATATATTGCCATTATAGATTGCCGCCGAGTCGCTGAGTTATATTTAAGAGCAAGCCAAGCATTGAAAGCCATCTTTAATGCTACTCAGAAACGGTTTGAATGGATCTTTCCATACTAACACACAAATGTATGGAACGTAGAAAAATACAATGTGCATAGCACGATCATATGCAATGCACAGAACGTGATAAACCCATTCTCCCAAGGATTGAACACAGCCTATATAGCTAGGCTAGAGCTTCTTAACAATCTCTTTATTCACGCGATGGTAGTACGTATGTCATTCTTTGAATTGATTTAAGAGCTTCATTGTAGTTTTTAGAGAAAATTTCATTACATACCCCTGAGGTATGTCATATTATTAAGTTTCACCCCTCTCGTTTTTTCGTATCATTACATATCCCTATGGTGACTTTTTGTATCATTACACACCCCTCGTCGTAACGTCCGTTTGTTGTTATCCATTAACCCCCTCACGTGCATTCCACGTGAGGGTATTTTAGTCTTTTACCTATATAAACACCCTCTTCTTCTCCTTGCTTTTCTTTTGGGATCAAACAAACGCCCTAAAATTAATAAATACACATACATAAATCATCCATATTCTAACTCTAAACACAGACAGTCGATGACACAGAAATTTAATACACACACATTCAAAGTCGATAATGACACACTCAAACCCACCATTTCTCCATTTCCCCAATTTCTGAACATAGAAACTAAACACACAGACACTCAAACCCACCATTCTTCGATGATATTATCACAAGTAAAATAACACAAACACGCACATGGAATCGAAATTACAAGAAACATAAATCTCGTATCTCAACCTAAATATCAACAAGCTTTTAGAAAAAGAAAAAAATTGAATCAGCAACACCTTATTAGATGGGATCGAAGCTGATATGTAGGGGTGTTTTTCTTGACTTTTTTTTGAATCAGCAACACCTTTTGATTCCATAATTAGATAGAGGGTTTAATATAGATCAAAACCGAAGGAAAGGATTTGATAAAACTGAAATAAAAACCTAGACTAAAGAAATCGGAAACCTGATCGGAAAACATGGCGGCGGAGGAGCGGTGGCCGGAAACCTGTCTCTTCACTCTTAATAACTCAGATTATGATGATGATGATATATTGAAAACATATATGTCTACATCATTTCCATCATCATCAAAAATTCTGAAGACATATGTATACATCTTCACATATGTATATATATATATATAGAGATCTGAAGACATATATATATACAATAATTCCGAAAATACATTATACATCAGTCACCGCTCCTCCGCCGCCATGTCTCTTCACTCTTCAGATCTGTATATATGTATATATATCAGATCTATATATATTGATATATATGAGACATGTGGTGAGAATGTTTTTTGTTGATGAGATCTAATATGGATAATATAGAGTTGTAATAAGGGTATAGAAGGAAGAAGAAATGGGAGGTGGTTCGGTGGTGGGAAGAAAAGGGGAGGTGATAAATATGGATTGATAAATGTTCCTGACTTTCTTGTGGTGTTGTGGTGTTCTTGATGTTTTTGGGAAGAAAAGATTTTTAGGAGATGGGTTTTTGATCTGTTTGTATCAAAATAGGTAGGTAAAAAAATGTTATAAGGATATATGTAAGATGTGAATGGACAAAAATACCCTCACGTGATATGCACGTGAGGAAGTTAACAGAGGTTCACAAACGTCCGTTACGACGAGGGGTGTGTAATGATACAAAAAGTTACCATAGGGATATGTAATAATACGAAAAAACTAGAGGGCGAAACTTAATAATATGACATACCCCAGGGGTATGTAATGAAATTTTCTCTAGTTTTTACTTCTATGTAGTTTTTATTTCTATCATTTCGGTGGATTGTTTGTCCATGCTACTAAGATGTCTTAAGTCTGCAGGCACTAACTTGATAATAGTGATGAATCTATGTGTCGAATGGGCCGGAGGTACAGTAAAATGTTAGATACTCAGAATCATTGAATGACCGACCCGTGATACTTTTTTGGTAATTAAATGGCTAATTTATCTACAAGCTATTGAACTTATGTTTGTGCTTACAATATGAATCGCTCGTAACGAGGTTCCCAAAGTGTAGTATATGCCTGATAACTTTGTATCACGAAGGTCTCTCACCATCTTCAACCATTTAGCCGTATGTTAATATTAATTAAACACCTTTATATATATTTGACTGTCGTGCATTGTAAGGGTTGACTTATAATCACTAACTAGTCTTTAGGCACGTCCAATAAACAGATAATATCAAAATATATATATCAAAGGTAAATATCATAATAATAAATAACAAAACAGGGAAAAAAACAAAACATGAACAAAACAAATTCAAAAGAATAAACTTTTTTGTAGTAAAAAAAAAAGTCATAATCAAAGTACAATTGACAACAAACTAAATTAAAAGAGATGAAAAATAACAATAACATAACAATTCAATATATCAAATAATAAACAAACACGAACAAAATACCAAATATAATAAAAGTGAGATAAAAAAAACGTATGTTTTTTTTTGAGAAATTTACTTAACTTGATATGTATTAAAGATAGGAGAGAGAATAATAATATGAATGAGAATGATTAATAAAAATTTAGGTTGTATATATAATATAACAATTCAATATATCAAATAATAAACAAACACGAACAAAATACCAAATATAAAAATAAAGTGATATAAAAAACCATATGTTTTTTTATAGAAATTTACTTAACTTGATTTGTATTAAAAATAGGAATGAGAATAATAATATGAATGAGAATGATTAATAAAAATTTAGGTTGTATATATAATAATTTATTGGGAGAGTTTTAAGGATATTATATATTTTTAAAATTTAAAAAGATTTGTTTTGATTGGAAAAAGATTTATGATAGAGTTTTAAATATAATTATCTATTTAATAAGCAAATAAAAAAAATCTAGAAAAAAGGAGAGAGCTCTAGAGTAATTAGGAGAGTGTTTTAGGCCTAAAAAAGCTTTTCAGGGGTGTCAAGTGTACCCCAACCTTCTCTTTTGGTTATAATATAGATATTATCTCACCATTTTCTTATTAATTTACTATTTATTAATTAAATACAATAAATAAAAATAAGATATAGATATTTTAAAGTTGATCATCTTACTTCAACTTTAACCCTTGGATTAAAATAAAAAAGATCAAGATTTAAAAATCAAATTTTAATCTTAACCATCAAATTTAATCTAATAGTTAAAATTGATTCAACTTTACCTATAAAGTTAGATCGTAGTCCATAAAAACATGTCTCTTGCCATTGACTATCTAATGGGGATATAAGTGTATCGGGACGGAGCCAGAATGTTTTTTGTGAGATGACAAACTTAAGAGTCGCTTATTATATTTATTAGTGCCATCTCCAAGGAAAATTTTTTTAAAAAATGGGCCCTGACCCGTAAGTAGAAAAAATGGACTCCTAAAAGAATTTCGTTAAGTTAACGTCGGGTTTAGTCAGATTATCAACGATCTTTGCAATTTTGGAGCAATGATATACAATTTAGCATGTACATATATTTTTACATGACTATTGTGATTACTATTATATAATAATTTGAATACAAAATTTCATTTTCGCATACAGCATAATACATTTATCCAAACAAATAAAACACTTTCTTCATTAACCGTCCAACTTTACCCTTCAAGTAACCTCTAACTTGAAGGAATCCCCCTTCTTCAACCTTTCTTTTTCAACTCTATTAAAAATCAAAACAACTCTATATTTTTATTCAACCAATAGAGAATTTATCTCAAAACTAATGCTTCTACCATAAGTAACGTACTTGCAAAGAAGAAGCTTATGAAAATGACGGTGACATTTGTATGTATTCATATGTATGTATTTTCTATTCATTATATTTCAAATATACCTCTTAAAAAAATACATTGTACCAAAAATGTAAAACCGTCCCTGTAAGTGTAAGTGTAACTAACCAATTATTTTGTATATCGAGAGAATTAATCATATAGACCAACATAAGAACATCCACAATGGTGAGTTATTAAAAGCTTTTTTGTATAAAGATGTGTAAGAATGTGTAAGAGGTTATTTTTAAAAAAGCTTTATATTCCAATGGTAAAAAGTTTTTAATAACTCAAAGTTGGATATAATATAATATTTTAGATGAGAGAGGAAATGAAAAGCTTTATATTCTTCAACCTATTGGTCATGTTTTCATACTATTCTACATTAAAGTATTGTATTTTATTCAATTTTAAGCTTTTAAAAGCTTTTTTCCATTGTAGTGGAAAACTTTTCTAAAAAAACCTCTTACACATCTTTATATATTTTTTGGCAAAAAAACTTTTGAAAAACTACCATTGGAGATGCTATAATTCATACCAAATAGGCAATTATATACTTTACAACTAAAGAAACACACTTTTTTACTCGAGTACGAGTGATGCATATTTGACAAGTTGACAACTGAAAGGGGGTGAGGGGGGTGATCACTGGTATTCACATACATTTTTTTACTAAGACATTTCTAAATTCTAATGATAGGTTGATAAAAAAGTTTTCTTTGAAAAAATAAGTTTTTAGATAAAGTTGATACCAAGAGTATTAATAGCTTGGATTAACTAGATGACAAAATATAAAAATTTCAAAAAACTTTTTCCCATGGTGGATGATCTTATACGTTTATTCAAAATATAATAAAAATATGAGTTAATTACATAAATCGTCTCTGTCGTGGACCTTCACTTACAGCTTTCGTCCCTAAGTTTAATAAATTACAGTTTTAGTCCAAAAAACTTTACCCCGTCAACACTTTTGGTCCACGACCCAAACGGAAGTTAAAAATGTGGTCACATGATCTGCACGACGAGGGTATAATGGTCATTCCATTGTTCAGGGACCAAAAATGTAAATAACTCTTTCTTTATGTATATCTCCATCATCTTCAACATCATCATCAACAACAACAACAACCATGTTTATCATCTTCAATAAATCCATAATATTCATTATTATCAAATCTATAATATTCATTATCTAATCTGGACCAACAAAAACTCCATAAATCCATAATACTCATTATCAGATCTAAACCAACAAAAATTCACTATTTTTTTATTCCAGAAAACACATCCATTTATATCATATATATCTTCATCATCCATCTATATCATATATTATGTATCTATATCTATCAAAAACAAAATCTGTATCTAGATCTATCACATATACATATATACATACTCACATATATCATATAATACATACATGATAAACATACACTGCTTTATAAAACCCACCAAAATCAATGAGTAAAACAATATACTTGTGGTCCGATTAGTCACCACCACCTACATCTCTGATCCATTGTTTCTTTTTGGTGGTCGGAAAAGAGGCTGCCGAAATCTGGTCGGAAAAATGTTTTTTTCTGGCCGAAGATTTGTATATGGTTTATCACTTTATTCTTTCTTGCTACATCCATAAATCTTCAATACAAGTGAAACTATTTAAGCCACCAATATTTATGTTTGCTATTCATATAAAGAAACTCCGGCGGTGGATGGTTTTAAACTCCGGTGGTGGATGGTTTTAAACTCCGGCGGGGTTGTGGTTGGTTGTCATGCTTTTTTCCTCCATTCAAAAGGTGCGCCCAATTTATCCGCTGTCTCCACCTCCGCCTGCCACCGCTGACTGTCGGAGATGGATTTTGGGGTTAGAACTTCGACGAGATTGGGGTGGGTGGATTTGGATGGTGATGCTCAGTATAAGTTATGGAAATGGGTTCTACATGTGTTATGTATAGATGGATTTTTTTGCGGAAAGAATTTATTTTTGATGTATATAGATTATGTTTTTTTTTGGGGGAAAGAAGGTGAATGTATATAGATTATGTACCCATAAATATAGATCTGGATGCAGAATTTTAATGGATAGAAATGAATATATTTATGTAAAACAATATTACACTTTTGGTCCTGGTGGTAAGAGAAAAACCACACATTTGGTCCTTGTGTCATTAAAAGACGAAATTACCCATCACATGATGACATATTAAACAGACGTTAATGCTCAGGACCAAAAGTGTTGACGGAGCAAAGTTTTTTGGACTAAAACTGTAATTTATTAAACTTAGGGACGAAAGCTGCAAGTAGAGGTCCACGACAGGGACGATTTCTGTAATTAACTCTAAAAATATTAATATTATTACTACTCTGCTACATATTTTACACACAGTGAATATGATAAATATAAATTAAAAGAAAATAAAATATTAGGATTTTATTATTTTATCATCATCATCACAACAATCACTATCATCACCCATTTTTATTAATTTTTACTTGTTATCAAAAATTTTGCAGTGGGGGGTTTTGTTACATTCTCATGAACCATCGTCTCTTCTTCAAGGGCCGATTCTTCGCTTTCTCTCGCCTCACCAACTCTCTGTCTCTAAAACTCCGTCAATTCATATCCAAAACCCTAGATTTCCTCTTCAACATGGATTCTCTCTTCTTCTCCGCAGATTCCGCCGATGACGACGCCTCTTTATTCGGAACCTCCTCCTCTTTCCGTACGATTAACAGTCTCTCTGACCTAGACGAGGAACGCCTTTATTTAGTTAATCACAGGTTATTCTTCTTCTTGTTGTTTTTTTCTTTATTAAATTTTTGTAGTGAATTTTAGTCTAAAATTATATACGAATATATAATTCAGAATTTCTAAAATGTTTTTTTAGATGTTTAAATTTTAGGTATGTGTGAATTTGCAGGTGGTGGAGTGAGACTAGAGAGGCTTTATTTAAGGATATCAATGAGGCGGTTACGTACGGTGCGAGTTCGTGTTTGGTTGATGAATTTGAATCGGAGATTGTTTTGGAAATGAGAAGAAGTGAGGATGATTGTGAGAATGTAGAAGAACAAGAGTTAGGAGTTTCCGGACACGAGTATGCGTTGGTTTCCGAGTGGATGTTTTATCGAGCTCTTAAATGGTTAGGGTTTATAGTTTGGTTATCCGGTTATGCATTATTACTAGAATAAATAGTTACTAATTTTAGATTCGTTTTTGTTGATGTTATAAGTGAATTTGGACCGTTAGGGTTTTACTTTCGTTAGCTTTATAATAAGTGAGATAGCAAGAAAATTTGCCCGTTACGGTTGAATTAGCATATTAAAGGTGGAAGATCAAGTATACGTTTTAGGCAATGCAAGAGTAAAGAAATGAAGTACAATAATGAGCGTAAAGAAATGAACAATGAGAACAAGATTTGGAATTTTGATAAGCACTGGCTGATTTTGGTAAAACTTTTTTAATGTTTAACTACGTATTAATGTTTGTTGTAGTTAAGTTGCAACAATGCAAATTTAGCTGACATAGCACTCATGTTAGGGTTGGTGGTTGAAGTTTACTGTCTTTCTAATTATTTGTCCAAATTTTTTTTTTCAAGAGAGGATTTTATGCTAGGGAGGTTTTGCAGTTGCTTATGCTGTACTCATCCCATATCTTTAGTGCGTTAAAATATAATTATAGATTGGTTTCTATAAATGCATTAACATAGTATATTGGCAAACAGTAGATAAGGCTCCATTAATGCATTGTGTTCTGGAATCTTATGACCTACGTCATTGTGTATTAGTATCTAGTCCATCAAATCAGGCCTCTATGGCTGGATGTAACTCTAGGAATACGAAAAAATTGGAGCAGACTAGTTAGCACCCACTTCTTTCTTGTTTTGAGGTTAACTTTTATTTCAATTCCCAGAGGATACTAATATTTTGCAGCGCATGTTGCAACATTCTATGTCTATCTTTAATATCTGGTTAGGAATGGCCGTCCAGCCTTGACACTTATTTTCTATGACCATTATCTAGCATAATATTGATCATATTTGACAAGAAAAATAATGCATGAAATTGAACGATACCCAAAGATCTTGTATTTAACAAATCTGTTTTAGATTCAATGCTATATCTAGACTTGATACCCTCGGTTCCCTGCACGACATTTATGCACATCTGCTATAACTTCAGTTGCTTGATGATATTACTTTCTTTCAATAATATGCTCTCCCATGCAGGCATTTTGATATGAAAAGTGTTGGGAACTTAGTAGCCACAGAACATAATAAGGCAGACTTGTTTTCTTTGCAAGTCAGGCTTTCAACTTCTGCAACAACAAATGCATTGGTTGTAAGAATAAGTCAAAAGGTATATAATTGTATTTGTTGTATGAATTTTTTTGATCACTGCTATATGTTTTTTGGTTCTTTATTTTATCCATGGTTGTTCTTCAGGGAAATATGATTGGATCTTTTAATAAGGCCTGTCAAATATTTTGTGTCAAGCCTGGCGTGGTGAGTATTTTTAAATTTGATCTTGTGTTATAAAATGCTTAGATTTTTTAATGACATTAAGTATTTTGCAGTCAAAGATATGGGATTTTTCAGGGCAAATAACCAAGCTTTTTCTACAACGCAGCGCACTATCGGATTTACCTGAACAAGGAAATGAAGAGGTACTTAGTATTATCTGGAACACTTGTTTGATTTATTTTTACCTCAGATGCTAACTTCTGTTATTTTCTGGACTATAGATTTTCTTGGAGTTACAATTTTATGGATTATATTATGATATAATGCATGAAGAAAATGAGATGGCAGTTGATGACTGGAATGGCTCACTGAAGGTGAACGGCTACTCTGACAAAGTCAATTCATATGTTAGATATGACCGTCAACCACTTACTAATAGCTCCAGTGAAGCGTATAATTTGGGTTTGACCGGATTGTACAATCTTGGAAACACGTGTTTTATGAATAGCGCTATCCAGTGCTTGGTGCATACTCCACAGCTTGTCGATTATTTCCTTGGAGACTTCAGAAAGGATCTAAACTTTGAAAACCCACTAGGCATGAATGTATGTAGTTTGCAATTATTAGATTAATAAATTTTTGAAAAGCAAATCTTATATACTGTTTCCATAGTAATTGGATACGAGGTACACATGACATATTTTTGAATTACCTTTATGCTTATGTTTTCTAGGGGAAGCTTGCTCTAGCATTTGGAGACTTGCTAAGGCAGCTATGGACACCTGGAGCTACTTCGGTGGGCCCACGAGTGTTCAAGTCAAGGCTATCTGACTTCGCTCCTCAGTTTAGTGGCTACAATCAGCATGATTCCCAAGTTGGTGATCTTCAAGTTTTTTTTATCTACATTATATAGTACATTATTAATATATTATTGATACAATCAACATGATCTTTGATCTCATTGCCAACTCTCTGTCTCTCTCTCTTTTTTCTAATGTAGGAGTTTCTTGCTTTTCTACTTGATGGGCTCCATGAAGATTTGAATCGAGTTAAAATTAAGCCTTATAATGAGATAAAAGATGTGGATGGGACATCAGACAAAGAAGTAGCAGATGAATACTGGCGGAACCATTTGGCTCGCAATGACTCCATAATAGTTGGCACGTGCCAGGTAAACTAGCTAATTTGTATTGTATATTATGTAGTTTGAAAACTGTCAATAACATATATTTCCGCGACCTCTTACAGGGTCAGTATCGGTCAACTTTGATATGTCCTCTTTGCACGAAGCATTCAGTTACATTTGATCCATTCTTATATCTGTCCTTGCCGTTGCCTTCAACAAAAACAAGAACTATGACGTTGACGATATTGAGCACTGATGGATCAACTTTGCCAATTCCAGTTAGTGTGACTGTTCCTAAAAATGGAAAGTTTAAGGATCTTATTCAGGCTTTGAGCACTGCCTGTTCTTTGGGCGATCATGAAACATTACTGGTAGCTGAGGTACGCACGAAGAAACCTTTTGTAAGGTTTTATGTGTTCCCTTGTATGGAAAGTTACTGTTTTTTGTTGAACATTTTGTACAGGTATACAACAACTGCATTCTTCATTTCTTGGATAAGCCAGGTGACTCCATAGAGCTGGTTAGGGATAATGATAAGCTTGTTGCTTACAGGCTACTAAAGGACGAGGATTCATTGCCTTTAGTTGTGTTTACACATTTTCGTTTTGACGAGTAAGCTTATTGTTATTTTTTTTAATTACGGAGTATATCATTTTTTTTATCTCTTATTAGGGCATGTTCTACTGGATGGAATGGCCACAGTAACTAAATGAGTCATTATATAGTTACCGTCATTATGTGTGGAATTGTTTAGCTGAAAAAAGTCCCAACAGGGACAGATGTGCGATTATTTGCCGTCTGATAAAAGATAAGAAAAAGTGATTTAGTAAATAATAACTATAGTGACATTTGTAAAATAAGAAAAAGCTACCTAGTTACTTTTGAATGATAAAAAGTTATTTTAGTTATGAATTTTTTTTTAGTTGAAGTATTAAAAATATAAAAGGGTAAGGGGTTATTAAAGATTAAACGGGATAAAGTAGGTTCTTTTGTGAGTTTTCATATCATTCATCCATTCCTTAAAAAAATAAAAACCCTGCCGAAGGAATTATTGTCAGAAAAATGGAAAGAATGACGAGAGGAACTATTCATCATTCGGACAAACCAAACAGCTTCTTCAATCTTTACTCACAGAAAATAGACCATTTTCTTTCTCAACATTCTTGTTCCAAGGATAATATACATATTGTTCTTCTGATTTTATTAATTATGGTTATAGCTTCTAATTACTGCAATGTATTGGGATTCATGGTTGACAGAAAGTTCGGGATTCCTCTAGCAGCTAGGATTCCTGATTGTAGTGATGGTTCTGAGATTCATAAGAAGTTCCTTCAACTGCTCCACCCATTTCTTATGCCAGAAGAATTATCCTTGGATGTTTTTGATGATCCCGTAGACACTGTCAATCAAGAAACTGAAATGGATGATAAAGTTGATGGCATGGCAGTTAATGATGTTTTGAACACTGAATTGGATGATAAAGCCGATGACATGGCAATTAATGACGTCTCGAACAGTGAAATGAATGAAGAGGTCAACGACATTGCAATTAATGATGTTTCAGAGAGTGATGTAAATGGAAACTTTGAGTTTTATGAGGACCGTTACAGGCTTTTTTCAGAAAGTGATAAGATAGTGATGGATAAACCATTATCAATTCCGGAATTCGGGAATCTCTCTGTGTTTGTTTTGTGGCCAGATGAAATGTTGAGACGGTATGATACTTCCATTCTAAGCCATATACCAGGAACAGGGGGGTTTCCATTACTTGCAAACAAGCCTCCAGAGTCGGTTTCGTTATATAAATGTCTTGAAGCATTCTTGAAGGAAGAACCGTTGGGACCTGAAGACATGTGGTATGTCATGCTCCTTTCATGCTATTAAGGTGGTTGTTTTGACCCTTTCAATTATGAATGTAACCGGTTTGGGTTACGAGAGATCATATAAATAGCAGCTTAAAAGGAAACGAGGTGGGCAGGTCAAAAGGGGTAACAGTCGTCCAAAGTGTATTTAAGTGCTTATATTTTTCTAAATCAAATTATAAAAAAATAGATTGATTATTGTTATAACATAGTTGAAGTATTCTTAATTCTTGATTATACCTTAACAATTAGAAAAACTCGACGAAAACTACTTATGGTCTACCCAACGATCCAACCTAATTTAATCCAGCCCCGTAATAAAACATGTTTCAACCCGAACTTTTATGACATGTTACCCGATTGCTTGGCCCACCCATTTTGCTAGCTCTACTAAACTCTCTTGTCATTTAGTACTCATGTGGATTTTGAATTACAGTCCAACCCGACTAAATTTTATTTATATATTCTCAGGTACTGCCCTAAATGCATGAAGCATTGCCAAGCTAGCAAAAAGTTGGATCTCTGGAGATTACCAGAAGTTCTGATTATTCATTTGAAGAGATTTTCATACAACCAGTTTTCCAAGGACAAATTGGAAACTTTTGTTGACTTCCCTGTTGATGATTTTGACCTTTCAAATTACACCGTTCATAAGGATTCCCAGCCTTCTTTTCGCTACAAACTGTATGCTGTCAGTAACCACTATGGTGGAATGGGTGGTGGCCACTACACTGCTTTTGCTCAAGTAAGTCACACTTTCACTTATTTATGTAAACATATTGTTAAGCGTGACAAAAAGTCAAAAACTTGATTTCTGTGTTCATGCATTGATTCACTATATGCATTGATTCACTATGTTTGCTGTTATATTATTCCGCTCTTTTGTTTACTTGGGTCAGAGAAGCATGTGTCAAATTAGAAATTCTTCTTTTGAATAAATTTGAACTCTCTTGAATCTGCTGTCATAAAAGTTATTAGTTAATATACTCACAATATAACACTGCTTTATATCTACATAAAATGGGTGGATCTGGATTTAAGATGTTACCCGGAGAGTATGCAAATACATAATTCTCCAGGCCCTTGATCTTAAAAAGTTTCATTATCTTTATCAAAATAGCACATCAGTTATTTAGAGTTAAAAAAAGAGGATAAATTAGTCTTTATGGGTAGACCAGCCCGGACCTTGCCTCAGTGTGTTGCTCTTTTGCCACCTTTAGGTAAACCCTACCATTTATTTGTTACGTAGCCATTATTATTAATATTCTATTTTTTGATGCAGTCTGGCGAGCAGTGGTATGAGTTCAATGACAACCATGTCTTCCCCATTAGTGAAGACCAGATCAAGACATCTGCAGCCTATGTTCTATTTTACAAGAGAATTTGAGATATAGACATCAATATACACCTGCTAGTCGGTGGAATTTGTGTAGGACAGGACAGTCGTCAAAGTTTCAAGTTTTTTGGCCCAATGGTTTAGATTCAAAGCCACTTAAGATCACATCCTAAGGGTGGTCGAGAGACGTTCACAAGGTTGCCTTAGTTAAACTGCAAGTAAATAAAACTTATTTGTTTACCTTAGTGTCAAGATTAGAAGATATATATTACTCTTATCAAAAGCAAAATCTTTAAAAAAAACCAAAAAGCTATACTAGCTCCAGGTCCCTAAACACAAACTTTACGACAAAATAAGAAAAAGAATGGATTAAATTAAGGGAATCCCTCCAGGCTCCAACAAACAATAGCATAGCAGTAGAGCCTTGGCCATATCTTGAAAGGCAGGGCTTGTATTCTCCTTCTTTTCCCCTCGGCGGCAGGTACTTTCTCATCTTCCGCTTCTGGCCAATTTCTACACCCGCCCATATCTGTCTCTTTTTTTTTTGGGCCTTATCATATACAGGATATTAATTTTATGAATGTGATCAACACCAAACAAGTGTTTGATAATAATCCTCAATGAGAAACTGTATCATAATATTTCACTTGTGTTACTTAATTCAGTACAATTTCTGATAGAATGCCTGTTACTTGCTTATTCTCTGAAATAAACAAAGCAATAGATACCATATAAGCCGAATAATAAGCTATTCCAAACACCCACTATATTTCACATATCAAGACCATTTCTTTTTGGGTTTTTGTGTTTTACACAGTAAGCCCATCTATTTTTCTCTCTCTCTTTTTTTTTTTTATATTAATTTTGTACATGTATGGTACTTTTGAGTGTATTCCACAATTTTTTCCAGCAACCTTCATTTTCCAGCGACTTTTTCTTCGTTTTTTTTGCTAGATTTCGGTAAAAACGTGCATATTTGTACTAAGTTTGAAAGTTAAGTGGATATATAGATCAATGTACAGCAACCAAAAGACCGAAAGTTCGTATGTATGTTAGAACCTGAGACATTTCTTTATTATGGATTCATTGTGGTAGCCATCTACTGTTATATAAGATATCATTGGAGCTCCTCTTGTGTGGTTGTTCTTTCGATTACTTTATGAATGTTATGCCGATAATAGTCTGAATGTGTAAATAATTAATTTTTTCCTAGTAGAGAAAGACATTAAGTTTAAAGGCATTAAGTTAAAGTAATGTGATCTTAGTTTTGTCCAAAGTCTTATGTATGTATCCAACTTAAAACGCTTCTATTCTATCGTGTGTATCCAGATTACAAATATTCATATTCAGATATTCAATGTATCCGGTTGTACTTTTGCTACATTGACATGTATATAAGTTGACACGTCAGCAAGAAACCACTAATACATAGAGTTACAATATTTGAAAGCTGGATACACACGTTATCAACATTTAAAGTTATACATAGTATGATTACTATAGATTTTGGCTATAGCTGGATATGTTCCAAGCACTTAACTGTATTTTGGTGGGTGTCAAATAGTAACTCAAATGCTTTGTTAGCACCATGACCAGACCTAAATGCATGGCTGCAAATTAATGTGCTATTTTGGTGCGTATCTTGTTTCTTTTGCTACTGGTGGTACTGGGTTAGTTGAACCAAAGTAACTGTTAATTGAACAACGTTTGATGTGTATTTGTGACATATTGTTAGCATGATACAAAGTCGCATGTTAATGATCTGCTTGGGTTGTTGGGTTAAACTTTCAATAAACACCATTCGGAAAAGCTAAACATCTTGTGTGCTTCAACAAATCAACAATGACCCTTCTTCTCCTCTAGTCTCACATGCATGTGGGTCTCATTTGTGCGTGCTTTTTCGGCAGAGTGAGTGGATGTAGAAAATATTTCAATGTTGGTTAAGGAGTTTTCAGTGGTTTGAGATACCAAAAGTTTAGATTATCATGTATGCATGAGTGTTAAAAGGATAGCAGTCCTTTCTCAATTTCTGTCCTAGCTGTATGTATGTAATTTTGTTCTAATAACTGATGATTACCTTCAAATAGGACTAATGTTTGTGAAACATCTGAATGCACCACAAGCTTACAGCTCTAAAGTCTCCATAAGCTGTATTAATTTTGGTCTTTCATTTGCTTATGCTCTTCTGTTTATGTTCATTTAGGTGTCTGATTGGTAAACAGTATAACCAACATTTGGACTTAACTACTTCTGGTCGTCTTTACTTATGCTACTAATAGTTCCATTATTTGTGGTTTCATTTCAATTGTTTAGTTATCTGGTGAATACAATCTATTCTTGTTGCAACTTACACATAGATTCGGTAGAAAGGTTTAATGGGCTTTTAACATTAAGTGCTCTTTTCTATTATAGTACAAGAAAGAGAAAATAGCCTAAATAACCAAAAACCATCTTAAATATACCAAAATACCCAAATTTTTTTGACTTTACAAAAAATACCCACAAAATCGCAAGACCTCAAGGAGGAACTGCGAATCGCAAGCAGTGCTTGAGGATCGCAAGCAGTCCTTGCGATCCGCAAGCATGGCTTGCGATCCTCAAGCACTGCTTGTGATCCACAAGCAATGCTTGCGATCCTCAAGCAGTCCTTGCGATCCGCAAGCATGCTTGCGATCCTCAAGCAGTCCTTGCGATCCGCAAGCAATGCTTGCGATCCTCAAGCAGTCCTTGCGATCCGCAAGCATGGCTTGCGATCCTCAAGCAGTCCTTGCGATCCGCAAGCATGCTTGCGATCCTCAAGCAGTCCTTGCGATCCGCAAGCAATGCTTGCGATCCTCAAGCAGTCCTTGCGATCCGCAAGCATGCTTGCGATCTCAAGCTCCTTGCGATCCGCAAGCAATGCTTGCGATCCTCAAGCAGTCCTTGCGATTTTGACTTTTTTGACTTTATGGATAAGATTTTTTGTGAGATTTGTTGTACTTGCTAAGAGATAAAAAACAATGAGGAGTTCATGACTCTACCAACACTTCACCATAAACAACACCATAAATATTTTTCCTTTCAATTTGCAAAATAAAAGGTATGTTTTTCTTAACTATAAGTATCTAGTTTTTAATTTAGTTTTTATTTAGTAATGGAAACAACCAACGTTTGGATAGGTTTGTGTTATAAAGGGTCTTGGGAGAACATAAAATTGCACTAAAAATTGCCCGTTAAAAACCTTATCCATAAAGTCAAAAAAGTCAAAATCGCAAGGACTGCTTGAGGATCGCAAGCATTGCTTGCGGATCGCAAGGAGTGCTTGAGGAACGCAAGGACTGCTTGCAAATCGCAAGCATGCTTGAGGATCGCAAGGACTGCTTGCGATTCTCAAGCAGTGCTTGCGATCCTCAAGCACTGCTTGCGATTTGCAACTCCTCCTTGAGGTCTTGCGATTTTGTGGGTATTTTTTGTGAAGTCGAAATTTTTTGGGTATTTTGGTATATTTAAGATGGTTTTTGGTTATTTAGGTTATTTTCTCTACAAGAAATATGCGTAAACAAATAGAAATTTTGGCGCAGATATCTCTCAGGAACAATGACATCAGATGGGGCAAAGTTAGGAGACAAGTTGATACTAAGAGGGCTAATGTTCCATGGTTATCATGGAGTGAAGCAGGAGGAAAAGAAACTGGGTCAGAAGTTCAAGATAGATGTAGATGCTTGGATGGATCTTCGAACGCCTGGTCACACTGACAATATGTCTGATACAGTCAGTTACACAGACATCTATCGGTAAGAATCACTTTACTTATTATTTTACTTCTAAATTCCAAATGAATTTTGAGGTTAATAAGAATTTCAAATGAAGTGTTAAATTTTACTGTAATAGATTTGGGGTTTAAAGCTGTTCGTTGATTTGTGTTATAAATTGTTTTGGCTTTGAATTGAGGTTAATGATTTTGAGTTTAAGTTTTGTGTGTTAAAAAAGTATGATCCTTCGTCATTCTAAGAACACGAAGATAGTTAAAAAAAAATATGTAAAGGAACTCGGAAGATGAAATGATTCACACAAACCCCAAACCATAAGAATCCACAAATTAAAGTAACATGAATAGTAACTTTTAACGAAAGGGGACTTGATTGTGCATTTGTAGATACAATAGAACCAATTGAGGTGCAATATAAACCTTGTAGAGGTGAAATTGGCAAAATTAGGAAAGACATCCTAGTGTTTACAGTTTTGAAGCATAGTTTTTTTGTTTTTTTTTAGTTTACTAAAAATCAGAGAACCATTTTAATTCAAATAATCTTGCTATGTTAGCTGATCATACTTTCTGTTGGTCTCTATAATAAAGTTCTTGATTACTTTTTGCGATTATGATCTTCTGTATACTGAAATGTTTTACGTTTTCTCCTTTGTATTCAAATGTGACAGCATTGCGAAAAATATCGTAGAAGGTCCTTCCCAGAATCTATTAGAATCGGTGGCTCAACTTATTGCAACCACAACGTTGAACAATCACTCACAGATATCCGCTGTACGTGTGGTAGTTGGAAAGCCTCATGTGGCGGTTCCTGGACCTCTTGACTATTTAGGAGTGGAGATTATCAGATATAGAAGCACCGATATGCCGATTTAAAGTGCTTTTCCTTAGACCTTGCTGTATTAACACAATGCCCCAATGGTGTTATGCTACCTTTTTTTAAAAATAATTCTACAACTTGTTTTTATTTTAGTTGGCCATGGGTTCTGACATTATTTGATGCAGAAATTTGAAAGTTTTGCTCATTTGGTTAATGTAATACTCGTATCAAGTTATACAAGACTTTCATCATCATATAATTTTGCAGAATGTCTACAATAGCCAATAGGACTATAAATTCTTAGTTAATGAGTCATTTTGAATATCAATTTTCATGGTCTCAATAGAAACCCGATAAATAGTAAGACCTATTTTCAAAATGTCAAAAGTTATGATAACCTATATATAACATTTGTGAGACATCTATCATAAATTTGACTAAATCTTTTTTTTTAAGAGCCGCAAATTTGTTACACTATTCCTACTCCTAATAATACTCCAATCTATAATCCTTTATAAAATAAACTGGTTTCTCTATTTTAGGAAATTAAACACTTTTTTCAATAATCTTCAAACTACCCCTAAATAACCCTAACAAATATATTTAAAATGGTTATTTTTTGCATCTAATCCTCGACTTTTATTTAGAATGATAATCACGGTTAGAAGCTTCATCGCCGCATCTCATTAAAGTAACCTAAACAGCTTGTATTACCGTTACGACATCTTACGCGTTATAAACCGTTGCCGCTGCAACGCACGGACACCCTTCTAGTACTTCTAAATTCACCAAATGTGAAAGATTGAACTTTGGTCTTCTCCCAAATAGTTGGCAAGCCATTGCTTATTCCCTTAACAAACTAAAATTTACAAGATTTGAATCGAAGTAGGTTTCCAGTTAGACATATCTAGCTTTGATTGTATATGTAACACAAAATCATCCTCTCACTAGTACCAATTTAGAAAGTAAAAAAAAAGTATATATTACGTATAAGGAAAATATTATGAATGGGAGGCACACATGATTTACATGACCAAACACACTGCTGTGTCGCACACGACATAAGATATTTTGTTCACCAACTGCTTTCGTCTCTTAACTAAACTTTATTTATTTTCTACTTCATAGATTATTAGTATTGTCGGAATTCAGTTAAGATAACTACAATATTATTATTAGTTTTTATTATATATTCCATACTTTAGTGCTGTTTCCAGGTGTATTTGTAGAGTCAATAACGATTATTTATTATTTATAGCTACATCGTTCATAAGATATACATTGTTTATTATACCATGTCTTAGTTATAATACATTGTTTTTCGTCTGCCTCGTTATTATGTTTCAACAAAATCTTCGATAGTATTTATTAGTCATTTAAATATCATAAATCGTTACTTTATATACTTTGTGTGCATACACGATTACACGGGTCCAAAGGCTAGTTGTCGTTAATCGTTATATGAAAAAGGATGCGTGATAAAATATGTGTAAAAAGAAATTCATAAGATGTTCTACTTTCATTACATCACGAAACGAATAACAGACTTTGTTATTAATTCACTTTATAAGTTTTTGATTATTTAATCGGTTATTAAAGTTTTGACATAATAATAATGGCAGCCATAATTTTATTAAATTATCATCAATACAAACAAATTATTTAATCTTATTTAAATTTTGGTTACTCATGTGGGTGATTTCTATCATCATGTCTTGCAATGTCGGAGGCCCTTTTCTATCACCTGGAAGCAGTCTATTTACACTGTTGTGGTGGGGATAAGGTTGTTTACATATTAACCTCCACATACACCGTCGATGTATTGGGACTCAAAACCCGTAGAAGACGACATTGAGTGCAATGTGGGTGACTTTTACTACTAATATTTCTGAATTTGCATCTTCGATTTTGGCTATGCCAGTAACTATAAAATGCTGCATTATTATTTTAATAAAATTATTGATTGTAAAAGTTCGGTTGTCGCATACGTTTTGGGACACATACTAAAATGGATGAACAAATCGGATATGTTTTTATTTTATTGAAAAAGTATCGATATATCAAGATAAATGACTAAAACACTTGGCAAATCTCAAAACAAAGAGATTCAAAAAAGAAAGTTCAAACTAATTGTAGTGTGTGTGATTTGAACACATCATCAATTTGCAAGAGGAGGTTGGGTGTCTTGATAATACCGGTATGCTTTCAATTCCAGTGGATACGTATTAAATGAGGAAAGCGAGACGTAGCGGGACGGCTTATGGGCCATGCATCCAAATCTTAGTTCATATGTAAACATTTTCGCTGAGTTCTCAAGTGTTTTTTAAGAAAGAAAAAAAAAAGGATACAAATGATTTCAAAATAATTATTTTTAAAGATTTTTTAATAGAAAAAAAAATGAAATGATATGGATGGATTTTTTAGTTAATTATGTTCTCCAAATTTTATTCCCAAATATGAGATGATTAGGAACGATCTCTTCTATTCATTTCATTTCTTTTAGAAGAAAACTTAGGAACTCTACATTTGATATTAAGCAAGAGAAAAATATTAAGAGAAAATTACATTTTTCGTCTTTCAACTTGACACGTTTTGCACTTTTCGTCTCTAAAGTGAAAAAATAGCAAATAAAAACCTTAAACTTGACACTTTTTTCACTTTTCGTCTCCGCGATAACGGTGTTAGTTTTTATCCGTTAAGGTTGCTAACATTAGTTAGTTTTTTTGTTCACTTTTCGTCTTTTCCTTTTTTTTCACGTTTTTTTATATTTGAAAATGTCAAACTACCAGTAGGCAACGAATTTTAAAAGAAACTATTGAATGAGTAGAGTCATTATCAAATAATACAAAGAAAGCACGAATATCTATGAACACATGACGATTTATTGAACGAGACAATCAATTAACACGATGAATAAATAAAATCGAACACATAATATGTTATCTCTACCAATGTACTAAAATACAATTTATTGAACGACGCATGTCTTTTTTAGGCTATACTTAATTAAAAAAAAAATCTTCTAATATAGCATTAATAAACAATAAATATTCATACTTTTAGTATTATTAAAATTAGTATTATATTTATTATGATCATATCTAATTAAACATATATACGTAAATTATTTTTCTAACATTTTCGATTAATGAACTTTACAAATCATCAAACCAACCCACAGTTATACTATAATGCTTTTGGCAAGTATATTATGTTATCTAAATTTAAAATATATTTTGATAAGTATAAATATAAAAAGTGAAAAAAAATGGAAAGGACGAAAAGTGAACAAAAAAACTAACGAATGTTGGCAACCTTAACGGAGAAAACTAACACCGTTATCGCGGGGACGAAAAGTGAAAAAAGTGTCAAGTTTAAGGTTTTTTTTGCTATTTTTTCATTTTAAGGACGAAAAGTGCAAAACGTGTCAAGTTCAGGGACGAAAAATGTAATTTTCTCAAATATTAAAGAACAACTACAAAAATATTCAAATTAAACTCCATATTTTTAAGTCAAAATTTCGTGTTTTTGTGATACCAATCTGTCACACCCGCCCTATCCGGGGTATGACTTACATGGATTCACAACACAAGATATACTGAACGACACAAAACGTTGTCGTTTTAAAATACATTTATATAAAAGAATTGTTCACAAATTTATATTACAATTTATGAAAGATATTATTCTTGAAAACATTTATTTAATATTAAACAATATTAAACAGTAGACAAAGACTTTAGCAAATTGACTTGTCTTTACTAGAGTCTGAGGGTAGGCCATGGTCCAGTATGTTGTATGCAGCGGAAAAATGTTCCATGTATAGAGTATCGTCTAGTTACCTGAGAATACATGCTAAAATACGTCAACATAAAGTTGGTGAGTTCCATAAGTTTTTCATATAGAAAATATAGTTTCACAAAATGCCAGAGTTCAGTGTGACCATTGCCTTACCGCAATGTCAAATAGTTATGATACAATATCAGCAAAGAGTATCATATGTTTTTAATTAAAATATAGAGTATGAACCACAAGATTTAAAGTAACTATTTGATCACACAATGGATCAAATAGAATATAAGAGTAGATACTGTATACATCAAGTTCTAAGCTCATGAACCGAAACTAGACAAGTGTGTGTTTATTTGCCTCCAGAGTAGGTACCTTGTTCAGGGTACCCTAAGCTTTCCAAATATAATGCATCCGTATCCAATTGGTATGACCAACACGAATGGGGGTGCCTACCCCAATAGTACTATTCAATATACCCACGTTTATGTTTCCATAATTAATCGTTCATGATAGTGAGGACTTTGAGTGAACAGAGCAACTTAGAATCAACCATATATACAAATCTGAAATACTTGTGTTCATCATAACAGTAAAGAGTTTGTATTTTACCCCGAAGGTAAAATAAATAAAGCAGTGTCTGTATATTACCTCAAAGGTAAAATAAAGAAAACGGAGTTATATAATATATCATATATTATATAAAATTTTGCAATTATACATATAAGTATAACAAATAGTTTTTATGCATATATCTCAGTCCCCAAAATAAATCATATAAAAGAATTATGATTGATTTACTGATTGATAAGGAAACAAGGAGAAAAGTTTGTGTTTGGTTGTTTCAATAGGTTTTAGGTTTTTCAAAGTTTGTGTATAGAGGGAGAAAATTCTTCATGATGTGTCAATAGTCTCTTGTATTCAGATTTTCACTAGATTTTAGTTGATTGAGATTTTGGCTTTAAAAAGGGGGAATCTGAATTAAATTCAAAGATAAGAATGAAACCGAAGATGAAAGATTTTCACTTAAGATGCTTCAAAAATCCTCTCAGGATAATTCTTCTCAAGTGAATGTTCAAGAACAACCTTCTCGATTAACTCAGACAAAAAATCCATTAAACACTCCAAATGTGTATGTACCACTTGATTTTGATCATCCAGCTTATGAGGAAAGAGTTATACCAAGTTATGACTCCATCTCTCAACAAAACTCAAGTTTTAATGATGGTGATGTTGATCTTCAACAACAAGATCCTCTTCCTCATGCTCACAAGTGGACACGAATGCAGAAAGACCATCATACTGATCAAATAATTGGAGATCCACAAGCAGGAGTAACTACTCGTACCTCAGTAAATGAGTGTCTTGTTGCACTTTCTCTTAGCAATATTGAACCCAAAACGGTATCTGAAGCTCTTCGTGATCCAGAGTGGGTTAAGGCAATGCAAGATGAACTCGCACAATTTGAAAGACTGAAGGTATGGAGATTAGTTCCAAATCCTAGAAAAGATGATCCAATCGGTACAAAGTGGATATTCAAAAACAAAAAGGATGAGAATGGAGTGGTATTAAGGAATAAAGCTCGACTTGTTGCAAAGGGTTATTGCCAACAACCTGGTGTTGACTTCGACGAAACTTTTGCTTCAGTTGCAAGAATGGAGGCCATTCGAATATTCTTAGCTTATGCAGCATTCCGAAACTTTACTGTGTTTCAAATGGATGTGAAGACTGCTTTCTTGAATGGTGACCTCAAAGAAGAAGTTTACGTTGATCAACTAGAAGGTTTTGTTGATCCTCAAAGGCCAAACCATGTCTACAAGTTAGACAAGGCTCTCTACGGTCTTAAGCAAGCACCCCGAGCATGGTATGATTCTTTAACTACTTTCTTACTAAGAGGTGGCTTTACCAAAGGCACAATTGACCCTACCTTGTTCATTCGCAAACAAGGTAAGCACGTTCTACTTGTTCAAATATATGTTGATGACATTATATTTTTGGGTCGACCAGTCAAACATTTTGCCGAAACTTTTCATCTCTTATGGTTAATCATTTTGAAATGAGCATGATTGGGGAAATGAATTATTTTTTGGGTCTTCAAATCAAACTGTAACACCCGTTTCGTAAAAATATGGATTTCCAAAAATTTTCGCCTAACGGCGTCAATAAAGCGGAAACAGTTTATTAAAACCTCAACTAAAGAAAACAGTTGAGAAACATAAGTGGTGTTACTAATAGCATCAAATCAGTAATAAAAGAAATCCATAAGATTGCCCAACATAAAGCAACCATAACATAGTCATTACAATAGTTCCATAAAGGAAATCATTAACATTAAGTCTTTGCGAAGTTATTGGGTAAACTAAAGCCATCTTGATCATCTACCCATCTCTCGCCAAAGCTTCACACGACATCTCACTGCTTAACCTGAGGGGTGTCAACACATAGAAGAAACAAGTGTTAGCTATAAAGCTAAGTAAGATAACACCAGGTTTAAGCAAAACATTTCATCCATTAAACACGTCACTTTACAACATTACGTCATTTGATTTAGGCATTTATATCACCACATACGTATCCATATCACATATAAGCATAGAGTCCATGACCCTAAGTGTGCCTAATCAATTTCGTCATTTCATCTCATCTCATTAAGTTGTGACCAGGTCACCGTTAAGTTGTAACCGAAGTTACCGTTAAGGAAAGACAATGTCGATCCATGAGTAGCACGTTATGTTCATAACATTAGGTGGGTCATCAGGCCACCCGAACTACTCGCCACATATGACTGGTTGCAAGGAGCCACCCGAGCAACCATTTTAACGTACCCTCCCACATACGGGCACTACGTACTCTCCCACATGCGAGCACGACGTACTCTCCCACATACGAGCACGGTTTATACGTACCTATTACCACCGTCAGGCACGGGTTATGTATAACTCTTAACGTCTAATTAGCTCGAGCATTTACCACGTTTAGTTTAGGTTTCCACATTAATCCTAAACTAATCCACATCTATCATCTTTTCACGTTAGGGCCCTTAAAACGTGCACGTGTCATGGCAACCTAAAAAGGTCTAGTGTTCTAGATGAACGAGCCACATTTACATGCACATATCATCATTACATCATATCATGAACCACCATTCATCATAACATATCATATCATAAACGTATTTACGGGGAAGCATTTTAAGCATAGGCATCGTCATTTTAATCCCCGAATACCTCCCATATCAACCCAACCACAATATAGGTTATACATTACCGTTTTGGAGGTTATAGTTTATGAAACCATTTTTGTTGCACCCTCAGCGTGACAAAAGTAGTGTATCTTACCTGGTAGTAGTGTACGCGATCAAACAAATAGCTAGCAGTGCTTAATAGTAATCCCCGACACCTATCGTACATTAATATATGAAATATAAGTCATTTGGGACCTTAAATGGACTTGCAAACGAATTTTGTTTTGTTCTTACGAACTTACACCATCAAACGAAGTTAATCTTCGTTTTCAAAACGAATTTAGTTTAGAACAAACGAATTTAAGCTTCAAAACAACTTCAAATGAATTTAGCTTCTCCATTATCAAACGAACTTAGACCAAACGAAGATAGGCTTCTTAAAACGAATTTGGTTTTAAAACGAAGTTAAACTTCGTTTTTACAAACGAATTTAGCATTCCAGGAACGAAGTTAGCTTCAGGAACGAATTTAAACCTATCTTCGTCCAGAATTCAAAACGACTATGTTCTTCATTTTTTCCAGAAATCGATCGACTTAGGCTGTTCCCAAAACATGTTTTTGACATAATTGAACATCTCTTGATCATAAAGATCGATTATAAACTCGTTTAACACCATTATGAACATCAATTGACCAAAACACAAAATAAACCCTAATTCTTTCAAAACTTCTTTTAAAATCAGATTTGATTCAAATAGAAACATCTTTTAGATCTGAAATATAGCCAACGAATCATTGTTTACCTGTAGCAAATGATGGCCGATTGATTTCCAATATAAAACACTCAATTTATTGACCAAAACTTGAAGATTTTCTTAAGAAATCAAGAAAGAATTGAAGGAACTTTTGTATTAGTTTTAATTATGATTAATGGCTGCAAAATTAACCTAGATTAGGCTAATCCCATGCCAAACCCGTTTTTTAACTTTTCAACTTTGGCAAAATTGGTCCCTGGACTTCATATTGACTTTATTTCGCTTAAAAACACCTACTGGGGATACCTATAACACACTAAAGCACTTTCGCACACTACAAAGGCCTTTTACACATCATTTAGTCCACTTTATTGTCACTCATTAAAGGTAATTAAATCTCACATATAGGGCACATAAACATATAAATATATATTTTACCACATAACATAACACGGACTTAGAATTTGACCTAACGACGTTAGTCAACAGAAACGATTAAGTTTTGGGATGTTACACAAACAATTACCAACTGGTATTTTTATATCACAAGGTAAATACAATGATATGTTGAAAAAGTTTGACATGACTTCATGTTCTTCAATTTCTACTCCGATGGCTGCTCGAACAAACATAAATACTGATACAAATGGAAAACCGTTTGACCAAAAGAGATATCAAAGTATGATTGGTTCGTTGTTGTACCTAACAGCATCTCGCCCAGATATAATGTTTGCAACATGTATGCGTGCTAGATATCAAGCTGCTCCAACTGATTTACATTATCAAGCTGTGAAACGAATCTTTCGTTATCTGAAGGGGACACCCGATTTAGGTCTCTGGTATCCAAGGGATACTGGATTCAATCTAACTGCATATTCAGATGCAGATCATGCAGGTTGTAAACTTGATCGCAAGAGCACTTCCGGTACCTTACAATTTTTAGGCGACAAAATTGTGAGTTGGTCTTCCAAGAAACAGAATTGTGTGTCTCTATCAACGGCTGAAGCAGAATATGTGGCTGCGGCTAGTTGTTGTGCTCAAGTTTTATGGATGAAGACACAACTAACTGATTATGGTCTGAAATATGATCATATCCCTATCTATTGTGATTCTCAGAGTGCCATTGCCATTGCAGTCAACTCAGTAAACCATTCTCGCTCAAAGCATATTGATGTTAGATATCATTTTCTCAAAGATCATATTGAGAAAGGTGACATCGAGCTCTACTTTGTGGGTACTGACTTTCAACTTGCAGATTTGTTCACAAAACCACTGGATGAAAAGAGGTTTAACTTTCTTATCTCCAAGCTAGGTATGTTAAATCTTAAACCTTAACTCTTTTGAAGAAATTCTTGACACATTCCAGAAAACCAAAATACAAAATTGCATATTTTCAAAAATAAACAAAAAGATATATTTCAGTGGCTTGCATATACTATGTATGCAACCCGTTCTTAAATGATATATTTATTTGTAGAGTGTTTTTACATTCTAAGCTTTTGTTATTTTACATACAAATTGATATAAGATAACAAGGAATCGAACGCCTTTGTGTACTTCCAAGTGTTCTTATATGAATATGTATGTGTGATAGCAATCAAGTTGTTCAAATAAAGTTTTCAAAACTCTCAATTGTTGATATGAGACGCAAAGGATCGAACGCCTTTGTGTACTCCCTTGTTGTCTCATCTTGAACAATTGCTTGGGTTAATTTTTTTTTGCTTAAATGTTTTAATTGCCTCCAACGTGTTGTTGTAAGATGCGACGGATTGAACGCCTTTGTGTACTCCCTAGCTGTCTTACTCTCAACATTGTTGTTGAAGCAAAACTTTATGTTTTTCAAATAAAAATCTTGTTCACAATAGACTCTCAAATGTTTGATCTCACAAAACCAATTTTTGCTCCACCTTTCTATGAAAATTTTTGATCTATTCTTGCATAGATTAAGGAGGAGTTTGTGATTTCAACAACCTTCAAAACTTCAAATGTGTTTCAAATGTTTTTTCATGCACACATTTGATGTTTTTCCAATGATTTTCAATCAAATGGAGTTCGGTGATTAGTTTGCACATGAGTGATAAGTATTTCTCAAAATTTACTCCATGAATTTCATCATCGCCGATGAGTTCTAACCCGGAGTATTCACTTCTTTCATTAGATAGTGAGGGTATTTTGAGTGATGTTGTTTTGTGCAAATAGGATGGAGGGAGTAAAGTCAAAAAGTGAGAGGTTAAGGTGATATGATGTGAGAAAGGGCTAAAATAAACAAAAGCCCTCCCTAAATTCTCAAAAAGCCGGGTAAACACGTTTCTATCGGATTTCATTTGTTGATTTCTTGATATTGAAGAAGTCTTCATGGACCCAGTGAAGCGATGCACATCTTTACCTTACCACTCAAGTGTTTCTTAACAAATACTTGTTTCATTTCTCACGGAGATTTTCACATTTCTATTGACTCTTCATTCGGAAGATGTTGATATTGAAAAAGGGCGACATTCTACTCCAGTCCCCGACTTCATTTGATCACGCTGTGTCTAGAGCTATTTTGATTGATCATTAATTTGATCATCCTTTTTTTTAGGACACATTAGAGTCATGTCTTTGTGATATTATTACTTATCTTTGTGATATAGCCGGAACATTCGTAGTGATATCTTAATTGATATTCCACGATGATCGAATGGAAATCCTACCAATGCTAACATCCTTTCCAACATTGAACGTAGGTCTCACATTTTCATTTTATGAATTTGTTGAGTTAACGAGAAGTCTATGTGACCTCAGATGTTATTTCCCAAAAGTCTTTGAGGATAGTAAGACATGGTCATCGAACGCCTTTGTGACACTGACCATGAATTACATTCTTTAAAGCACTCTCGTGGTTGAAAAGCCGCAGATCGAACTATGTTAGAGAATTGTTTTGTGCATATCTCAATGATACATAGGAAATCCGAAAAATGTTATACATTTCAATCGGTCATTTCATTAATCCTTTGATTTTTGAACATGCTAACGGATCATTTTTATCCGGTTTCACTTCTCATCACACAAACACAGAAAACACCAACACCATGATATAACGTTAGTACCAACAACTTCGATCTTACATTTTAGTCACCCCTAGGATTTCTTGGGTTGGGCTAATGGTTTGGGTTGATGTTTTGATGGTTGACATTTCTTCATGTGCTCATGTTATTCCTTTTGACATTTAATCTATCAAATGTGTACATAATGACATTGGTTCCCAATTTTGTCATTATGAGGGGGAGAAAATATTATGATTGATTTACTGATTGATAAGGAAACAAGGAGAAAAGTTTGTGTTTGGTTGTTTCAATAGGTTTTAGGTTTTTCAAAGTTTGTGTATAGAGGGAGAAAATTCTTCATGATGTGTCAATAGTCTCTTGTATTCAGATTTTCACTAGATTTTAGTTGATTGAGATTTTGGCTTTAAAAAGGGGGAATCTGAATTAAATTCAAAGATAAGAATGAAACCGAAGATGAAAGATTTTCACTTAAGATGCTTCAAAAATCCAAAGACACTCCAAAAATGTTTATACTCATGGATTGAGGGGGAGCATGATTACTTCATAAGAATTTCATCCAAACTTCATTCAAATGCTTACTCTCCAAAGTGTTCAAATTGATGTGAAAAAGATCAAAGCTTCAAAAAGGTTGAAAGATTTGTCAGAAGATTCAAGTCAAAGAAGTAAAGCTTCAAAAGAGTCTTCATCAAACACACTTCATGCAAGATCTTCAATTCATACAACTACATTTTATCAAGAAACTACAGTGCATACATCAAGGGGGAGAGTACATATTCATGAAAATTTATTTCAAGAAGATGAGATTCACTCAAGAATCAAAGAATGAAGAATCGATAAGTTGAATTTCACTCAAAATTCGAAGATTGAAAAATCAAAACCAAGATTCATACCTTCCGCATTTCAAAAGACAACTTTGATTCATGATTCAACAATCCTCGAAGATTCAAAACACACGCATTCATTATTCTCTGTTCAAAAAGAACATTGAGAATCATCACATGATTTAATTTCAAGAAGTCCAAGACCAAGACTGAATCAAGTTTCAAAGACAAAAGAGAAAGCTTTGAAGACTTGTTTCAACACTCCAATTGTCTTCACCACCGGGCTCATCAAATTCATTCCTACAAGACAATATAACACGTACTTCATTCATTACAATATATCACTAAGGGGGAGAATGTTAGAAATCCAAAAATAGTGATAAATTGTAATCTAGATTAGAGGAATTTCTTGTTATTAAATCATAGATATAATGATCACTAAGGTTGAGGGGCTAATTGTGACAATTAGCATAATTGTGTAGTTAGACTATAAATAGCCCTCTCATACCTTATAGATCATAACTTTTGGATAATCCTTTAATAACTTTAATACCTGATTACTTTAACACACAATTCTCTCTTAAAACACACACAAACACCAAGAACACACACTCACCAAATCCACCATTGATGACTTGAATTCGGTGTTATAAATCGTGTTATAACAGATATTAAACAACTCTTTTTAAACACGATGTGTACTTTGAGAAGTTTCTCTCAATCTCGGTAACAATAATTTACAGAGATGGTAAAGTTTTAAAATTTTATCTTTGGTAAAAATAATTCAGTAATTACTAATTACTGTAACAATAATTGAAATTATTGTAGTTTACGGACACCTGTCCGTTCTTCCAGGTCATACTTGCTTTTTATCCTCTATATAATAACGCGTTTTGTTAAGGAGAATGCACACAAAATCTTCTTTCTCTATCTCTTTTATTTGCTTAGTTCTTCATCTGCAAATTTGTCTTAAGCTATTCTGTTCATATCCAGTTTGTGTTCTAATAGATCTCCGACTCTCTCTTTGGTAAGCTATTTTTTTTTTTACTCTTTCTCATCTTAGATAATATACTATTTATTTATATGTTTATATAAAACTTTTATCTTTTAATTCATGTTCGCTTAATTTAACAATATTGTTCCACCGATTTATCATAAGACAATGAAAATTTCGGTGCCTCTTCGAGCGATCCAAAAGGCAAAAGGCCAATGACTCAAGAGGATCTTGAAGATCTTGAAACAAATAGGGTCAAAAGGATTAAGCAGGAGGCCGTGATGTTAGGTATTTCCTTTGAAGATTACAAGGCGATGGTAGACGAAGATGTCCACCTTTTTGAGAAACAAACTTCTGAAGATGAAAAACTAGCAAGAATTTTATCTCAATTTTTAACAGAGGAGGAATCTATCCTTGTGAATCGTCAAATAAAAGAAGATGAAAAGTTTGCAAGAGCCTTAGCTCAGCAAGAAAAAGATAACCTCTTACACAGGGAGAAGTCCATTTTCGCCATGTCATCTGAAGAAGAAGAAGAAGAAGAAAGTGAAAAAGAAGAAGATCCTAATGTTCAATCCCTTAGGAGAAGAAAAAGAAATGCTGCTGGGGGAAGCAACATGTCAGGGTCTAGCTCTGACAAAACTCCTAATTCTTGAAATCAAGAGGGATTTTATAGAAATATTTGGAATCTGTTATAAATTTTTGTGTTATAAATCAAATCTTAAGTTGTCCAGGATGTGTTATCAATTAAAATAATATTGTTGATAATGTTTCTTATGTATTTGTTATGTCAATTATCTGACCAAAATTTATTGTAGATAAGAAGAACTCAATATAATCATGGACGCATGGCAAAACCCGATGATTGGTACTAGTGAATGGGGAACATCAATCGATGATTTTTGCCAAGACTGGCTTCTCCAAAATACAGTACCAACATCACAGTTAGAACCCCCAATAGAAAATGTCAGTGCATCGTTCCCAACTCTTGTTGATGCAGTACATCATGGAGTTTCATCTCCAATCCCAATGAACCCTTTATATAAAACTTCTCTTTCGATACACCAGAAGCAACATTTCAGTTGAAATCAACATTCCAACCGAAACCATTATTCCAACCAGAATCTTCTGAGGAGTGTAACAGGGCACCAGGCAAACGTCCAATGTCAGACTCGCCCACACTATACCCCAATCCAATTAGTGACACATATTATGAGGTCTCAACCTCGAACAGGGTGGAACCGGTTGATACGATAATAAATCATGGACCAGAGTTTGAGAAGCACGTAGAAGACTCATGGGCTTATATTTGCAAGCTTTATAGTCGTAAGAAAAAGTCCGCAAAAGTATCGTCCTCGAAAGCCCAAAGAACTGTAAGGTCGAAAAGGTCTTACCAGTTTGTGAAACCTAATACTACTTTGGTAGTATTTGGAGAAGAAATGAACATATCAGAGATGCCAACACCGATATGCTCATGCACAGGGATACCTAGGGCCTGTCGCGGGTGGACTACAGAGGGATGGACCTCCATTTGTTGTACAGCTTCTCTTTCCATGTATCCGTTGCCAACATATGTCGGGCCAAGTCGTATTGTAAGGTTGCCGGGGAGAAGAATGGGTTGTAGTACATTCTCAAAGGTCATAGAGAAATTATTGTTAGAAGGGTACGATCTCGATTGTCCAATTGACTTGAAAGATCATTGGGTTAAACATGGGACTAACAAGTATGCATTGAATAGATAATTGTGTGATCTTCTTAGATTCAGGAATTTGGCTACTCAAACTATAAAGTAGGATTACATAACAGTTAGTGCTTTTCGTATGTCTATTTTCCTTTTTTCTTTATTGCGAAATTTATAATTTGTTTGTAGTTAACACTTTTATTATTGCTTATATCAAAATAGTCTGATAAAGCCATCCTACTTTATCTTGTTCCATCAAGATCCAGATATCTTATTTGTTGTCGGCCATTTTGAAAAATTATTTTCATTTGACGTCATTGCTTACGTTATATAAGCAAATAAGACATTGTAGTAAATTCATTTTACCATCAAAGTATAAAACCGTTAATTCCAGACATTTTCTACATCCATATATGCGAATATATGTATTATATAATATCAATTAAACCCAGGTATGTAAGCGATGTATATATATATATATATATATATATATATATATGTATATATATATATATATATAATATATATATATAATATGTATATATATATATATATATATATTCTTAGCATGTATAATCAAAATATTAATTCTAAGTATTTATACTAGCATACTTCCATATTTAACGCATTTAACTTAAGATTTTCTAATATATGATCATAATAATGCTGCAGTCATTATTGTGATTATATATTACAACGCCTTGAGTTAAATTCATTAAATACTTTCATATGCTACCATAAAGCATCCTATATCAAGTAGTCAGGTAAGATTATAACAAGTAGTCAGGTAATGATTATAACAAGTAGGATTATGCAGCGGATATTTCTAAATAGGGTTATAGTCTAGGTCCGTCAATTTGCAACCTAGTTCACTATAACTTATGCTCTGATACCAATCTGTCACACCCGCCCTATCCGGGGCATGACGTACATGGATTCACAACACAAGATATACTGAACGACACAAAACGTTGTCGTTTTAAAATACATTTATATAAAAGCATTGTTCACAAATTTATATTACAATTTATGAAAGATATTATTCTTGAAAACATTTATTTAATATTAAACAATATTAAACAGTAGACAGAGACTTTAGCAAATTGACTTGTCTTTACTAGAGTCTGAGGGTAGGCCATGGTCCAGTATGTTGTATGCAGCGGAAAAATGTCCCATGTATAGAGTATCGTCTAGTTACCTGAGAATACATGCTAAAATACGTCAACATAAAGTTGGTGAGTTCCATAAGTTTTTCATATAGAAAATATAGTTTCACAAAATGCCAGAGTTCAGTGTGACCATTGCCTTACCGCAATGTCAAATAGTTATGATACAATATCAGCAAAGAGTATCATATGTTTTTAATTAAAATATAGAGTATGAACCACAAGATTTAAAGTAACTATTTGATCACACAATGGATCAAATAGAATATAAGAGTAGATACTGTATACATCAAGTTCTAAGCTCATGAACCGAAACTAGACAAGTGTGTGTTTATTTGCCTCCAGAGTAGGTACCTTGTTCAGGGTACCCTAAGCTTTCCAAATATAATGCATCCGTATCCAGTTGGTATGACCAACACGAATGGGGGTGCCTACCCCAATAGTACTATTCAATATACCCACGTTTATGTTTCCATAATTAATCGTTCATGATAGTGAGGACTTTGAGTGAACAGAGCAACTTAGAATCAACCATATATACAAATCTGAAATACTTGTGTTCATCATAACAGTAAAGAGTTTGTATTTTACCCCGAAGGTAAAATAAATAAAGCAGTGTCTGTATATTACCTCAAAGGTAAAATAAAGAAAACGGAGTTATATAATATATCATATATTATATAAAATTTTGCAATTATACATATAAGTATAACAAATAGTTTTTATGCATATATCTCAGTCCCCAAAATAAATCATATAAAAGAATTAAAAAGGGGAATATGGAAACTCACCTGTTGATAGTAGCAAGTAGGTGTAACAAATAACAGTCTTGTATACGTTAACCTAAACAAATAGAAAGTATAATTAACACATAATTATACTAGGGTTTTATTTAGTGACTTCTTATCCATTAATTATTACCATGATGTATTTTATTTGGATAATAATTTATAATAAGTATTATTCGTATTTTAATTAAACAAATTATTTTATTTAGATAACTTATTTAATTTAAACAACATATTTTACTTAAATGATTAAATACAATAATTTTAGAAAATCTTATAAATTAATCTAACAGCTTTGTAAATACATTTAAAAATGTATTTCTTTTTATTATTGAACAATTCAGTTTATTAACGTTTTTTATAAGTAAAAATGTTATTTTAGCTTATTTTATATATAAAAATATATATATATAAAATATTTATAAATTCACTTATCATTTGTATAGTTATATGTCAACCCATTTTTTAATTATTCTTAAGAGTCGTTAATCCAATAAGAAAGCTGATGAATAAGGACTAAAACTGTAAAACAATTTAATGATTTAGGACCAAAACTGTCAGAAAATATAACGATATTAACGGCCAGTTTATATTTTTGTACTTCTTGTTTCAAGCTTGTTATGGTAAACTTATAAGTGATTAAACAACCTGTTAGAAGACTTCCCAGGTCTGTCAGTGGTGGTTGATGGTGGTGGTTCGGGGTGGCTTCACGACTACGAATAAGAAAGAGAAAGAAACCGGAAGGGTTTGTTTGGAAACAATCTCATACGTGTTATCACTTTCCTGAAATGGTTAGGAGTCGACTGGTGATGTGCTGGATGACAGAAAAATAGTAGCAACGGCGGCAAAAGGTGACCCAGCAACAACTGTAGCACCAGTACGTGGTGGTTCAAAAATGATGTTTTCTCGTTGGCACCATCAACCGAACAGTAGCAGTGGCCGCAACCAGCAACAATAACAAGAACAGTGACAGCTAGCAGCTTTCGTAATAACGGTTAGGTGGTGTTTGAGGTGAAAAGAGGACTTGGTGATCTATACGTATATGTATGTATGCGTGGTACGTATATATATTCTGTTTGATGAAGAAAGCCGTGGGGAGGGGGCTGTTGAGGTGGTGGATGTGATGTTGTTTGAAGGTGATGAAGCTACGTGGGATGGTGGTGCGATGGTGGTGGTTTTGTGTGATGATTCTTGGAGGTGATGGTGGCCGATTGTTATGGAAAGGTGGTGAAGGTGGTGTTTTGGAAATGGTAGCCGTGAGATGGTAGAGAGGGAAGAAGGGTGGTGGCCGAATGATGTTGTTAGGGTGGTGGCCGTGGGTGTTGGGCCGAGATGTAGGAGGAGGAGAAAGGTGGTGATGATGGATGATATATTCTATATCTATGAGTGTAAGTATATATATATATGTATGTGTTTGTGTGTGTGTTTTAGACGAGAGGGAGATGTAATTTGAGAGAATATGTGTTTGTGAGAATGAGTGGTGTGTGTAGTGTATGATCTTATATATATATATAATAATCTAGACAGAAGGGTCTTGTAGTGTCACGGGAGAAAGGAAGAAATTCAATGATATCTATATTAATGATTACAGATGTATCTTGGCTTTGTTCGGACAAGTTTTTCAAAAGTAGTTCACGGACATTTGTTCGTTTACAATTATAATTTATTATTATTATTATTATTATTATCTAGTATCTAAAAGCAATGTTTTCAGAAAATAATGAATAAATTAAATTTTAAATTTACCCGGATTTTTGCCGGTTGTTACACATTAGCATAGTAAAGCTTACAAAGCTTATAATTAAAGTTATTAAATTTGACTCGATTTGATTTAATTCGGTGAAGTATTTTTTAATTGGGCTGGAAAAAAATAATAATTGAATTAACAGTAGTAAATGTTATAATAAAAATTAAAGGTTAACATGTTTTTTCTTTAAATTATTTGATTGGATTTAAACCATATCCTTTTCTTTTGTTAAATACTAGCAATGCGGCGGTGATCGTGGCGGCGACAGTTTGGTGGTGGGGGCGATTGTTAGTGGTGGAGGCGGCGGCGAGTGGTGTAGATAATTGATGTAAAAATAATTGATTTAAAAGGTTAATGGATATATTTTAAAAGATAAAGGATTGATAATGTAATTTAATCATTAATGTTAAAGGGTAATGTATGTGAAAATATTTTAAGGGATGTTAAATGAAAATATTACATATTTTTCAACACTTCTAAAAATAAAGTGTTGTTTTTTATAAAATAGCACTAGCATGGTATACGCGCGTTGTAGCAGATATCATTAACATGGTGCAAATGAAAGAAAAAGAAAGAGGGTTGCGTGTGTGTGAATTGCTGTAAATGAAAAGGGGAGAGTTTGTTTTGTACGGATGGTATATTAGACAAATCTCCTGTGTAACTTTTAAATGAGGTGTGTTTTTTTTTAATTAAGTAATATAGATAGATACTAATAGTAGTTTGATTCCGATGTGTCATGTGTGGATCCCATATTTGTATTAAACGCTATGTGTTTCTTTATATGCTAACATACAAAACAAATAATTGTAGATAACCTTGTCTCGACATCGACACACTCCTTAGGAAAGAAATTGTAGTCTTGTACCATAGGTGCGGGTATCGTATAATAAGCGTCATGAAAGATTAGTTTCGTTAATCAGTAAGCAAATGAAGTTTTTATATTCAGGTTATTCGGAAAAAGTGAGATTTATTTTTATAAAGATGTATGTTGCCTAAACGTGGTCTTTCATAACCGTTTTCTAACTCCTGGTATAAAAAACCGGGTTGGAAAACTCAACCCAAACTCACAACCCATCTCGGCCAGGGTATTAACCACTAGTTCAACCTTGTTAGTTATAAAAAAGGAAAAAAACTTCACATTTCATCTTGTGATTTTTATAAGAAAAACTAGCATGTTACCCGCGCAATGCGGCGGTGGTCGTGGCGGCGTCGATGTTGTGGTGGGGGCGACTGTTGGTGGTATATGAGGCGTCGAGTGGTGTAGATAATTGATGTAAATAGTTAATTGAGATATTTTATTACATAAAGGATTGATAGTATAATTTAATCATTAATGTTGGGTAGTGTAAATGAAAATATTTTAAGGGGTGCTAAGTGAAAATATTACATATTTTTCAACACTTCCAAAAATAAAATGTTATTTTTTTTATAATATAGTATAGATGATTACTACATCCCTGTGGGCTATTGTTAGCTGGAAAAAAATAAAATTGTACTTCTCATATTAAAACTCTTTTTTTTATTGTATGATAAAAGTAGAATTATTTTATGCATTTTGATTTAAAAAAACTCTTTTTTATCTATAATATATTATATAAAAAAAAAACATTTTATTTTTGGAAATGTTGAAAAATATGTAATATTTTCACTTAGCACCCTTTAAATATTTTCACCTACACTACCCCCTTAACATTAATGATTAAATTACACTATCAATTATTTATCTTTTTAAATATCTTCATTAACCATTTATATCGATTACTTTTACATCAATTATCTACACCACTCGACGGTTCATCTACCACCAACAGTCGCCCCCACCACCACATCGTCACCGCCACGACCACCGCCGCATTGCGCCGGTAACGTGTTAGTAAATACAAAAATATATACGCGTAATACTATATTCACCGTAAATCCTATTTCTATTCAATTAATCTTCATTCTCTCGCAAGCGTTTAACATAGTAAGTATCAATATCAATTTTCATAGTTCGAATCATATAAATAGAAAGCAAATCCCACACAATTATTTCCAAATGTTGATCATTTGATTGATTGACAGCTGCAAGGCTTCCCATTATCTTGACCCAAAAGGGCAGTTGACAAACACCCATAAAAAACACACACACACACACATACACGTAGACTAGTATTGAAAACAATTAACCAAATACAACGATGTTGGGGTTCCTCCATTTTTGATGTTTGATATATTCAAGAAATACATACATGTATCCAAAACCACCCCCATATGCTAGGGATCCTTCTTAAACTTTGTTTCAATTTGTCTCCTTTTCATACTTCCAAATCATTTACCTTTTCTTGAGATTCTCATTTTTACTGTCTTCACAGTAACTTAAAAAAACAAATCCTTTGTTTGTTTATTCTCATCAGCACCGTCAAAACACAGTGAAGAATTCAATCTTTTAATCTTTAGTTTATCTCAACAAACTCAACTTGTAAGTTTCATTTTCATCAATGGTTTCTCTGCCAATTTAAACCTTTTTTGGAATATATAATCACAAGCTTTAGTCTTTCCAATAGAAATATGTGTTTTTCACTTGTATTTATGGTTTTTGATTGTTATATGTAATGATTTTCTAGTTTTTAGAATATGGGTGTTTTTTTAAATTGATTTTCTCGACTCTTTTAGCTTTTTTTGTGGTTAACATTGAATGACAATATGAATTTTTCAATAGTGTTTGTGTCCATATTAGCAATTATTTGTCATTTTGAGAGGTACCCTTTTGTTGAATGAGTTGAATTTTCAATCTTCTTGCACATGGGTATTAAAAAAGACACCAAATTTGTACACTTTCTAAAATTAGAGTATTAAAAAGTATTGAGTCTATGATTGTTTTTTAGCTTTCATGATTGGTATGAT
Organism: Erigeron breviscapus; assembly: GCA_034093135.1. Lineage (NCBI taxonomy): Eukaryota > Viridiplantae > Streptophyta > Magnoliopsida > Asterales > Asteraceae > Erigeron > Erigeron breviscapus. The sequence continues at coordinate 16,758,975 of CM067167.1, forward strand.
CATGTGACTGTTATATGTTGATCTAATTATGATAATCATTGTAAACTGGATCATTACAGATTATAGTGGAAGATCATAATCATATTTTACTTATTGTTTGTGAGATTTACAAATGGAGGGAATGGAAAATATATCTCAGTATCGAGATAGACTCGACCAAACGGTCATGTCTAGTGATCTTTCTAATGTGGAAAACCTTAAGATCCTAGTTGAAAGTCAAATGTCAGAATCACTTCAAAGTGAAGATCAAGGTTATATAATTCTCATTTACAGTTTAATAAAAAGCTGAAATTGATTTTAGATTGTTAATATTAGAAGATTTCGTTTTTATGTAGAATGTAAAGATAATTTAGTCCAGAAAAGAACTAAGGAAGTGGCCAATTTTCTAAGCATGCTTAGAAGTGCTTCGGGAAAGGCGGTTAAAGAGTCAAAAGTGAACGAAACACCAAATGGTGGTTGGAAAGTAAGTCATGTTATATGTTTATTCTTCATCTTTCTATAACCTTATACTCGTACCAATTATGTGGGATGGTTTTGTGGTTTGATCATTTAAAATTTTAATTTTGGCAGATAAAACATGATAATCAAGAATGTCGTGTTATGTATAGGGAGGGACCAGCAGACACTCCCTTCCATACATTACTTGTGGAAGGATATGTTGATGGGCCTCTAGATGTTTGTAAGTAGAATTAAAGGGTTTCGAAACATTTGTCATGCGGATTTAATATCTTATTATGTGTTTGTTATTATTATGAGGCGTTTGAAAATTTTGTGCACAAATATAATGTGAAATTATATGTTTGAGTGCAGGCATGTGCATATCATGGGAGGCAGAACTTTACCAAAAATGGTAAGAAAATTATTGAGTTATCAATTTTGGAAACTACTGTCTATGGTTCATAAGCAAACCACCTCTCATTTGGAAATGCTTATGAATACTGTATTTTGTAAGGATGAGCAATTTTAGACAAAAGGTGCCGAAAAGGATGGTTCTTTGTCCTTTTATATTTCCAAAAGTTTTCTAAAATCTCTATCTTGCAAAGTATAATGTCTTTTTGGACAATTTCACAAGACACTAGTTTGTTTGCTATGCAAATCCAAGTACAATTATACACTGAAACTAACTTATTTGACCACAGCAGTGAAAGAAAGATTTAATGAAAACAATACCGTAATTCGCTAGTAGACCTTGCAATAGGAAACAATTCAACCTATCTACTTATGAAGGAATTGATATGCTAGTATTATTTTTTTTCTCTCAAACGGGTGAAATAATCTGTTTTAGAGAGATTTGGGTCCAACGGGTTCAACAAGCACAGTTACCCAACCCACCGGACATGCCATCCTGCCTCCAAAGGGCTGAACCCTCACTCAGAGTTAACTTTTGCTACATATCTCTTGTGGGTACTATACAAGTTCCAAATTTGAACTCATGGGCTATAGGTTATCTTAAGAAAATTAAAAGTTTAAACCACTTCAGTAATCTCTGGAAATCACAAGATAAACTCCTTCTTTCTTTATAATTGTCATCGGGATACTTTTAACCTTTTTTCCATTACTATGGAATGTATATATATTAAGATAGTTTGAGTTAGCACTTCAGTAATCTCTGGAAATCACAAGATAAACTCCTTCTTTCTTTATAATTGTCATCGGGATACTTTTAACCTTTTTTCCATTACTATGGAATGTATATATATTAAGATAGTTTGAGTTAGCACTTCAGTAATCTCTGGAAATCACAAGATAAACTCCTTCTTTCTTTATAATTGTCATCGGGATACTTTTAACCTTTTTTCCATTACTATGGAATGTATATATATTAAGATAGTTTGAGTTAGCACTTCAGTAATCTCTGGAAATCACAAGATAAACTCCTTCTTTCTTTATAATTGTCATCGGGATACTTTTAACCTTTTTTCCATTACTATGGAATGTATATATATTAAGATAGTTTGAGTTAGCACTTCAGTAATCTCTGGAAATCACAAGATAAACTCCTTCTTTCTTTATAATTGTCATCGGGATACTTTTAACCTTTTTTCCATTACTATGGAATGTATATATATTAAGATAGTTTGAGTTAGCACTTCAGTAATCTCTGGAAATCACAAGATAAACTCCTTCTTTCTTTATAATTGTCATCGGGATACTTTTAACCTTTTTTCCATTACTATGGAATGTATATATATTAAGATAGTTTGAGTTAGCACTTCAGTAATCTCTGGAAATCACAAGATAAACTCCTTCTTTCTTTATAATTGTCATCGGGATACTTTTAACCTTTTTTCCATTACTATGGAATGTATATATATTAAGATAGTTTGAGTTAGCACTTCAGTAATCTCTGGAAATCACAAGATAAACTCCTTCTTTCTTTATAATTGTCATCGGGATACTTTTAACCTTTTTTCCATTACTATGGAATGTATATATATTAAGATAGTTTGAGTTAGCACTTCAGTAATCTCTGGAAATCACAAGATAAACTCCTTCTTTCTTTATAATTGTCATCGGGATACTTTTAACCTTTTTTCCATTACTATGGAATGTATATATATTAAGATAGTTTGAGTTAGCACTTCAGTAATCTCTGGAAATCACAAGATAAACTCCTTCTTTCTTTATAATTGTCATCGGGATACTTTTAACCTTTTTTCCATTACTATGGAATGTATATATATTAAGATAGTTTGAGTTAGCACTTCAGTAATCTCTGGAAATCACAAGATAAACTCCTTCTTTCTTTATAATTGTCATCGGGATACTTTTAACCTTTTTTCCATTACTATGGAATGTATATATATTAAGATAGTTTGAGTTAGCACTTCAGTAATCTCTGGAAATCACAAGATAAACTCCTTCTTTCTTTATAATTGTCATCGGGATACTTTTAACCTTTTTTCCATTACTATGGAATGTATATATATTAAGATAGTTTGAGTTAGCACTTCAGTAATCTCTGGAAATCACAAGATAAACTCCTTCTTTCTTTATAATTGTCATCGGGATACTTTTAACCTTTTTTCCATTACTATGGAATGTATATATATTAAGATAGTTTGAGTTAGCACTTCAGTAATCTCTGGAAATCACAAGATAAACTCCTTCTTTCTTTATAATTGTCATCGGGATACTTTTAACCTTTTTTCCATTACTATGGAATGTATATATATTAAGATAGTTTGAGTTAGCACTTCAGTAATCTCTGGAAATCACAAGATAAACTCCTTCTTTCTTTATAATTGTCATCGGGATACTTTTAACCTTTTTTCCATTACTATGGAATGTATATATATTAAGATAGTTTGAGTTAGTTTTGTACAAGTTGTAACTGTAGGGACCTAAGATGTAAATATGTCTAACTAATAGTTTAGGCGGTTAACATACTTGTATATTGTATATTTTAGATTAATAATACAGAAATAATTTTCCCAAATATCTAAATTCTCTCTCTCGATTTGCTTCCGCTTTAATCTGTTAATATGGTATCTGAGAAATTGCTCGTTTTGATTCATTCCGGTTGTATATTCCGATCACCGGCGTATTATTTTCACCATTTTTTCCGGTCATTGAATCTGAAATTGATCGTTTTAGGTCATTTTTCTTGATTCGATCGTTCTTGGTGATATTTTTCATCGATTCGTTTCGTTTTTTACCTAATTTCTGCTTCAATTTGTGATTGAAGTTTATTAATCGAAAAAACGAAAAATCTAGGGTTTCTATTTGAAAAATATTGAAAAATATTGAATTTTCTTTTGAAGAAATGGCGGTTACTGATGAAACAACTCCTCCAGAATCTTCCTTTCAAAGAACTCCAAATCCTGTTGAAACCCTAACTTCTTCCATGAATAACGATCCTCTTTTCTTAGCCAGTTTAGATCATCCAGGAATGATGCTCACTAATACTCCTTTTAATGGAGGAAATTATTTTGGTTGGAGCAGAACTGTCAAAATGGCGTTAGGTGCAAAACTCAAATTAGGATTTGTTGATGGATCCACGCCTAAACCGGCAGTTACTGATGCTAATTTTGGAAGATGGACCAGATGTGATTATATGGTCACTTGTTGGATTCTAAATTCAATGACTGCTGAATTGTCAGAAGCATTTCTATATGCTCAGTCTGCTAAAGAACTTTGGAAAGAAATAGGTGAGAGATATGGACAAAGTAATGGTCCTCTCATTTATCAAGTTGAAAGAGAACTTAGTAAGGTCAGTCAAGGTGATCTTTCTATTGCTGCTTATTACAATAAAATGAAAAACTATTGGGATGAGTTGAGTAGTTTGAATGGGATTCCTACTTGTGTGTGTGGAAAAATGCAAGAGTGTGCTTGTGGAATTACCAAGAAATATTCTGAAATTGAAAGTAGAACTAAGTTGATGCAATTTTTGATGAGGCTGAATGATAGTTTTGAGTCTGTTAGGAACCAGATCTTGTCTATGGATCCTTTGCCCAATATTAATAAGGCATATTACATTGTTCAACAAGTTGAGAAACAAAAGCAAGTTACTAGCAGTGTGCCTGATCCTTCTGCCTATTTTGCTAATCAAAATAATGCTAGAACAGGGTTTAGGAAGGATTATAGGAATGGTGACCAGTTTAAGGTGAAACATTGCACTTATTGTAAACAAGATGGTCATGGTTTTGAGCAATGCTTTGAAAGACTGGGTTATCCTGACTGGTATAAAGGGAAAAAGACCAAGAAAGGTAGTAAGATGGCTGCTCAGGTTGGTGTTGATTTAGGAGCAAAGGATTCCCCATTTGATTACTCATATGAGAATGAGTTGCAGGGTAATAAGAAGAGTGAGTTTGAACAGAATTTGGTTGCTGCAGTATGCAATGAAATGATGAAAATGTTAAAGGGTAAACATGTGGAGTTAACTGAAGCCAATAATGAGGCTGGTCCATCCCATCCTCATGCAGGTATTGATGTCTCATTTTATGAAAGACTGCATGCTTTAGCTTACCATGTTAGTATTGACATTGTGAATGATTGGATTACTGATAGTGGGGCTACTGACCATATAGTCCTCATTTACACTTACTTCAGTCCATTAGAACACTATCTACTCCAATTAAGGTCAAATTGCCAGATGGTAGTTTTAAAATGGTAACCAAAGTTGGTGATGTCCAAATTAATCCTTTCCTCACTCTCACCAATTTTTATACAATTGTTGATGACTTCAGTAGATGTACCTGGACTTATTTGTTGCACACAAAAGATCAAGTTCTTTCTATCCTGTCTAGTTTTATTTCTTATATCAAAAATCATTTTGGCAAAATTCCTAAGTTTCTTAGATCTGATAATGGTACTGAAGTAATAAATGGGGATGTCTTAGCCTTACTTAAGAAACATGGTATTATTCATCAAAGATCCATGGTTTACACACCACAACAGAATGGGATAGTAGAAAGAAAGCATAGGCACCTTTTAGATACTGCAAGAGCTTTGAAGTTTAATGCAGGATTGCCTACAAAATTTTGGGGTCATTGTGTATTGGCTGCTACCTATTTGATCAATAAAATGCCTGTGAAGATTTTAGGATGGAAAACACCATTTGAAAAATTACATGGTGAACCACCTACTTATGATCATCTAAGGGTGATAGGGTGCCTTTGTTATGCAGTTAACACAAAACCACACAGAGATAAGTTTGATTATAGAAGTGATAAGTGTGTTTTATTGGGATATCCCCCCTGGTCAAAAGGGTTACCTCTTATACAATTTAGGGACCAAGGAGATTTTTGCAAGTAGAGATGTGATTTTTAATGAGGAAATATTTCCTCTTAAGGAAAATCATAAGAATATTCCAGATTTGTCAATAAAGAGGTCACCTTCTTTAGTACCCATTTCTGCAGAAGAAGATGATTTTTTAGACAGGGAGGTAGAAAATAATGTTGTTCATCATGACCCTATGCACAATGTGGCAACACAGTCTAATATTCATGATGAGGTTCAATCTGGTTTACCTATACAGTCTTTGGTTTCTGTTGATCCTCCCTTAAGAAGGTCTGTCAGAAATACCACCAAGCCTAATTGGATGCAAGATTTTGTTGTCTCTAATCCTAAAAAGGCTGTTGCATCTTCACTACATGCTAGTGCTCTTTATCCTTTGTTTAATCAAAGTGATTTTTCTTATTATGATCAAGAATATATAGCTTCACTGGCACATGTATTAAGTATTGCAGAACCATCCACCTATCATCAAGCAATTAAAGAGAGTATGGGTAGAGGCCATGGACAAAGAGCTTCAAGCTTTAGAAGAAAATGATAAAGCAATTAAAGAGAAAGTATGGGTAGAGGCCATGGACAAAGAGCTTCAAGCTTTAGAAGAAAATGATACATGGGTGTTGACTTCTTTACCTGAGGGGCATAAAGCCATTACTTCTAAATGGGTATACAAAATTAAATACAAGTCTGATGGTTCTATAGAGAGGTATAAGGCCAGATTGGTCATAAGAGGTTTTAATCAACAAGAAGGTGTTGATTACAAACATACTTTTTCTCCAGTTGCTAAAGCTGCTACTGTTAGAGTTCTTATAGCTATAGCAACTGCAAAAGGATGGCCTTTGCATCAGTTGGATGTAAATAATGCCTTCCTGCATGGTTTTGTGGATGAAGAGATTTATATGAAGCCTCCAGAAGGATATATGAAGGCATTGCCTGGTCAAGTTTGTAAATTGTCTAAGTCTTTGTATCTTCTAGGTGGAACCAAGAATTATCAAAGTTCTTGGTCTCATTAGGTTTTGTGCAGTCTAAGCATGATTATTCATTATTTGTCAAAAATAATAATGATCATGAGTTTACTGCTGCTCTAGTATATGTGGATGATATTTTAATCACAGGGAGTTCAGATAATGAAATTCTTAAAACAAAGTTGGCATTGGATAAAAAGTTCACCATCAAGGATCTGGGATTGGCAAGATATTTTTTGGGTATTGAACTGTGCAGAACTGAAAAAGGCACTTATTTGAATCAAAGAAAATATACACTGGATCTTTTGAAAGATGCAGGCTTGACTGGTGCCAAACCAATGTCTTTTCCTTTACCTAGTCATCTCAAGCTTTCCTTAGACAAAGGTGAACCCTTGTCAGATCCTGAATCATACAGAAGACTAGTTGGCAGGTTGTTATATCTTTCAATGACTAGGCCAGACATTTCTTATGCAGTGCAGCATCTAAGTCAGTTTGTTTCTAGTCCAAAATTACCACATATGACTGCTGCATTACATCTATTGAGATACTTGAAAGGGTCTATTTCCAAAGGCTTATTCTATCCTATACAGACTAATCTCAAGGTGACTGGATTTAGTGATGCTGATTGGGCTTCCTGCATTATGACAAGGAAATCACTAACAGGATATTGTATATTTTAGATTAATAATACAGAAATAATTTTCCCAAATATCTAAATTCTCTCTCGATTTGCTTCCGCTTTAATCTGTTCATAATTACCCTTACTAGGATCATTGTTTCTTGGGGTGGGATCTTCAAAAGTTAAAATCCATCATGTTGGTCAATATTTTTTCTAAACACAAATTTTCAACTTGAGAGGATCTCAACCCTAATATTGGACTTAAGACAACTTGAGAGGGATTCTAACCAAATTGGACTTAAACAACTTGAGAGGATCTCAACCAATATTGGACTTAAACAACTTGAGAGGATCTCAACCAATATTGGACTTAAGACAACTTGAGAGGATCTCAACCAATATTGGACTTAAACAACTTGAGAGGATCTCAACCAATATTGGACTTAAACAACTTGAGAGGATCTCAACCAAATTGGACTTAAACAACTTGAGAGGATCTCAACCAATATTGGACTTAAACAACTTGAGAGGATCTCAACCAATATTGGACTTAAACAACTTGAGAGGATCTCAACCAATATTGGACTTAAACAACTTGAGAGGATCTCAACCAATATTGGACTTAAGACAACTTGAGAGGATCTCAACCAATATTGGACTTAAACAACTTGAGAGGATCTCAACCAAATTGGACTTAAACAACTTGAGAGGATCTCAACCAAATTGGACTTAAACAACTTGAGAGGATCTCAACCAATATTGGACTTAAACAACTTGAGAGGATCTCAACCAATATTGGACTTAAACAACTTGAGAGGATCTCAACCAATATTGGACTTAAACAACTTGAGAGGATCTCAACCAATATTGGACTTAAACAACTTGAGAGGATCTCAACCAATATTGGACTTAAACAACTTGAGAGGATCTCAACCAATATTGGACTTAAACAACTTGAGAGGATCTCAACCAATATTGGACTTAAACAACTTGAGAGGATCTCAACCAATATTGGACTTAAACAACTTGAGAGGATCTCAACCAATATTGGACTTAAACAACTTGAGAGGATCTCAACCAATATTGGACTTAAGACAACTTGAGAGGATCTCAACCAATATTGGACTTAAACAACTTGAGAGGATCTCAACCAATATTGGACTTAAACAACTTGAGAGGATCTCAACCAAATTGGACTTAAACAACTTGAGAGGATCTCAACCAATATTGGACTTAAACAACTTGAGAGGATCTCAACCAAATTTTCAACTTGAGAGGATCTCAACCCTAATATTGGACTTAAGACAACTTGAGAGGGATTCTAACAGAAGAGGATCTTAACCCTTGTTTCTTGCAGGTGGCCTCAATTCAATATCCCGACTTTTAAGGTTCTCTTTTCGGAATGTGTGAAGAACATCGGGATGGGTGAACAAATATCTTTAGTGAGGTTTGTCTAAACTATGTAAAACTCAATGTTTAAAACCTTAGTATACGATCATTGTTCCTGGATGTTGATATCTATATTCCTGCATGTGGAAGAAAGGATGAAGCTTTCATGGCCAGTATCGGCAAGAGAGGCGTTAGTCCATTACGTTACACTTAATTACTACCAAGATGATCTTGTTATAGTGCTTTTAAACACGGTAATAGCTTATACATATGAAAGATATAAACTACTGCTTAATAATGAATACTGGGATAACCTTATCGTCCTTGTGGACATAAACCAATACAACCCGTCCTTGTTTTCTCTTTTTTTTTGCAGATTTCTGAGACAGAGGATATTAGTAAAAGCACTCATGGATTCACTAGAGATGGTATACCGGACGTAGGAAATGTGACAAGGATGGATGTTGTGGGAGGCCTTGCTTTACAGAAAGTGAGTGCCAATAGAAGCTACTTCCGGTAAAGATTTGCATTTTGTTTGTTTCATGCTCTTTATTATTCATATCTTGAGAATAGTTCAAAACACTAACTTAGAAGTCAATACTCCTTATTTGCTTTAACATAAGGTCATCTTTTTTTTCTTGATGAAACTTTTTACTCCCTATCTGTTAAGGATTTTAGCTATAGCCGAGTTTAAAAATTTTCATTATTTGCAGGGCGATTGCAAACATGGATGTAAAACTTGATTTTGTTCCTCCAGCGATCATCAACTTTGTTTCCAGGCAACTTATAGGTAGCGGCTTCAAGCTCTTTAAAAAGGTGTAGTTCCAAATCACTTCAAACAGCAAGCTTGCACATACCTCATACTTTTGACTTTATAGTGTCTGTTTAAAGTTTATTATCCTGTAACAATTATAAAACTTTTTTTATATTATGATTGGTAACCACATGAACTATACAAGATTTTCTACAACTAAAGAAGTTATAACTCTAAACATTTGAAACAATCTTCATCGACTTTTCATCTGAAAACGGCCTGGTTTGACCTCAAAAGTCATACTAAACCTTTTCCATGCTAATAGTACATTTTACAACAGGAAGTGGCCTCTGTTACAAAAGGTGATGAAGATTTCAGTGAGGCCTTAAAAAAGCCATTCTATGGACGAATTCGTGAGGCACTCTACTCAGAAAACAACGTACCTAACGGGGTTTCGAAACAAGAAGATGTCGATATTTATCATGAGGCTGTGCAACAAAACGATATCAAGATTGTTGATGAAGTTTTGGAACAAGAAACGGACAATATCGGTCAACCTGAAGAGCATTGTACCTCAAAGATAGAAGTGAATGATCAGACAACAATTTGTGAAATTGAGGAAGTTGAAGAAACTGAGAGGTCACATGAGAATAGTTATAGTAACAGATTATTATACGATGATAAAAAGCAAGTTATTGTAAGTCCTGAAGTGAATCAAGCACTAGGAACGCTTGAAAAGGTCATTACCATCTTTAGAGAATTTGGATTTAATCCCCGATCATTATCGTTCTCGCGATTTGTCAATAATGTGTTTGCTGATCTTGAAGACAATAAATCAAATGGTTCTAAACATTTTGTAAACGAGTTAACAGCAAGAAAATCAAAAGGATCAAGAAACAGTTATTCAAGTCATAGCTCCAGGTACATCCACTAACTTTGCAAAAGATTAGTATATTCTTTGTGGTCTTATAGTAGACGGGTCCAACAATGTACGTTTTCTTCCTCAGGCACAAAGATTTTGAAGTGGGCTTGGCATCACCAGAAGACGATACCTCAGGCTCACGTGAAACTCACAGGAGTTCATTCTCTTTTGTCATAAATGAGGCTATAAATTCAACATCAGCAGAAAACAATGCCACTAATGGGAAGCTCGAGAACGGATTGCCTAAGAAAAAGGTCAAAAAACAAAGATTTTGCTGCCTCAACTTCACGTCTGGGCGGCTAGTTAGTTAGATTATAGTTAAAATTATACAGGCTCAACATACGCAAATATACATATGGTACATTACAGGTGCAGATGGGTCATTTGGGTGGATATGTTCTATACTTTAAAAAATATGCGAGGATGGAAATTAATTACCGTTTTCAAAGATGTTTCTGACATTTTTATAATAACATTTAAAAGATGTGAATATATGAAAGATTATAAACGAGGAAGTACATGCAGTGATGATGGAGAGAGTTTGTGTTTGTATAATAATATGTAAAAGATGAGCTTTTTACTAGTGAAAAGATTGGTCCTCATTCACTGTTTTCGTCATTAATTATTAAATTTCATAATCTTCTTATGGCAAAATTTGTCCTATATTCCATTTTGTTCTGTTTGGGATGATTATTTATCAAGACAACAATTTGCACAAGATGGAACTTTTTAGAGATTGGTCCATTGTATCAACTAGTCATAAGTGTTAGGTTAGATCACCAAATCAAAGTGCACAAATTTTTAACTGCTCAAGGGGACCAGTGACACACCATTATCAGTTTATCACTCAATATGCATTATTGCATTTTGTATGGATACTCAACTTCTTAACTGTTTTGCTCTATTGTCTTACTCATTAATTTTGAGACTCACTTATCACACCAGTATATGCTCAACACCATATTTTGAGACTCACTTATGACACCATTAACTTTTTTAACTCTTTTGCTGTATTGTCTTGCTCATTAACTTGTAAGTTGTAACTTTTACTCTAAAAATAGAGGGCTTGAACCAATCAACAGTTGATTATCAAAGGCCAGTTGCAAATTTAAAATTCACTGCAAATCTTTTCATATGCTAAACATTGTAAAGTACGAGAGCTTAAAACGCGTGCGTTGCACGCTGGGGATAAATTATAATTGATTGCGTGTTATAGACGCATTAGAAAAGTGTTAGAAAAAGTATCAATTGGTTGCATACATTTTTCATAATGTATGTAAAAGGTTGGATTGCCATGTAAGTTAATTCCCCCGTTTATAGGCATGGCTCATCTTCCATCCCATATATTACAAATATTTTGGCCTGTATATTGGATTATGTTGTATCTTTCTAAGCTTCAAATGTCTTTTGAAGTATACATTGTAATATCGTGAATGCCAATACATGTGTTGTGTGCAGCGTCCAATATACTCGCATAATGGGCTGTTGGAGGATTTAGGGTGTGCTGACATACAAAGCAAAGGCAGTTATCTTTTTCGTGTGTGGTGAACAGGTGCGTGACATTTATGTTGTTACCTATAATTCTTTTAGACGCGATCCTTTCAGATAGTCATTATATTGAGTGTAGATGTAAATAGTGGCATGGGTGCATATGTTCTTCTTTCAACTTGCCATTGTAGTGGACGTGGATGTCAACAGTAGCAGCTTTGGGTTTGGTTCGTATTTTAAGATGATTTTTTAATTGCAAGGTACAAATAGTCGGATATGCATGAACCTCATATATGATAACGCCTAAGTAGTAAACAAATATTCATTATAGGAAGAACATCCAAGAACATAAGCACTGAAGGGGGTGTTTGATTCAGTTCAACAAAAAACAGTTAAGTTCTTAAAAACGCACAGGTTTGCATCAAACTGTGGCTAACTTATAAGTACTAAAACCATCCGTCCTTCACATTAAGACGCTTCCTTTGCTTCCACACCTTTGTTAACATTACCACCTGAATCCCATTGAACACTGTGCCTAAAAAAAAGAACCCAAATTTACTAAGATGCCATACAGGTAAAAAGCAGAACCCGGAATGTTTGTATATACTTTCTTGTTGCCTGAACCCCCGAGATGCCACATTGTCTTCAACTCCTTCGTCAACCAAATTCTCGGTATCGGAATTCTGGATAGATCTGAAATTATCACATGGTATGATTTCATGTTAGTATGTAACTAGTGATGAAACCCGCGCGTTGCTGCGGGAGTTTTCTTGGACATCAGCATTAACAATTATAGGAAAAGAGCTACATTGTTATATATACAACAAAAGAGCAAGTTTACAATCTGTAACATCTATTACATTACATTGGTGTTGAAGTTGCATTGCAGCAAAAGAGAGTTACATAGGCATATATACATTACAATGCGTTACACCTATTACATTATATCAGTGGTAAAGTTGCATTGTAGCAAAAGAAATGAGCTACTGTTCAAAAAGGGGTTGTCATTTGGTACTAACTTCCAAGTCTGTGGTAAAGGAGGTTATGGTTTTGCTTTTTTGTTTGATCCTTCTTTAGTTGCTGTAGAAATGCAATTGGTTACTGCATGCTTTGTGGTGGTAAAGGAGGTTATGGTTTTGCTTTTTTGTTTGATCCTTCTTTAGTTGCTGTAGAAATGCAATTGGTTACTGCATGCTTTGTGGTGGTAAGTGAATAATAAATGAAACGTCTTAGGTGAAGAAATTTTTTGTACCTGGAGAGTCTTGAGTTGGCTTTTTCCTGGAGAGCAATTTTGGGTCGGGCGGAAATGCGTCTGCTTGACATTGATCTGCAAAGGTAAAAAATAAAGTTAATTTGACATTATGGTAAGTAGTTAATGTGCATGTAGATACATGTAGATGATATTGCTTACTTATGATAAATAATAATAGCTTTTAGAGGTTAATAAGTGTTGATTTCTTTTAAGAAGTCAGAGTATACGATGTTTTTGGTTTCGTTTGCCTTGTCATTTTCTTGTGGAATAATCAATAGTTTTAGTGACGAAGGACTGGTGGCACGTGATAGAGCTACATATAATTGTCCATGACTAAAGATCGGTTGTGGTAAGTAAATTCCTATTTTATTTAAGGATTGCCCTTGACTTTTGTTTATAGTCATTGCGTAACACAACTTAATCGGGAATTGCTTTCTTTTAAATGCAAAGGGCAACTCTTTGTCGCTGTGGGTTAATGTTATATGGGGAATGTAAACACGGTGACCAATAGTTGTGCCTGTCATTATGTGCGCCTCAATAACTCTGGGAAGTAATTGTGTTACTATTAGTCGAGTTCCGTTGCATAGGCCTTCTGTTTGGTTTAAGTTTCGCAGTAACATTACCGGTGTGTTAATCTTCAGTTCTAAGCGATGTGGTGGTAGTCCGTTGAAGTTAAGAAGGTTCAGGTATTCAGTAGGATAAAGAATTTCGGTGTCTCCATGATCTCCAGTGTGAGGCACTATTGTGTCTGTACTGAGGTAACTTTTGGCTGTTCCGGGAGTGATCTCAAGCACCTTCATGTTGATCTCAGCTGCTGTTTCGTTCTTGGGGCAAACTATTGCCTTTGCACATAAGCTATTAGTTGATGGATTTTGTAAAGTGTCCTCGTCATATATGAAGTGAATAAGCTCCGCAAGTGCTTTTTTGTGGTAGGGTATTATGTAAGTGGATGGGATTTCAATTGTTTTCGTATTTTGAGGGTCATTTTTATCAGGTTTGCCTATGTCACCGTTTCCGACTGCTAGTAACCATGAAGAGAAGTTCAAGATTTCTGCTTTTTCTTGTGGTTGCAAATCTGGTCTTTGTAGGCGCATATTTTCAGTTAAGTTGAAGATCTTGAATTGACTCCATAAGTACGATCTAGGTAATGATGATGCTAAGATGCCATGTTTTGAAACCTGACGTTTCACTGGTAGTGTTTGCCTGAAGTCACCTCCTAGTAGTACAGATTTTCCACCGAAAGACTTGTCAGGATTATTTAGAAGGTCTTTGAGAGTTCTGTCCAAAGATTCGAAACACTTTCTATCACTCATAGGGGCTTCATCCCAGATAATAAGTGAAGTCTCAGTCAACAGTTGGGCTAGGTGTGTATTTTTCTTCACATTGCAGGTGGAGTCATCAGTTAAGTCTAGAGGAATTTTGAATCTTGAATGTGCAGTTCTACCGGAGGGAAGTAATAGGGATGCTATACCAGAAGCAGCAACAGCTAAAACAATTTTTCCATCGGCACGTAAAGCTGAGATTATAGTCGTCCACAAAAATGTTTTTCCAGTTCCACCATGGCCGTATACGAAAGCTAAAACCTGTATGTTGCTTGCTAAATTCATTATGACGTAATCATAAATCTGTCTTTGTCCACTATTCAGGCGTTGTATGAATGACGCATGATCAGCTGCAAGAAGTTGCCTGTCGTAGTTTTTTTCTTCCATGAGGAGTTTATTTCTTAAAGACAAAAGTAATTGTTGTTTAGGTAAAGGTAACCCAAAGTCAATCAAAGATGACGAAGGAGTAGACGATCGGAGTAGCAGCTCAAGTTCATAAAGCACATACTGTTGTAAGTCTTCTGGATTAAGGATTCCGTGTGTGTGGGCTATGTCATCTGCCATTTTACTCCAATGTGCTTTCCACAACAGAATCGGGTTTGAAACCTCGCAGTATAATAGCATGTGAGTAAACAAAGTCCGGAGTTCTGGTGCAGTTGCCCAAAGAGCAGCATCATTAAAGGCGGTCGACCATTCATCATCGTCTTGTAGTAGCCCTAGTTTCTCACATGCATCACGGTATGTAGCGCACTCCTCTCCGGATACTGTACGGATATCTTTAAATGTCTGACATCCACGTTGATGTGCTAGAAGCATCCGTAAATAGAACAGCTGACCACATGTCGGGTGTATGTAAACCAATCTTCCTATAGCAGCCTTCTTTTTTGACGATCTATGAATCCAACACTTGGAGGAAGCGTCCCATCGATACTCTGATATGTAATCGACATAGGTCAGATGTCTACCTCTCTGATCATCACGATTACTACGAAGCCATTCAGTAAGAGTTGTCTTTGCTGCACACCGATTGTTGGCTACACTTTTGAGTTTATCTTTGTCTTTGAAATATACGTTTTGCATGTTCTCCAAGTGAACTGATAGCAACTGAACAGGTGGGTCTCTGTCATGTATATGAAAGTTAAGAATTCTCCAGGCAGCCTCATGTGGACATATGAAGCGACTATCTACAAAGTTTTTGATTTCATCAATTTGGGCAGGGTTTGTGTTTGTTTCGTCATCAGTTGATGTAGCAGGAAATTTGGTGATTGCGTAATGTATGCGGTCTGGTCCTTTAGATATATACTTGAATAAGTACTTGATGAGCATACTCCAACCACAGTATTCAACGTTGATGTGGGCTTCAAAGTGTAAAGACAGTGAAGGATTATAAGGGACTACAAAGCCATTGTCTAGAGGCACACCATTTTTAATGACAACTTCTGGTGTTGATCTTCTCTTGTATCGCGCATAACCGTTCTTGTCAAAGCATGTGGTTTGCTCGTAATTTTTTGGGTATTTTTTGGAGCAATGGCCTAATTTCATGCAAGGTGACTTAATTCTTGCAAGGCCACATGGCCCATGCATCATTAATTCAGAAACAATTCGGTATAACTGAGGTTCTAGTTGACGATCAGGTATTTCTGCACTGATAAAATTGTCTATGTCTTCAGCATCTTTAATCCTTTGAGAAGCTTCTACCCATAACAACATATGACAATGAGGCAAGCCTCTTTTTTGGAATTCAATGGTGTAAAGATCTGTGTTGAACGAATTGAGAAGCTTAGGATGTTGAATCAGCTAATACATAAGAAAATAGTTAAAAGGAACATCTAATTGTACCTGCTGTCACCTCGCCAAACGGTTTTTCAGTTCTTATGAACTTAAGTAATTAATTCAGTTTCATGTGAAACACTCTAGCTATGATGTCCGGACGATCTGCAGCTTTAAGTGGAGCATACCGAGTGATATGTCTTTCAATCTCGGGCCATTTGACATTACATGTAAACGTAATGAAGTACTGAGGATTTCCATGGACTCTACAAATCGCTAAGGCGTCTTGGTAATGCTTGTACATGTACCGAGGACCACCTGTAAATGACGATGGTAAGATTGTTCGCTTTCCAATGTGATGACCATCAGTATCTCCACGTGCAATTGCATCATGAACTCCTTGAAGGTACTCGGTTCTAAATGTACTTTGGTTGTACCTATAGTAATCAAGCCGGTCTTGTTCAATGCATACATAGGCATCAACCAAGTATTGTTGAAAAAGTCTGCCGCCTCTTAAGATTAAGGAATATAGGTTAAATCGATCGTGAAGTTGATAACTATAAAACATATTCATAGTTAACTTTCTGTCTCTAGTGTTGGTAGGTGTATCCAAACGCATGTTAGGGGACCAGCCACTTTCGCCGTAAATGAAAAATAAAGGATATTGCAATGTCATGTAAAGTGGATGTAACTTGCTAATACGCTGAGGACCGGTGTCTTTGTTACGGATAACGATATCAAAGCCGTCAGATAAAGGATCACTATCGTTAACGATAGCTCCAATGCAATTGTCGCTTGGTTTATCATAGGATTGTGCATGGTAAGAACTGTATAAACGAATACAGAAATTAGGTACATCATTCAGGCGAATAAAGTCTCGGGCAGTATGGAAAAGTTTAACTAATTCGTTGTTTTTTTGGAGTTCGTTGGAGATAAGTGAAACAAAATCAGCAGATAGTTGAGGTTGCGCGCTATTACCAAAGACTTGTAGTCTATTGGAGGTTTCATTTTCAGTATCGTAGATGTACATTTGCAAGAATCGTGGTTTTTCGTCTGAAGGAGGACACAATGTTCCAATCCAGTGGCATATTTGCCCTTCCACTCTGAAAACATATGGGGAGGAACCATCGTTGATACTGTCATCAACTTTCGCGCCAAATGACGTCATCGAGAACATAGAGTTATAGGCTCGGATGTTAGTAAGGAAGTCATTTTTGCTAAAAAGGTTCCTAATAGTTGGACTATATGCGTTCGGAACAGGTAATTTGATGGTGCCCCCTTTACAACATTGTTTATACCTGATATGTCCATTGACGGATGTTTGATGACAACGTTCCTCATACCAGAAAAGTGCTCCACAGTACTCACATACGTATGTGCAGTCTCCAAGATCAATATAGAAAGATATGTTAGGAGGTAAAGTATGAGCCGTAGAAGAACGACGTTGAGCACGCGTATTGTCGTTTTGAAGCGTATTTCCTAAGGGGTTTTGTGAGTTGGTAGAGTCATATTTACGTTTCTTTGATGATAACATTTTTAAAGTCGTGATATATTAGTCTAAATAGGTAATGTACGTATGTTAACAATAATACAGAGACAATTATAGTTAGCAAATGACTACATACAGTAAAGATAGTAAAGGAACTAAGTACATATAACAAAGAAGAAGCAAATAATAATGTACAGAGATAACATACCTTTCAACACACTTTGCAGCTGATGAAAGATGAGAACAAAGTAGCCAAATACAATATAAAGGTAATGTACGTATGTTAACAATAATACAGAGACAATTATAGTTAGCAAATGACTACATACAGTAAAGATAGTAAAGGAACTAAGTACATATAACAAAGAAGAAGCAAATAATAATGTACAGAGATAACATACCTTTCAACACACTTTGCAGCTGATGAAAGATGAGAACAAAGTAGCCAAATACAATATAAAGGTAATGTACGTATGTTAACAATAATACAGAGACAATTATAGTTAGCAAATGACTACATACAGTAAAGATAGTAAAGGAACTAAGTACATATAACAAAGAAGAAGCAAATAATAATGTACAGAGATAACATACCTTTCAACACACTTTGCAGCTGATGAAAGATGAGAACAAAGTAGCCAAATACAATATAAAGGTATAAACTGCAAAGTAAACAAAAAAGATGCAAATTTGAGAACCTAAGTGGCCAAATTTTGATTATTGACATCTTTGACAAATGCAGTGACTTCTTTAACTGAAAATAAAAATTATTTAAAGCAAATAAAGAATGAAATGGCAAATTATGTGTTTTTGTTTTTATTATCTTATTCTTATAATTAACCAAAAAAAAAAAACAAATACTATATAAAGGTAGAAACTGCAAAGTAAACAAAAAAGATGCAAATTTGAGAAACTAAGTGGCCAAATTTTGATTATTGACATCTTTGACAAATGCAGTGACTTCTTTAACTGAAAATAAAAATTATTTAAAGCAAATAAAGAATGAAATGGCAAATTATGTGTTTTTGTTTTTATTATCTTATTCTTATAATTAAGCAAAGAAAAAAAAAACAAATACTATATAAAGGTAGAAACTGCAAAGTAAACAAAAAAGATGCAAATTTGAGAAACTAAGTGGCCAAATTTTGATTATTGACATCTTTGACAAATGCAGTGACTTCTTTAACTGAAAATAAAAATTATTTAAAGCAAATAAAGAATGAAATGGCAAATTATGTGTTTTTGTTTTTATTATCTTATTCTTATAATTAACCAAAAAAAAAAAAACCCCAAAACTATATCTAAAAAAAAGAGACAGAATACAATTACAAATCCTTAAACAATAGGTCCATTAAGCAATTCATGATTTAAAAATCCCTTAAAAAAGAAGAAAGCCTTAAACACTTCATTTATTAAGAAAAACGAAAGAGAAGAAAGAACGGCAGTTTAAGGAAGAAGAACAGTGGAGTTGATGTTTGAATTGTTTTTTGTTTGATGCAGCGTAACTTTAATTTAATAATGGAAAACATAAAAGAAGGGAACATACTTTGTTAGCTTCAGTAGATTATTGGTATCACAAAAGGTGAGAAAAGTATGGTTTCTGTAAGTGAGGTGAGCAGATACACAAAAGACGTAGCTACTATAGAGTGATAGATGTGTGTGGAAATTTCCACCTTAGAAAGTGGTAAGAAATGCAACATAAGTTGTACAGCTGAGATTGCATTAGGAAGTTGTACTTTTATGCATAAAAGACTTGTAATTTTCATATTGGTTTTTAGAATATATATAATTAGACAGGATGAGTTCATGCTTTTATGTTTGGGGTAAACCAATTTAAAAGCACCAACCTGCGTATTCATCCATTAATGTAAAAGGCATTAGGAGATTGTTGTATGGATGTAATCAGTATAAACCTCTTTTTCCCTTTATTTCCAGCCAAAGCCAAATCCAACAGCTATTTAAGAGTGTCTAGATTAGGCCGAACTTCAAGCAGAGGCAAACCTGTATCCACCAGTTCCACACCACTGCAGCCGACAATTAGACTGAACCCATGTCCAATTCGATAAACTTAAGTGATTAAGATTAATAATTGGGAACCCTGCTACCAAAAAACGACAAACAAAACTCAATCTACACTAACTTGAATTGTCTAAAAATTCAGCAAAGTAAGGGGATCTGCAGTAACTATGGGTTTCAGACCAAAATATAGTGCCAGCCATCGTGAATTACTTTTGAGGTTTCAACTAAAAGCGACCGATGTCACTAAAGTGTTATAAGATTTTTCAGAAACTCTCAAGTTGTTTTGTCACTGACATAAGCTTCACGATATAGATTCGAGTTGTAACATTCTGATTCAATGAAAGCATTTTGGTATAAAAGGATAGACACATTGCCTTAAAGCCCGTGCGTTGCACGACGGGGACTAATGGTAATTAATTTCAGGGAATAATTGATCATTTTTTCAAACTTTACAAACACGCAAATGATACGATTCGTACATGTACTCCACAACGTCAATGTTCTTTAATACACAAATTGTGGACATCAAAGTGAGGTACAACACGTTACTAAAAATGTAACTTTATACATGGGATAAACAGATATATAGCAGTTGAATAAGTAATAAGTTTGAAAGCCTATAATAGAAGCAAATCTCTAGTTTTAACAACCTCAACATCAGCCACCAATCCCACCATATTTCTACTCAGAGTAGCCTTGATTGATATAAAAAGTTGTTAGCTTTTTATAGAGGTAGCAATTTCAAGTCTCTTATATGAAAACGGATCAAGTTGCTTAAGGATTCAAAAGTGCTTATTAAGATGAAATCGTTTGTTTAAAAGACATTATACTATTCTTAGTTTTTTAAGCATATTAAAAAAAGGGTAAATGGGTGGGAACCCTCTGGTCCCATGTACCGTTTTTGGTACATATTATACACATACTATTTAAAAGTTTTAAAGAAATGGACAATAAAGGCTTGATGTGTTGGCCAAATGCCTAACCTCACTGAATGATTTGAATTGCACTTAAAACTTACCTGTTTGGACTTTTTACCCAACATGCCTTCTTTGTATTATTACCTTTCCTTCAATCCACGTCATGCTTCGATCCTATCAGTTTGTGGGTTTATAGAACTTAGATTCCTCATCCCTTTAATCTTCTGGACTAAACGTTGGTTTCTGTCTGAAACACTTGTCTGAGCTGGTTTGGGTTCGTAAGTATGATTAACTGTGGTCCTAGGCTCGATAGGAGGAGGCCATACAAAGAATCTGGGTCAAAAACAGAAACTTCAATATAAGCATGCTTGTTGCATAGTTTTATAACAACCTGTGTCATATTTGGGGCGAAGACCATAGCAATATTGTTGACATCAGCCATCAGATTGATGGCCCAATCGAGCAGGAAGTTTCAGTTGGAGGTAGAAGGCGACAAAGGGTGGAGCAGTCATCCTTTGATTGACACTACATGACCTAATCCGGTGAACCAAGCCTGTATATTATCAGATTATCAAGTTACTTATGGACCGTAAACTCTCCAATGATTAACATGTAGACTTTGAATGCAAACTACCATTATAGTAACTATATGCTTAAAACCATATAATGTGTTTGGATTTTAGCATAATTTATGCCTACATAGATACGCAAATAAGATAAGCCAGATATTTGGACTGCCCAAGAGTCTAAAGCCTTCATCAAGATTAGGCCTCCAATTCGTATTATTTTAAGATATTATAGTAATTTAATCTTAATTATCGCACCAGCCAAGACATATACAAATTGACTTAAATGAGATTGTGAATGAGGGAAAAAAACCTAACCTTATCATTCGCATATTTAGGAGGAGGGTAGTCAGTATCCAAAACAAGTATGTGTACATTAACTCCTTAGATAAGTCCAGCAACCCGTCAAAGGTCCATTGCTAGAATCTTCACCGAAATGACTCGGTGACCCATGTCATTTCCTGAAACCCTTCAGAGAAAAAAAAAAGAATTTTTGTATTTTTTTGAAGCAATTGATTACCGAGATACAAAGTTCTCTAGCAATAATTCGGTCTATCAAGGCATACTCAAATTTGGAGAATCCTCACAAACTGACAATCAGACCTATGCTCAACCTGCCTATAACTATTTTCACTCATTACAAATCTAGGAGATATAACCTCACCGTCACCTAATTAGCTTGAAAGACAAAGCCATGTATAAACCACGTAGCATTGGTGTAGATGTTTTTCGCCTGGCCAACGTCACCCCAATACTAAAGTTTTGATCTTTGGAGTTGCACCGACTGACCTTGTCACTATGTCGGGCTCCTGGCTACCCATGAATTTGGAGTCCCAAATATCATCACTACTGTGCCCTGCTACAGCCCCATACAAATTTATCACAAAAACGCTTTCCTGCGTTAGAAGCTCCAAGATGCCAAAGAATGGCAGTTTTTCTGTCACACCATGACAGTTTCACACTCTAAATGCTATTTTCATTGTCACATCCATTAGCATTATTGACAATCTCTTGGGCTGTCAAAACATGGCCCTTTACCACTCTCACTTTTAAGACTCTAACACCTTCTTTAATACCGATAGCATAGAAAGAACCTCATCGTCAATGTAAAGCTTCTTTAACACTACATCTGTTAAGAAAGACCCTAACCTTATTTATTGCAAAAATGACTTCTAACATCAATTCCTCTATACAAACATACATAAACACAAAATACTTTGACTCACATGGATTAATAAGTTAGCATCCACTAAACAATGGGATGTATTAGAACTAAATATTCTAACTCTTTGTATCCACTTAAATTGACATTAGCTATCTCAACATATTTGAAAGACACCATGACAACGATCAAATTATTTGATATTCGGGAAGAGCTTCTAAAACCAAATGAACGACCTCGTGAACTTCAACTATACTTATGTACCACTTTGGGAATGCACTACCATTTGCTTTTCTAAAAATAAGTAGAATATAAAATTGTTCCTAAGAGTTGTACGATGAGTCAAATAGGCTAAAGACTACTACTATTTACTTAAGGAAATTCTTAAGTAATATCATGCTTGTTTATCAATGATATATATGGGGATAAAACAGGAGAATAAATGTATACAACGCTACAGGATCTGTAAAGCTCATACCTTAAATTTTAGCAACTAAATTTCTTGAGCCATAATGACCATCTGCACGGATACACACTTGGTCAAGTTGATGTGTTCCATACTTCCATACGAAATATGGTATAGAAAAACTACACGAATCTAACCTAAATCAATAATAATAACATCCTTCACAAAGAATATCGAACACAAATTTGTGTTCGTTAAAAAAAGTGTATTTTATTTATATGTATATAAAAAGAGATTGAAGGAAGTTTTATAGACTGAACAAATTCTTAAAGACAAAAAAAAGGCGGAAATTAACCTCGATGTTAAAGAAGGGTCCTGGTTCAAACCTGTATTAACGAAGAGTAGATTTTGAAAATTATTGTTCATGGGTGCTTTAGTTCTCCTTTTAGGATGGTGTATCTGGCTTAGATTCAATATTGAATGAGAGCTTCATTAAAAGTTTGAAACAGGAAGCCAAAAGATGAATGCTAAAATTTAATAAAGGAAACATAAGAAATTATTGAGAACTGATATAATCTCACTCCAATTAATCATCCTCATTAATCAAATTATCAAAACCGATATATGATTGAGAGAAACTATTAATAAGTTCACTCCAATTTGTTCAATCTAATCAAGTTATCAATTATCATAAAAAAAAAACATACCTTTAAGATGGAAAACACTCACTTGCCAACCCCTAACCGTTGTAGATGAAAAGCCAGAAGAATTGATGGCGGGAGAGTTGTCAGTTGCGGCAGATGAAAAGCCACAAAAATTGAGGGTGGAGAGTTCATTAGGCGAATTGATGGCAGGCCTTTAAATTAACCTATCATAACAATAATTCACTATACAACAATGAGATACTTAATAAACAACATTAAGAAGAGAGATTATTTTGTTTTAGCATTGATTCATCACTTCACTTTTTATATATATATATATATAAGGATAAGGATTTTAGCATTGATTCATCACTTAAATTTTATATCTTTACATTTGATAAAAGATGATACCACTAACTAAACTTTTTTAGAAAATTGTCAACGTCAACATATCCCTTTATTTCATTAACCTCCTCCGTTAAACATATAAATTAGCCTTCCTTTTCAAAAGATAATAAAGTTGCATTCTTGAGTTTTATTTTTATGGGATAAGAAAGGAAAGGAGAAGAAAATTTATGTTTTTGTATTCTTGAGTTTTTTTATTAAAGAGAAAATTACATTTTTCGTCTCTCAACTTGGCAAATTTCACAGTTTTGACCCTAAAGTGAATTAATTACAATAAAACCCCTAACGTTGGTCAGTTTTTGCAATTTACACTCCGCGACCAAACGGAGTTGGATTTCAGCCGTTAACCCTTACACGTGCGTTACACGTGAGGGCAATTTTGTACTTTCCTCGTTCCCGCGTCTCTCTCTTCCTTATATTATAAGCCAAACACCATTTCCCCCTTTATTTCCCAAATCCACCCCCAAAGTCACCCAAAAAACCTAACCGATCAAAAAATGAGTAAGAAAAATCCAGGCACAATCGGAGTTACTCGAGATAAAGATTTCGATGTTATTATGCACAAGAAACTATATGGTATGTTTTAGGGTTTATTATTAATAATTTTTTCACTAATATCTAATATTATTTAGGGTTTATTATTAATTTAATTTTTTATTCTCAACTAATATAAATCGTTTTTGTTCTGCACAAGAAACTATATTGGAAGATTTTAGGGTTTATTATTAATAATTTTTTCACTAATATCTAATATTATTTAGGGTTTATTATTAATAATTTTTTCACTAATATCTAATATTATTTAGGGTTTATTATTAATTTAATTTTTTATTCTCAACTAATATAAGTCCTTTTTGTTCATCAAATGATTACCCAGAAATGTTCTCAATGGCAATACATTATGCTGGTTCTTTTACACCTTTCCCTGAAAGAAAGTACGTCGGTGGTCAGAAGGTCATAATAGACTGGCTGAATTTCGATACGTTGGAGTTTGAGGTAAATGACTTTAAAACTGTGGTAGTAGAATATGCGAAGGTTGATCCTAATATGCAACTGTTTTTACACTTTAAGAAACCTGGTGGAGATTTGGATTTAGATTTGTTTCCTATATGTAATCATCAAGATTTAAGAAATATGATAAGGCATGCTAGGAGAACCAGGTTTATTGAGATGTATGTATGTAACACCCTTCGTTTAAAAATACGGGTTTCCAAAATTTTTCGCCTAACAGCGTCAAAATAAAGCGGAAGAAACATTAAAAGTCCAAACCAATTAAAATCTGTTTGATTTACTTATTCAATGGTGTTACTAATCGCATCATCAAAACAAGTTTAATAGAAACCCGTCGGCTGCCCAACACAAAAAAACCGACTACATAATAATCCAACTCCATTAAAGACAAACATAAACAAATGTCTATAAGAGTTCAGCATCTATGGGTAGCTAAGGACTTCATCAAGCATCCTACCCATTCCTCACTCATCTTCATCAACAACCTCAGCTACGCTAAACCTGAGGGAGCAACACATTTCAAAAGACAAGTGTTAGCTAACGAATTAGCTAAGTAAGATAACACTCAAGTTATAAAACATTTGTCCATTTCAAACATTATGGATTTAAATACTTCATTAAGGCACAACACACATCAAACACACAATACTTCATAATAGGATGAACCACCCTAAATGTGTCTATCCTGCTTTACTTCATTACACACATATAACCACATAACTGCTTTACTACATTTTAACTGCGTCAATGTGCAACATAAGTTACACCCGACTAGATGACAACCATTCAGTTGAACATCAAACATCGTTAAGGAATGGCAAGCCAATCCCCGAGTAATCCGTATGTACAAGACAAATGAGGGCGGGTCAGACCCCTCGTATTACTCAACCGCATCTCAATGACCATGTTGCAAGGAGCCACCCAAGCAACCTACGTCAACGCACTTAGCCGGGCTAGGGCAAGTACGGGTTAAGCTTAACACTTTCCTGCATCAAAGTTTTACGAGCTCGAAACTGTATCATTTAGTTTAGGTGACTACATTACTTAAACATTTACTACGTTAACTGCTTTACTACATTTTAACTGCGTCAATGTGCAACATAAGTTACACCCGACTAGATGACAACCATTCAGTTGAACATCAAACATCGTTAAGGAATGGCAAGCCAATCCCCGAGTAATCCGTATGTACAAGACAAATGAGGGCGGGTCAGACCCCTCGTATTACTCAACCGCATCTCAATGACCATGTTGCAAGGAGCCACCCAAGCAACCTACGTCAACGCACTTAGCCGGGCTAGGGCAAGTACGGGTTAAGCTTAACACTTTCCTGCATCAAAGTTTTACGAGCTCGAAACTGTATCATTTAGTTTAGGTGACTACATTACTTAAACATTTACTACGTTAACTGCTTTACTACATTTTAACTGCGTCAATGTGCAACATAAGTTACACCCGACTAGATGACAACCATTCAGTTGAACATCAAACATCGTTAAGGAATGGCAAGCCAATCCCCGAGTAATCCGTATGTACAAGACAAATGAGGGCGGGTCAGACCCCTCGTATTACTCAACCGCATCTCAATGACCATGTTGCAAGGAGCCACCCAAGCAACCTACGTCAACGCACTTAGCCGGGCTAGGGCAAGTACGGGTTAAGCTTAACACTTTCCTGCATCAAAGTTTTACGAGCTCGAAACTGTATCATTTAGTTTAGGTGACTACATTACTTAAACATTTACTACGTTAACTGCTTTTACGTTTTGGGCCCTTAAACGTGCACGTGACATGGCAACTTAACAAGTCTAGTGAACTAGATGAGTAAGCCATACAAACATGCACATCATCGATCAATAACAACATATACTGCATCTCATAACATCATAAGTTACTGCATATCATAACACTACATTATACTTCATACATAGCACTACATCCTACGTCATATCATAACATGCACTACAATACATATCATGAGGGACTGCATTTCAGGTCTCAAAGGTCAACTACATAACCCATATTGCCTCCCGTGTAATCCCATGTACCCATAAACAACATAAGTTACCAATTGGGAAGTTATAATTATGAAACCATCGTTTGTTGAACCCTCAGCGTGTCAAAAGTAGTGTATCTTACCTCAAAGAAGCGCACGACAATAGGCAACTACGTTACCGTGCAAAGCAAATAGTCTCGTCTACCTATATATAGTAAACGACCATTAGACACGCTAATACTCACGTTATTAAGGCCATATCTCAGACCTCACATCTACAAACAAAACCCATGACAACGACTACGCATTGGAGGTTCAAAAGTTAAACTCATTTTAGACCTGACACTGTTGCGCCGCAACTTATCTTTCTGTATCTCAGTTGCGCCGCAACTTATCTTTCTGTATCCCAGTTGCGCCGCAACCTACATGTTGCGCCGCAACTTAACTTTTTGGAAACCAGTTGCGCCGCAGCTAGCTAGTTGCGCCGCAACTAGCTAGTTGCGCCGCAACCAGCCCCGATTCTGCACAACTTCGAGCGATTACACCCCAAACCAGATCCAAACGACTCCAAATCAAATACTTGACTTTCATACATCAAAATCCTACATTTTCAAACCATTATAATGCAAATAACTTCTTTATTAAACCACTCATGATTTGCATTATTAAAACAAACGTTATTTCTACATCAATTGACCCTCCAATGGTCTAGATCTGATTTCTAATGACTCATATGATCAAAAAGACACAAAATCAAAATTAATATACCTCTACTACCTGAAGATCACAATGGGGAGGCAAAACACTCGATCAATCACTCATAAATCACACGTTTGAAGGATTTTCGGCTTAGAATTTTGATAGGGGATCAAAGGGGTGGTAGGGCTTGAGAGAAAAGTTATTTGATCAGTAAAAAGAAACTAATGACTCCCTCAAAGACCCTAATCCCGTTTTTGACTTTCACACCATGTCAAAACTGGTCCCTAAACTTCGTAAAGTCACATTATTAGCCCAAAACACCTCTACGGACCATATACAACTCAATGAACCCTCCAAACACCTCAAAAGGCACATTTCTACATCTTTAAACACGTTACTACATCAATTGACCCTCCAATGGTCTAGATCTGATTTCTAATGACTCATGTGATCAAAAAGACACAAAATCAAAATTAATATACCTCTACTACCTGAAGATCACAATGGGGAGGCAAAACACTCGATCAATCACTCATAAATCACACGTTTGAAGGATTTTCGGCTTAGAATTTTGATAGGGGATCAAAGGGGTGGTAGGGCTTGAGAGAAAAGTTATTTGATCAGTAAAAAGAAACTAATGACTCCCTCAAAGACCCTAATCCCGTTTTTGACTTTCACACCATGTCAAAACTGGTCCCTAAACTTCGTAAAGTCACATTATTAGCCCAAAACACCTCTACGGACCATATACAACTCAATGAACCCTCCAATGGTCTAGATCTGATTTCTAATGACTCATGTGATCAAAAAGACACAAAATCAAAATTAATATACCTCTACTACCTGAAGATCACAATGGGGAGGCAAAACACTCGATCAATCACTCATAAATCACACGTTTGAAGGATTTTCGGCTTAGAATTTTGATAGGGGATCAAAGGGGTGGGTAGGGCTTGAGAGAAAAGTTATTTGATCAGTAAAAAGAAACTAATGACTCCCTCAAAGACCCTAATCCCGTTTTTGACTTTCACACCATGTCAAAACTGGTCCCTAAACTTCGTAAAGTCACATTATTAGCCCAAAACACCTCTACGGACCATATACAACTCAATGAACCCTCCAAACACCTCAAAAGGCACATTTCTACATCTTTAAACACGTTACTACATCAATTGACCCTCCAATGGTCTAGATCTGATTTCTAATGACTCATATGATCAAAAAGACACAAAATCAAAATTAATATACCTCTACTACCTGAAGATCACAATGGGGAGGCAAAACACTCGATCAATCACTCATAAATCACACGTTTGAAGGATTTTCGGCTTAGAATTTTGATAGGGGATCAAAGGGGTGGTAGGGCTTGAGAGAAAAGTTATTTGATCAGTAAAAAGAAACTAATGACTCCCTCAAAGACCCTAATCCCGTTTTTGACTTTCACACCATGTCAAAACTGGTCCCTAAACTTCGTAAAGTCACATTATTAGCCCAAAACACCTCTACGGACCATATACAACTCAATGAACCCTCCAAACACCTCAAAAGGCACATTTCTACATCTTTAAACACGTTACTACATCAATTGACCCTCCAATGGTCTAGATCTGATTTCTAATGACTCATGTGATCAAAAAGACACAAAATCAAAATTAATATACCTCTACTACCTGAAGATCACAATGGGGAGGCAAAACACTCGATCAATCACTCATAAATCACACGTTTGAAGGATTTTCGGCTTAGAATTTTGATAGGGGATCAAAGGGGTGGTAGGGCTTGAGAGAAAAGTTATTTGATCAGTAAAAAGAAACTAATGACTCCCTCAAAGACCCTAATCCCGTTTTTGACTTTCACACCATGTAAAAATTGACATTACATTACATTGCCCAAAAACTACATTACATTGCCTGCATACATTCCACTTGACTTTTGAGAGTCAAACTACAAAAGAGTAAAATACATGTTTTTCCCCTTTTTTTCATTTTCTAGATACACATGAAATCCACAAAACTAGACAAAAGAAAACCCAACTTCCAATCAGACCTAACTTCATTTTTCTTGCTTGTTGCTCCTTGAATTTTAATTGATCTTCCACTTTGTTTTTGGCCCTTAACAATCCAGGAATTATATGCACAGATCTTGGACACATAGGTGGGTCAAACCATGCGAAAAACCCACATCTTGGTACCTGAAAATTAGGGTTTAATTATCCCTTAAAAAAAAAAAATTAGGGCTTTTTTACACTTACCTGTGAACAACAATAGAACCTTCTCCCGGGGTTGGTGTCGGTCCATGAACAAGCTACATTGGCAACAAGACCACAATAACATCGAACCACCATGGTGTGTTTTGAGGTTATGGAGTTTTAGGGTTTTTGTTAAGAAGCAGAGAAAGAAGGAAGAGGGAAAGAAGAGAAATATCGTTATATCTATGTGTGTATCATATGTATATATATATTTAATATTTATTAAATAGATAAAAAGGACGTTATAGGGACAAAAGTGCAGAATTGCCCTCACGTGTAACGCACGTGTAATGGTTAACGGCTGAAATCCAACTCCGTTTGGTCGCGGAGTGTAAATTGCAAAAACTGACCAACGTTAGGGGTTTTATTGTAATTAATTCACTTTAGGGTCAAAACTGTGAAATTTGTCAAGTTGAGGGACGAAAAATGTAATTTTCTCTTTATTAAAAGAAAGGAAAGTGATGGAAAGGAAAAGTAAGGGGTTTTGGAGCCAAAAACTTTCTCTCCATATTTGACATGATTTGGAGGGATAAGTTATAAATTTATCAATATACCCTTCAAACTTTTATATGAGTTATAATAACTATGAGGTTATAAATGTAAAATTGCATATTTTTATCATTTCTTATCCTTCTCTTTTAACTCAAGAATGCATTTAAATCCTTTTATTCACTTTCCTTTCTTTCAAAATGATAAAACTCAAGAATGCATTTTATAAATAAAAGTTTTTATCCTTTCTTCTCCTATCCAATCTTCTCCTCTATTTTCCTTTAATAAAAAATCGAGAATATAGTGTAAATAAATCAATTTGAATAATGATAGTTAACCTATGGGCTATGGCATCTTATTTTGCCCTTTCTTCTTCTCCAAAATCTCCGTAAGGCACAAATCACGGCCCTTATATGTGTGGTTGCTTCATCAATTCACTGCCTGGGCTTCAAATAACTCCATTGATTTTTAATACGTCATTGGAGGTCACAAGGTACTCGATTTCGATTGCATTCAAGGTTAGGATTTCATCCATTGTATTTTATTAAAAAAAGAACCTATCAAAATACTAGGTTATTGTCTTGATTTGTATACTCTATTTCTCTTAGGTTTTCAAATCTCATATCGATTTAGGTTAATTATTATGATTGATATTTTTGGGCAAACACTTGATTTCATTTGAACGCATAACAAATGCTTGGTGAAATGTCTCTGCTGTTAAAAGATTAACTGTTTGGTAAAATGCTTGAGTATGTGAATTATCATCATTAACTCAGTGATAACTAATTTATGTATTAATTAAAGATCTTACATTAGCCTAATGGATTGCAAGTACTTTTTATTAGTTTCCTTTGACTATGCCTATATCTCTAGAAAAGGAAGGAAATCACATTAGACAATGGATCAAAACAATGTTAAGGTAATTCCGAAAACCAATATCGGTTCGTATTATTACTTAAAAACAATGATGGGCATGGGTCTTTGTGATTCATGTTTTGCCGCCTCTGCCTCCCCCCCCCCTTTCCGGTTTTTGATGTTATTACTATATTACTTAAAAACAATGATGGGCATGGGTCTTTGTGATTCATGTTTTGCCGCCTCTGCCTCCCCCCCCCCTTTCACATCAGGGGGTATTTGAAGTTATTACTGTATTACCACTTTATATCTATGTTTTTATTTTTATTTTTATGATTCAGTCAAATAATTTATAAAATTATTATCATGGCTGTTAAAAACGCTCTCTTATATGCTTCCGGAAGCATATAAGCTAGGTGTTTCCCCCTCGCGAAAATTTTAAATGAGCGATATAATGTGTACATTCTACTAAGTTTAAAGTAGGATAATGGAAAAGTTTTATAAAGGAATTTGGTAGAAGCATGTTTCTTTGGAAGTACCTTATTCCTTAAAAAATCAAAAATATTTTACAACTCGCTGCGTCAATTACTAATCACCTTGTGTATATGTGGATTCCTATCCTTTTATTAATTCTTTTACAGACGGAAAAGATGATTTTCATGTTTGTGATGTCTTGACTTTGAGAACAGCAAGATGACCTTGCTGACACATGCCATATGTATACTGTTGTAAGCAACAAGCTTCAAAACATGGTAGTGGTAAGTTACATTTGTTATAATTCACAACTACATATTAAAATATATGGCTTTTTCCTATCATTTTATTAATTCTTTTACAGACGGAAAAGATGATTTTCATGTTTGTGATGTCTTGACTTTGAGAACAGCAAGATGACCTTGCTGACACATGCCATATGTATACTGTTGTAAGCAACAAGCTTCAAAACATGGTAGTGGTAAGTTACATTTGTTATAATTCACAACTACATATTAAAATATATGGCTTTTTACTATCATTTTGTTAGTTGATTCATTGTCTCAATTTTAAATTTCACATGTAATTAGGAAAACGTTCTTTTATAAAAAGACTAATTCGGATGAATATGTATGCAGATTGAATCAGGTATAAGGAATTGTCGCTGAATTTGTTTGCCACATTGCACTTTACTACATTGCGCTCTATTTTGTAAATGAAACCGGGACATCAAGAGCTTTCGATATTAGTATTATATCGAAAATGTGATTACATATATTATATCGAGATCTAGCTACACGATCCACAATCTGATGCTACAGGCTTGCTGGTCCAAGATCTTACATACTCCTGCTACTGATAGTTTGCCAACCAACGGTAGCTTGATGGCCTTGCCAACTTTCCAAGATCATACTCACTCCTACTCTTGGTCCTCTCATTAACGGTGATGACATGTTTGAAGAGGCGCAACACACAAGATGTGTGCAGTGTTGATCCAGTTTAATTTAAATTGACAATTTTTAAGTTATCTGTTAGGTAAACTATTTTCTTGTATAATTAGTGATGGGCTCAGTTTTAGTCTTTTAGAAACCCTCCATATCTGATCGGAATGGGGATCCTTCTTTACTCTATTCACAGTTTTATAACTAACATGTTTATAAAGTAAATTTGTTCAACTACCCGGATATTATCCGGGTTGATTAGCTAGTTATATAAGGATATAAGGATTCCTCTGAAACTCTATTCAAATCTCAACCATTCCTCAAACAATCACCATCAAGCCGAGTGTTTGGGACTTGGGAGGAAACATATTAATTAGAATTAAACTGCTGAAATGCAAGGTAAAATATGTTTGACAAATAACACATCTTAAACATTTAATCCATAAAAGTTTTATATTAAGCTTAGGATATATTTAATTTTTAATCTTAATAAATATAATGTTAAATTAACACATAATGGTAAATATTTTTAAAACTAAATATATTTACCTACTATACTAATTTGGAAAAAAGAACTTAATTTTTCGGATGGAAGGGGAAGGAGAGGACTGTACCTATTCTGAAAATTATTAAAAAAAAATAATACAAATCCATTAAAAAAAATAAATAATAAAAAATCCATATATAATTCTAAAAATTTCCCAATTCTTGAACCTGCCAAAGACAAGCAGAAAACTTTTCTTCTTTTCAGTGTCAAAAACACTACAAACATCACATGGGTTTTGCATCATCATCAACAACAACAGCAGGGGTTTAGAATTAGATCATTTTGTCTCCAAAAATGTGGAGAAACCAACAACTTATTATTAAGATTAAAACAACAACACCCTTATTATCAACCTGGATTCCAAAAACCCTAAACCCTAAATTTATATCCCTCCAAGAACCAATCACCCAGTTTCAAAATCCACCAAATTTCTCAACTTTATCTTTCTTCATTCCCAAACAACCAATATGGGTTTCACCATACCACCCCCAAAATCATCTTTTAATATTGAATCCCAAAATTCTTGGAAACAGTTTCAATAGTTTCTTCTGTTCATCCAGTTTCAGTAGCTGTTGGAATTGTAAGCGTGACAAGGCTTTTCTGTTTTGTGAATCTTGCGGGAGTATTCAGCCTGTTGATCATTCTGTTGATTATTTCACCATTTTTGGTTTGTAAGTTTATATATATATATATATATATATATATTTTCGGTTTATATATATATATATATATATCTGTTAAAATCTTAATTAATAGCCTTAATGTCAAGTTCTTGATGGATAATGTTGGATATATCTATGGATAATGATTATTGAGTTGACTTGTTTGGGGTGTTAGTTGGATTTCTATAGCTTTGTTCCTTATTGTAATTTGAATTTTGATTAGGATTAAAATTGATTAGGATTAAGATTGTAATATTGCTTTGGAATGTTTTATGCATTGCAAGCAAATGGGATTTGAGATGGATGAATAACATGTTGGTCGCAACATGAACAAGTTTAGATTGTCTGCATAGACCAGTGCTCTGAATGTTGTTGGTTGATTGCTGTTTGTGGAATGTACCTATTGCATATGCGAATAAGAATAGAGACGCATGGAAGATGGGCCTTCTTGGTCTTATTCTAGTGCAATATGGTTGCTGCTACATGTTGTGTGGGATATCTGTTATTTAGTTTGTCTTTGGAGGATACTGCAAACAGTCTTATAGGCTATAAGTTATAGGTGATTTGTATTATTGTGTGAATTAGGATAGAGAATGTGAGATGTATTTCTAGTTGCAGAAATGTACTGTTTTGTAGATTATGTACATATTTGAGCATTAATATATATACTTTTCACTTGAATTTTTTTTTTGATAAAATTACATACTTTGGTAAGTGCTAGCCGGAAACATACAGCATGTACCTAACTTTATAAGTGTCACTGATACATTCGATAGCAATATTTAGAAATTGGAAGCTTTCTAAGTTGGATTGGTAACTAGAGTTGAATATATTCTCAACTCATTATTCACCACCACTTCTATATTTTTGACCACATCTATATTTTATCTTTTCCTTTCTAGTTTTGCAATATATGAGCTCTGCAGTAATGTAATTATGCTTGTATAGTGTATAGCTTCATCTTTTCTGAAACGGAGGTGTATAAAACGGAGTTCCGTATGCGGAGCCCAAATATTTACAGCAGGTTTATATGTTTACATACGCCTAGCCAAGCGCTTTTTTTCTGTTCAACTTAGTTAACCCGAACCCGAACCTGGTCAAGCCTGACCCGACCCACCAGCTTCTGGTCCGGGCCTCGGGTCTACTCTTTCTGTTATTCCGTGTTTTGGATTTTACTGGAATGGCACCAGGCCGGGTTTTTCTATTGTATGGTATTTTCCTTTCTTTTGATAAAAGCAGTTCTGTTCTGACAGTGGCTAAGGAACTATTGGACTATTTGCTTAAACAAAATTTCAGTGTCGCCCATTTATGATCGTAAATTGCAACTAAATTGGTTGTCTGTTCATTTTAGCTCTTCTTTTCATATTTATATGCATTGTTTTCGTTTTATAGTTTTCTATTTGCTCGAACAAAATCCATCCAGCACAATTCTGGTAGTAAATTGCACTTAAATTGGTCCATCCTTTGTAACGTAGTCCAGGTGTTCAAATACTGTCGTAATATACATCACTTCTGTTTTATAGTTTTCTACTTTTTTCTGGGACGTGACTTGGTATTTTGGAGTTTATAGAGGGAATGGGATGATATCTGATTACCTTGACCCGAGTTTGGATTGTGTGGTCTGGAATTATTTACTTCTCTGCGTTTTACATGACTTTGAATAGTTAATATCTTTATTTCAAACTGCTGCGTTAATTGTTCGTTAATTATTTACTTCTCTGTGTTTTACATGACTTTGAATAGTTGATTACTTAATAAGTGTCACTGGTACATTGACGTTTCTTAGAGGAGGGTACCTTTTTTTTTAACAGCTAAATCCTAAACTAATTATGACACCAAGATGCACAGAGGGTACCTTTCTGACCATCCTTCGGCCAATTCCATTTGCCATTGCTAATCATTGTGAATGTATCTTGTTATCTGTACAATTACAATTAGTATATAACAAAAAAAACGGTCCTAACTCATAGAGAACATCATTGGAGCTGCCAACTCAGCATATTTACCTGAGCTCACTCAATAACTAAAATGATACACGAAGCTATCTTTGATTCTTATCATGATTCTGGCAAAACCGAGTATAATGACTTATAATGGACAAATGTGAGAGTATGTTAGCGGTTTATTTGATTAGTTATTACCACTTTCATTTGACAGAGAGAGGAAGTTTTATATTGATGATAGAACTTTGGAAGGGACATACAAAAATTGGCAGAAAAAGCTTCATCCTGATTTGGTTCACACCAAATCTAAGGTTTGTGAGTAAATTATGTTTTGTTTGATTTTTATAAAGTTCGTTTTCTTTGTTGGTTCATGTACCGGTTCTTGCTGATAAGCAGGAAGATAGAGAGTATGCTGCTGAACAGTCTGCTAGGGTTATCGATGCGTATACTACGCTCCGTAAACCATTGTTAAGAGCGATTTATATTGTAAGTACAATCATAGGTTCTATATCTTGTAGATAATTTAGCCATTTAATTACCAAAAACTGTATCGTGGGTCACCACTGATTTAACTTCATAACAATTTACTGTACCTCTAGCCCATCTGGCACATAGATTATCAAGTTAATGCCTGCAGACTGAAGACGTATATTAGTAGCATCGACAAACAGTCCACCAAAAATGCTCTTCTAGTTGACTTTAAAACAAATATATGCCAAACTGGTTGATTGTTATTGTTGATTTCTTGCTTGAGAATGATCTTCATTGTTCAAATTTTTTCTACCTTCTCTTCTTTCTACCTTCTCAGATGAGGCTTGAAGGAATTGAAGTAGATGAAGAACAGACTGTCTCAGAACCCGAATTGCTAGGCGAGGTAATTTAAGGTCCTAGGTTTCTCACAATGATTTCCCATTTTTCTTAAACATTGTCCTAGAAACTAGATGCATGTATATATTCCTAAGACACAACTAGTTATGGATGTCTATTGTACATCAGGCGAGATAGAGTTTCCTCATGTACTTCTTTGCTCTTGTTATATGGATCGTTGTGGTTGAGACCCTTGTCCAATCACTCAAAATCAATGCTTTCGAACCCCTTATTTGTATACATTGTGGGCCCTACTTTTATTTTGATTTTTGACTTGCATAAACTAGCTGGTACCTCGTCGTAGAAT
Source organism: Erigeron breviscapus (assembly GCA_034093135.1). Taxonomy (NCBI): domain Eukaryota; kingdom Viridiplantae; phylum Streptophyta; class Magnoliopsida; order Asterales; family Asteraceae; genus Erigeron; species Erigeron breviscapus. The sequence continues at coordinate 16,795,835 of CM067167.1, forward strand.
TAGTACTTCTGATCTAACCATATTAATGAAACTCATGAAGTGAAATTTTCTAAGAGTAAAACTGCACTCTGCTTGCAGATCATGGAAATTAGGGAAGCAGTGGAAGAAGCCCCCGACAACCGAGCACTGATTCAGATCCAATCCCAGGTACAAGTGACAACATTTTTCAATGGGTTGGCATCTTACAGCTAAGCCTTTTAGAAATAATTTAGTGCTTGTGAAACTCATTCAAAACTGTTTTTCTTATAGATGGAAGAAAAACTTGGACATTGGTCTGAATTGTTTGCAAATGCTTTTGAAAGTAAAAAATACGATGAAGCTATCAAATCAATTCAAAGAATGACCTACTACCATCGTGTGAATGAAGAGATTGTTAAGAAGCTCTAGTCCGGCTATTCTTTTTAGCTGTTTCGTGACAATTTAGATAAATAAAAATCATTTCAGGTGGTGTTGTTTGGCACTTGATGTATGAGAATAGGCAAAGGTCCAAACAGTTCTGGTATAGCCCTTAACAAGAAACATGAATTCATTTGATTTGTTAAAGCCCACATTTTAGGGAAATAGCGAGAATGTTATACCCTGTGTGCCGAAATCGAATAAAGATGTTGGATGCATGCTTATACTTCTGTTTATCTTGTGTGTGTTTTTTTTGTTTGTGTGTGTGTGTGTGTGTGTTAGATTCCTCATTTGGGAGATTGGTGTCACCGTGTCAGTTTGATGGTGAAACCATTGTAATGCACGGGTGAGGCTTCCACAAGTATATAGTTTTATCTATGGAAGTCCACACGTTGGTTCGATATGGAAAGGGAGGGCATATGTACGTTAACAATATGTAGTCATACATAATAGGTACAAGTAAGCTACAATATATGTATAATTATTGTGTATAATTAAACGATTCAGTACAGCATAACGAGCATATCTATACTCTCTTATAAAGCAAACTGGCTTTAAGGGAGTAAGAACCTGATGTGACTAAAATGCCCTTCAACTTACTACATCTATACTCCCATATCTAACCGGTTAGACTAAACTACCCTCACTAATACTGGGGAAAAAAACCCTCTCTGTCTCGATCCCTTCCTCCCCTTTCTGCCAAATTATAACACACACACAAACAAACATACACATCAACACACACATATCACCGCATCCCTCCATCAACACCTCCCTCCAACTCCACCGCCGCCTTCCATCTCCATCGTCGTCGTCCATCACGACAGCCGTCCATCTTCTGCAGATTTAAAGAAATCAAATCACCACCGCCCTCCATCACCACCGCCACTATCGACACCATCGGCGCCGTCCAACACCACCGTTGCCACCGTCTTCCATTCTTTTTTCTGACGATCGAACAGATGCACAGGTTTGATGTATCGGGGTCTTCTTTCTTCATGATATTTCAATTTTCTTAACTATTTAGTTGTTTTCTAATGTTGTATTTCTTTTCCCTATTCCAGATTTTCAATCGCTGCCATCAATCACCACCGCAGCCACCAATTGTTGATAGGTATAATTTTTTTTTTTTTTTATGATTTGGGCGTTTCATGATATAAATCTTTTTTTAAAAAAAATTAATTTTAAGATCTTTTTATGTGATATTTGTATTTTTTTTTCTATGGCATGCAGGATGGTATTTCATTATTGATTATCGAGTTCATCATTTTCTTCTTTTGTTGTTGAAGATCAGTGAGTTTTTTAAATTTAAATTGATTCTATGTAAATTTTTTGTTTTTAATTTGTGTATGATTAATTAGTTAGTGACTTTCATTTGGAATGGATAGGTTGTGATAAAACTTTTATCGAACACATGATGGCCGATAGAAACCTTTGTATTCTTTCCAGTGAGGTAATCGAATTTTTTCATATTTATCCGTCATTTAATGGTTTAGAATGGATTTATATATATCTTATACACATCGTTTCTTTTACTAACTTTATGTATCTTTTTACATTGTTACTGATTTTGACTTTTTGCAACTGACTTTGTTTTGCATTTTTTTTATTTTGCAGGAACAGTAACGGTAGCCTTGCTTTTTTCTTTCGATAAAACTTGCTTTATGGAGGTAAATTTAACAACAGTTATTGGATTTTGATATACACAAATGCCAGATTATACTTTTTTTTTATGTGAGTGTTACTATAATTTTTTTTTTGTGGGTTTTATGTGGCTGGAGGTTTTTGAGTGAAAAAGTGTTTTGTTTTGTATTTGTTGAATCATTATTAAAAGTAGGTTTATGGCATGGATTGATGTAGCAAACACCTTTGTCGAAAATGACTCACCTGACCAATTCCACCTAAGCTTGGGAACATAATTAAGCTTTAGCTAATCGTAAATGTAGGAAGTGAGATTCGAACCCTGATGGATTTCCTCAAGGTCCAAGACCTTACCAATGGGCCACCAACCCATTGGCTGTGAATAAGGTTTTTAGATGACTATTTTTTTGTTCTATACAAAATGAATATGTGAACGGATGTTGAGAATGTCGTATGCTATCTTGCGATTTAGGTATTTTGAAGGCTAACTCTGAATCTAGAGGCTTATTAACTAGAGTGATTTCATTGTTTTGTTAAGATGGGGAATGTATAGGCATGATGAAGCACCACCACATTATATATAGATCTGATTGACCAAACAACTTTAGGAGATATGTAGAAATACAAAAGCCACAAAAGCCGCAAAAGCTATAGATGGTTGGCAGATTGATCCCTTGTGGTCTCTTAGCTATTCATGCTTACGTTGGGTGTCGAGGTGAAAATATATACAATCTGTTGATTTTGGAATTATCTTGCTGTCGATGTAAGAAAAACTGTGATGTATATAATCTTTATTGTAAATGCAGGTGGGTTTTAAGTCGCTATTCTTTGCTATAATAGATTATCAAGATAAGGAAAAGCGGAACAAAGAAAAGATGCTTCAGATTGTATGACAGTGTCTTAAGTCTCTTGGTTCATTTTCGCAGGTAATTGCGTTTAGGTTATCTATTTTTTTATGATATAGTTTAGGCTTAATTGTTGTAAAAAGCATTCCATGTTATCAATGTCCATGGTGATTTGCAGATATTTACACTGAGTGTATTTTTAGTCGGGTCTGACTCTTTTTTAGACCTGCTACTTTAAACTCTAGCTCAGTCGTGACCGGGCTATTTATTTCATTTTTATATTACTTTAGCACAATATTTGACATACAAAATCTCTTGATCCATTACATTTTTTGGCTGCAGCAAATTTCAATGTAATATTTCTTATTAAAAGTAGAAATTTTTGAAAACCGAAATCAGTGACAAAATGATAGCTATTCTGATTGATTGGCTGATCGCGGTGCACAACAAGTTCAAGCTTACTGATGAAGCTTTGTAATCATATCTTACATTAATCTTATACTAGCGTAGTGCCCGCGCGTTGCGGCGAAAACTATTAAAAGCCGGTCGTTACGTGTGGCGGTTCTTTAGGGTTGTATGAATGTAAAAACATTATAAATGGTAAAAACAAATTGACATCACACCAAAATAATATAGAAGTTTATTACGTAAATAATCCATATTAAAAACTTTATTTAAAACTCAAGATTGTACAGTTGAGTATAACGAAACATTATCCATAACATCTTTCAAAATATAAAACAATTGTTGGGATGTATACAAATTATTTCCTAATAGGAAAAAAATTGAAAATGAGTAGGTAGTTAAGTAAAAAATCTATGATTAGCAATATAAAACAATCTTACATTAATCTTACATATGAATTCATCTAATTTTAGTAAAAATAGTCATCTAAAAACCTTATTCACAGCCAATGGGTTGGTGGCCCATTGGTAAGGTCTTGGACCTTGAAGAAATCCATCAGGGTTCGAATCTCACTTTCTACATTTACGATTAGCTAAAGCTTAATTATGTTCCCAAGCTTAGGTGGAATTGGTCAGGTGAGTCATTTTCGACAAAGGTGTTTGCTACATCAATCCATGCCATAAACCTACTTTTAATAATGATTCAACAAATACAAAACAAAACACTTTTTCACTCAAAAACCTCCAGCCACATAAAACCCACAAAATTTTTTTATAGTAACACTCACATAAAAAAAAAGTATAATCTGGCATTTGTGTATATCAAAATCCAATAACTGTTGTTAAATTTACCTCCATAAAGCAAGTTTTATCGAAAGAAAAAAGCAAGGCTACCGTTACTGTTCCTGCAAAATAAAAAAAATGCAAAACAAAGTCAGTTGCAAAAAGTCAAAATCAGTAACAATGTAAAAAGATACATAAAGTTAGTAAAAGAAACGATGTGTATAAGATATATATAAATCCATTCTAAACCATTAAATGACGGATAAATATGAAAAAATTCGATTACCTCACTGGAAAGAATACAAAGGTTTCTATCGGCCATCATGTGTTCGATAAAAGTTTTATCACAACCTATCCATTCCAAATGAAAGTCACTAACTAATTAATCATACACAAATTTAAAACAAAAAATTTACATAGAATCAATTTAAATTTAAAAAACTCACTGATCTTCAACAACAAAAGACATCCTGCATGCCATAGAAAAAAAAATACAAATATCACATAAAAAGATCTTAAAATTAATTTTTTTTAAAAAAAGATTTATATCATGAAACGCCCAAATCATAAAAAAAAATAAAAAATTATACCTATCAACAATTGGTGGCTGCGGTGGTGATTGATGGCAGCGATTGAAAATCTGGAATAGGGAAAAGAAATACAACATTAGAAAACAACTAAATAGTTAAGAAAATTGAAATATCATGAAGAAAGAAGACCCCGATACATCAAACCTGTGCATCTGTTCGATCGTCAGAAAAAAGAATGGAAGACGGTGGCAACGGTGGTGTTGGACGGCGCCGATGGTGTCGATAGTGGCGGTGGTGATGGAGGGCGGTGGTGATTTGATTTCTTTAAATCTGCAGAAGATGGACGGCTGTCGTGATGGACGACGACGATGGAGATGGAAGGCGGCGGTGGAGTTGGAGGGAGGTGTTGATGGAGGGATGCGGTGATATGTGTGTGTTGATGTGTATGTTTGTTTGTGTGTGTGTTATAATTTGGCAGAAAGGGGAGGAAGGGATCGAGACAGAGAGGGTTTTTTTTCCCCAGTATTAGTGAGGGTAGTTTAGTCTAACCGGTTAGATATGGGAGTATAGATGTAGTAAGTTGAAGGGCATTTTAGTCACATCAGGTTCTTACTCCCTTAAAGCCAGTTTGCTTTATAAGGGAGTATAGATATGAATTCATGAGTTTTCGGGTAAAAGAGTGTTTGGGTCAACATAGTCTGACCCGGCATATGCTGCAAATTGGCCTGTTTAAATCTAAACTCATTTTGACACGTTACTTTATTATTCGTGGTGTCTGTTTTTATTCTTTTTTGCTAAATTAGATGATGATTCTCTTCTTTATTTTCAGGTTTTCTGAAATTGCAGTGATTTTAGGCAACATGGTTAACTTTGCTGCGTATGCACTTGCTCCATCCTTTCTTATTATCCCCCTGTGAGCTTAGAGCCTTGGAGTATAATAGTCAGGTAGTGCACAATACAATACTTCGCAAATTTGCTTTCTGATATCATTTTTTTGTTTCATATCATAAGACGTTATAATGATGATTGTAATTCGAAAAGGTTGTGGTTGCGGCTGACAAAGGTACCAATATCGTAAAGAAACCTGCTAAGGAATCAAGTAGCGGTGATGAGTCTTCTAAGTTCTGACTCCTCCAGCGAAGTAAGTTGTATTCTTTGAAACCTATATTGAGCAATTAGTTGCTAATCATAGATTCTTTACTTAACTACCTACTCATTTTCAATTTTTTTCCTATTAGGAAATAATTTGTATACATCCCAACAATTGTTTTATATTTTGAAAGATGTTATGGATAATGTTTCGTTATACTCAACTGTACAATCTTGAGTTTTAAATAAAGTTTTTAATATGGATTATTTACGTAATAAACTTCTATATTATTTTGGTGTGATGTCAATTTGTTTTTACCATTTATAATGTTTTTACATTCATACAACCCTAAAGAACCGCCACACGTAACGACCGGCTTTTAACAGTTTCCGCCGCAACGTGCGGGCACTACGCTAGTATGTGTTAATACACAAAAAACAAACAAGAAAAAGAAAAAAATGAAATTGAGAAAGAAACCGGCAGTATGTATAAAGCAAAAAGGGCTTCACTGTTAGAGCGGTTAAAGAGTTCATTTAGAGTGTTAATGACTACAACAACAAGTTTGTTTTTTAAGTGGTTGAACGTCGAAGTAGGTTCCGAAGAAACGTAATATATTTATGTAAAGAGCGATTATGGACCGTATACAGAAGATCAAGTCGATGTAGCCCTATTTTTAGACTTGGTAAGCGTAAGCTATTGTTGTAGGCTCGATTGGTGTAAAATCTAACGTAAAAGTTGGAGAAGATAACTTGGAGATAGTCGAAAAACTTAAGGGGCATATTTAGAAATGTTATAAAGTTAGGTGCGTGCTTGATCAACAAGTTAGCAAAAACATAATCGCCTTATTATTTATTTATTTTTCCTTTTTTCTTAACAAATAAACTCTCGAGGTTTCTGGAGAAGCAAGACAATTAATCAATTAATTAATTAATCATGGGTTGGGTATGGAAGGACGATGATGAAGACTCCTCCGGCGAGATCTACGGTGGAAACAACCCTAGATCTGACGGTGTTGCATGCTCCACCAGGAAGATTGTGTCTTCTCAGTGCAGAACTGAAGAGGTGGAGCCTGGCAAATTCATTAAGAAATGCGAGAAAACCGAACAAGTTCTTAAGGATTGTCTTGGCAGGTATTGCTTTTTCTTTATTTATTCATGAATTTGTTTTTCGATTGATTAATATCTTAGCGTTATTTGTTTGATTTCTTAGGGTTTTTTATTTTTATTTTTTGTATATTGTTTGTGGCCTAAGGACAAGAAAAGTATAATGATATCGATTTCATTGTAACTTATCTAGATTTATTTCAAGGCTTACATTTTTAAGTTCTGGACTAGTAATTACATGACCTTATTATTTCATCCCCAATTGTGTATCATTCTTGAATTATGTCTCTCCACAGAAGTTATATCGCAGATATAACTTGATTTGATTATTAGATTTATTTCAACGCTTGCATTGATAGATATTTGTTCTCACACAGTTATGTGTGTGTTTGTTTGTCGTAATATGGGTAAAAGTTTAGGATAAAAAAGCATATTTGATTGTGATATGTTGGATTGTCATAGACAATTAGGCAAAGAATATTTTGATGCGGGTTACTTACTTAGATGAAACAATTGACATAACTGATTGCACTCCCAAATTTACGTGTCACTTGGAATGGGGCCAAAAGGATTTATTAGCGCAACAAATAAGTTTGTTTCGGTCCCCGAAACTGACTTGCTCGTGGCAACCTTCCGGCCGCCCAAAAACCTATAACGCTAGTCGCTGCTCCCACTGGTTGATATCTTTGGATATTCTGGATGCTAGTTGTATAAATTCCTGACCTATTAATTGCAAGCGAGTCTGCCCTTCAATTTACTTGAATCAGTTTGATACGTATTTAAAATCTTTCAGGCCATCTGAGGTAGTGCATTCTAACAAGGAATACACAGAAGAAGATGTGACTGAACAGATGACAAAAGGTTCTTCTTTCCCGCGGCAGTCATCAGAGCTTGCACCGTTTGACTTCCCTGGACTGCGCAGCGATATAGAATCAATTGAACGCAACTTTTTTGGCAACATGAATCGTTTCTTTGAGGCTGCTGAAGACATGACAAAAGGGGTTTTCGGTATGTTTGGGTCTCCTCATTTTCATGACGGAGACTCCAAAGCCACTTTTGGGTCTCCTAGTTTGTTTGATGGGGATTCGAAACCTTCTTCCAAAAGGAGTGTACCTATTGAAGCTTCACCCCCAAAGGTCGTTGAACCTGGAACTCGTGATGGACATGTCGATCTTTCAGGATTGGCCAGAGATGTTTGAAGTCACATGATCCGCATATATTAGTGTCTTGATGCTTATTAGTATGGTTTTGGAATAATTTTAAAAATTAGTTACCTATATGAAATGCATTTATTAGATGTTTCAATCTTTATGGTTGAAAAAATTATCTTGCTATATCAATATTATATAGCAGTGAGTTGTGTTGAATGTTTGTTCCTTGTTGAGTGTATTTGTTAAGGTGCTTTGTGTAACAACCCTCAAATTCCGACTAGGATAATTTACTTGGACTTATCTAGGTATCTATCCCTAGAGGTTGATTAAGAGAATTGACCTTCTAGACATTTAAGGCATAATGATAATTGCCTTCTAGTTCAATGAAATACCATAGATGACTAGTTATCTTAGAAATGCCATAAACAATAACTATAAATATTGAAGACAATCTCAAGCTATAAATTTGTTCTATTTGAACTTGACGAAATGTCAATGAACTAAAAATTTTATTTCAAGAAGTTAAGTTATATAAATAACTATGCAAGACTCACAAGCTAAGATAACAACCAAAAATTCTTATAAATATCCAATAATCCAAACACCAAGCTAATTAAAGTACTTTGGACATAAATATATAATGACCATATCAAAATTTATTTATAAACTATTATGTACATGAAAATGAGCTTAAATAATAATAAGTATATATATATGTCTAATATAAATACAAGTTTATAAACAAAGAGTTAAGTTATCAATTAAAAACACAACTATATATATGTACACATACATATATACGGCCATATATATATAAATGGAAACACACTTTGTACCTTAAAAGCCTACATAGCTAGTTAATACTCATGCATGGACATATACATACAACATATACACATATATCAATCAACTAACAAAAATTAAACACCACTTTTCAAATTTTAAACACAAAAATTCGGCCCCCATGCTCCACAACCAAGTGACCAATCAAAATTCAACTAGAAACTAGATTCTTACACTTCCAAGGCATATTGGATACTCCTACACTCCAACCTTTCACTCCATCATCTTTCTCTACACTTTCCCACACAACACACACACACTTCTCTCTCAAAAACACACTTTTCTCTCTTATTTCTCTCAAAAAAATTCTGCATCTTCCCCTCCCTTCCTCCTCTTCATTTCGACCTAAACAAACAAGAAAAACAAGAACAAAACTTAAGTATAATCAATAATAATAATAAGGGTTTATAAAGGGTTAAGCAAGGGTTGTTTCAAGATTAGATTAAGGGTTGTTTCAAGCTTGGATTAAGGGTTTTTAGGAGCATATAGGCCACAAAATTTCTGCCCAAAATCATCTTCAAAACCGAGTTCAAGAAGGGTATAAATCTCCATCTCTTTGTTTAATCTATCTTGTTTTTGTATATACTAAAAGATCTTTATCAAAAATCTATGTTTTCTTTTGTTTTCTTTGAAAGACAAACTCAATGAGGGCAAAGTTGATAGATACTTATCTCACATGTTCATGCATGTTGAAATCAAGAGAAAGGATTCAAGGATTCAACACAAACAAGACCCAGAGTTAGTAGTTGTAAGATTTGTTGCTAAATGGGTTTAAGGATTTGATTAAATCTGATTTTTGATGAATATTATGAGATTATAATCTGTGATTTTTCAATAAAAAGGAGTTTTCAAAAAGGATAAAAAAGATTATAGCTTGTTTGTATGTGTAATGGTTAGATCTAAACATGCATGCTTAGATTTGCACTAGTTTAAGTTGATTTTGATTTGGGATTTGAGATGGATCTTTAATTGATGATTTCATATATATTTTGATGTTAAAATACATGTTAATAATCTGGAATTTATGAAATAAGTACAAGAAATAAGGATTTGATAAGAATTAAACCAAAACTATGTCCAAAATCACAACCGAAAATCACCAACAACACATATATGCATCCACCATATTAATCAAGCAATTTATTCAAGAAAAATACAAAGAAAATCTGGAGAGACACTAATAAAATGTTAAAGGATGAGTTGAGATGAAGAAAATGCATTGGGGTTACCAAAATAGGTGGTTGGGTAATTTAAAATAAAGCAAACATGCTTTTGTGTTACCAAGAAAGTTCACAGAAACTGTATATGAACTTGGAGCGTGTAAAAGTGGTTTAACATGGACGAACTGGGTGAAACTCATAAAATATGAAACGAAGCCTTATGAGTTAACTTTCACCTCCCACCGGAATCAGGTTAAAAGAGGAAGTAGAACTCAAGATATGATTTTTCTACTAAAACTGGTCAAAGCTGCATTTTTGTCTGTATATTTTACCAACTTTAACCATTTTTATCTCCTAATCCATAAGGTTCCAGGAGGCCATACTTGGTGGAAAGTAAGTTCAATGTGTCCTAAACTTAAAATAAAATCATGTAATTTTTATTAAGAGCAAAACCCAAAGAACTTTTATAAAACTTTCGAGTATGCAAAACAGTGACTGTTTTGACCACTTCCATTTATAAAACTATTTAGAGGTAGTAAACATTTTTTATAAATTAAGCCAAAATTCAAAAATAAGTGGACACACATAGGTTGTTGTATAAAAATCAGGAGGGTCCAAATAATTAGCTTTAACCCCGAATTAGTGGCCAACATTTCATAAATCTGTTGTATAAAAACAGAAAATTTGTAAGTAATCTTATAACTTGTGTGATGGGCTATGTAATGAACTAAGGAGTTAATGGGCTAGCCCGGCCCAATTAGTGAACCCACAAGGAACATAAATCAGTAGGCCCACTTGGCCCAATAAACCATATACCCCAATAACCAATATAACTCATTAAGCACATAACCCAAATAAGGTCAAGCCCAATAACTAAATTAAGCCCAAGTCACTTAAAAGCCCATAACACTTAGGCCCAATTGGTGATGGCCCATAACACCTAAGCGAATTCATAAACCCGAATAATCATAAGACATATTGAGGAATATGTGAGTAAAAGATAAGCGTAATCAAAGTAACACAAAAAAGATGATTAAGTAGAATGGACATAAGTAATTACGTTAACCAAACTATAAATTGATATTACAAATGCTATTTAGTATTAAAAACTGGTTACACATCCAATGATGTTTAAAAGAACATAACTTAATATGGCATTCCCATATGATAACCTAAGATGCCAAACGAAACCACAAATGAAGGCAAGTTACCGAAATTCTAACAACTTATAACTACATGTATATTGAAAGTGACCTTTTACACCATCACTCTCTACAACCAAAAAGATGCGAATATTAGCAATACACTTGGATCCCAAAATTGATGACAACATAATGAAAGTGGCATTCTAAGTGATGGCTTAAGATAGGAACTTACGTATATTAGTCCTATCGTAGGGATAGTCTTGGCATTGAAAGGTGATTGAGGACCATAAGGAATACATGATCATGGAAGCGATAGATGGGAAGTACCCATTTTGGATAAGTGAATATAATATGCGGCATATCAAGGTGAGTCATAGCCCCCTTTCAGACTCTTTTATGTGTTTTACTTTCGGGGTGAAAAGCATGATAAATAAAATTGCCTTCTTTTATGAAATGATATTTGAAAGATTGATTATGATATGAGAATTATTGTATGTTCAACATGTTATATATTATATGATGAGCTTGAGTACTGTCAAACTGTTTCACCTCGGTACACTACTATTAACACTTCGAGAGGCCTGTAGTATGAGAGTTGCGCAACTAGGACTTGTCCCCTCACCCAACGAGTAACGGTGGGATGTTTGGTTGCTTTTGTGACGACCTTCATTCCCAGTCCGACCACGCGGTGCTCTAGCTACTATATCAGTGGTCATGCCACGCCCCCTTCTATTATTGGTCGTCTCCATGACACGACCCCTTTATTATTATTATTACACATGATTGACGGCATGTGCTTCTTATTATCTTGGACATAACCGGTCTTAGTAGTGGCTCAAGCACAAACTCAGCAAATTATGCCTTTGGCTAAATGTTATTGATATTATTCATGGTTGGATATTATGGATTGAACATACGGTTTGGGGTATTGGACCTTGTATGGAATCTTGAAAGTTGTTGAAATTGGCTATATTGAAATATTGATGACCGAATGGTTTTGGTATGATGTATGATTAATCGATTTATATACTTTTTCTCTCACGATAAATTTGACAAATGAGAACGTTATAATTTACCATGGATTCTCAACTCTTTGAAATGACGTTATGGTATTTTGAAAACTTGATGGTTTGATATGGGAATTTTTGCCGATCATGTGGTTGGGTATGTTGATATCTAATACCATGTTTTCTAAGTGTTTAAAATGGTTAAGTAACGAGATTTATTTAAAAACCTATGCACTCACCAACTACGTTTTCGTAGTTGACACTTTTTCTTCATGCTTTTCAGGAATTAGCGTAAGCTTTGAGGAACTATATGCATCATGATTATTTGCATTGCACTTTGGAGTCAAAGATCAAACCTTGTGATGGGCAATGGAATCCGCCTTGACCATTGTAGTATATCATTTCATGTATTTGTTATTTGTTTCGTGGACTTAATATCCAAGTATGGTGGACGCATTGTACTTGGGGATTGGTTCACATGCTTGTGCATTTGTAAACTCTTTTATCAAATAAAGTTATGGTGAATGTTTATTTATAATCCTTTGTTTTGAATACTCGACTTTCTGTACATCTCATTGTTCCGCCTTAGTTGGGGTGTTACACTTTGGCTCTCTACTGTCAGAATTTGTCAGGCCTATCATGCTAAATTTTGTCGATTTTTTGAAACTTTGTTCCAGTACTCTGATAGTCTGATGGCCTAAAGACTCGGGCTGGCGATACCATATTAGGATAGGGTCAATCATGTAGGTGCATTGTTTATAGTTTCGTCACTTCTTAAAAGACCTGGGATAGGAGTGTTCCTTTGGACAAAACCAGACCGGGTTGAAAGTAGGAGGCTGCACTGAAACTGAAGATTAAGAATATGGGCCCAAACTAGATTAGTTGAATGCAAAGGGTTTTATAGCTTCAAAATTAATATTTTCATGTTGAGTCGTCTGAAATTACAAACTCTAGATAAAAAAAAAAAAAAAAAAAAAAAAAAAGCTGTTCAGTTTCAGTTTCAGTTACCCGACCTAGACTGAATAGGACCGGGTTTGCTACTGTTTTGAATGTGGATTCTTTTCTGCGTGCCCTGCAAACAGAACCATAAAGGGCTATCCTCAACATCTAGATATGGTTAGATATATTTAGGGCTGAAGACTAAGATTGAGCCTAAAAGTCAGCATCTGCTGCATGAATAACCTTTTTAAGCAAAGATGATAAACGACTTTGAGTGGGAGTAAACTTCTGGGCGGTCAATCATGACCTTTATTAGGAATAGGTGCAACCCATTCACTTTTCACACGCCTCTTCTAATAAGTAATAACGCTGTTAATATTTAGATGTATTCTTTGTACATTAATTTGTATGAGCACAAAGTAATGTCCTCACAAGAGGTCTCTTGTTCGAACTTCACTAGGTTAATATCCTTGGGAGGGCAGGGTGCTAGGAAAAAAGGCTTGGAATGTTCATGGGCCGTTTACATTTGAGTCAAAGACTTGGCTTTCCTGACAACCCCAAACATAAAAAACCTCATCTATTTACAAAATAACACAGAAGTTGGTTAATGATCATTATTCATGTTCATGTTTAAAACATCTTAATTAGTTCAAATCACCAAAACAAGAGATGCCCACTTAATAGAATGGAAGATAAGGCGGTTCAAATCGTTAGAAACAATAATGATGCAAGCAATCATGCAAGACGTTTGTAAGTGCACTTGAGTATACACATTAAACCATATAGTAATTACTCGTACCATATAGTACATATAGTAATAAAATATAGTCATAGCTCATAAACACTGATTATGGTCGACATCCATATAAACTTGAACTTTGATACTAAAATAGGATAACCCCGACGAGAACAAAAGACACAAAGAATTATAAAATGCGAAATAACATGTATTCAACCATAAAAGGATGTCACATGTCACAACCTTCGTGTTTTGTACTCAAATTTAATTAGCCCATTGTCTCAAAGACAAGAATGAAGCTGTCTCCGGCAACAGCCGGCCCGCCAGCCTCTCACCCATTTAGATATCCAAACCATTATATTATATGCTTATCACTATGTATTATTTGTGAAAATAAGGTTTATCTTTTAATTATATAATAATTAAGTTGTAGATTATATCAAGGGAGGTGTGGTTTGTCTTGATGTTATTTGTTTTAAATCCGATAATATTATTTATTAAACATCCAATTTAGTCGTGCAAGTGCTCCTCCACTTTATACATAAGTCAACCATCTTTCTTTTCTATTTATTATATTATTTATTAAATCATTCATATATCAAGTGAAGAAAAATATGAAATTACGCATGCATTTAAATAACTTAAAAAATGTATTTTTTTGTTTGGAAGGTGAATTTCGCTGAAAACTTCGTGTCGTGATTCGACATCGGTAGGTCTAGCATACGTTGTCTTAACCGAGTCCGCGCTAGAGAGCTCCCTCGAAGTAGAATTGCCTATTTCAAATAACCGATGAGGGAAACCCCCTACTAATCCTCCCGAAGACACGACGTCTAATAACGGTAAACTCTGTCCTCTCATACTTGAACATGGGTATACCCAAGTCAAGCCCTCATAAAGGGACTTAATTCCTATGTACTCCCCAAGGCTTGAACACAAGACCTCATGTAAGGGGATGGTCTTTCAACCACTAAGCTAAAGCTCAAGGACAAAAATAATCCACAAGTTAAAAAAATGTCTTTATATAATATATTATTTTTTGATAAAATCAGAACTTAAAATATTTGTTTTGGTTACATAAAACCAGGTCTCACTTGACGCTTTCTAATGATGTAGCTTATAATTAGTGTAACCACTTTGCTTCCACTTGTAGTTTCTTAACTTCTTTGTGTGACGTCGCATTTGACGAGTTAAAACGGGTGTTTAGCCTGAACCCGCAATGTATAATATAAACGACATGTACTACCATACACATACATCATCATAAAACATATACGGAGTAATTGATAGTCTATGCAAAAATATGATATGGTATATGGTTGGCTTTTCTTTAATTTTAGAGAAAAAAATACATTTTTCGTCTCTCAACTTGGCAAATTTCACAGTTTTGACCCTAAAGTGAATTAATTACAAAAAAACCCTTAAAGTTGGTCGTTTTTTTCATTTTACACTCCGCGACCTAACGGAGTTAAATTTTGGCCGTTAGCCCTTACACGTGCCAAACACGTGAGGGCATTTCTGTCATTTTCACCTTTAAGACCAAAAATGAAAAAATATACAACTTTAGGGACCAAAAGTGAAAACATATACAACTTTAGAGACCAAAAACGTAAAAATCTTGATCTGGAAAAATGAACTTTTATATTACACATGTCATTTCCAACTCTCATCTTCTTCTTCCTTCATCATCATCATTCATCCAAAAACCCAAAATTTACAACTCTCATCTTCTTCTTCCTTCATCATCATCATTTATCCAAAAACCCAAAATTTACAACTGCCATCTTCTTCTTCCTTCATTATCCTCATTCATCCCAAAACCCAAAATTTACATCCGATCTTAATAAAACTCATTTACAACAACTATAATCCTACAAATGCTAACAAACATCAACTATATAAATATGTATCTATTAGTTTTATATATTTATAGATTAAAAAAAAAATTACAAATGCTAACAAACATCAACTATATAAATATGTATCTATTAGTTTTATATATTTATAGATTAAAAAAAAAATACAAAAACTCAAACATACACTACAACCACCACCAAACTCCGGCCACCATTACCACCACCAAATTCTGGCCAGCGTGAGCACAACAGCCATCGTTATGCTCATCCTTCATCGCCACCATATCCACCTATTACCACCACCACTATATACAGTGGCGGACGTATAGCTTAGGCAGGGTATACATTTGCATACCCTTTGACCATCCAAATTAGTGTAAAAAATTTAAATTGAGTTTTCTTTTGTAAATTTTTTATATAGAATGCATATCCAATGAAAATGAGGTGCATACCCAATAAAGTTGATGAAATTAAGTTTAACTCATCACCACCTCATGAGTCATGCGCCACGTTCCCACTCTGTTTCATTATTGTAGTCTGAAGTTTCCAACTATATATATTTTCATATTTTATATATATATTTATCAATTTAGGAGTTCTGATAGTTAGGATTCTAGTTTCAATTTTCAACTAAAAATAGATTTGAAGGTTTATATTTATTTACGAGTTGTTTAATTGGGATGTGTTATAACCTTTTAAAGTTAAACTGTTGTTACGTTTTTGGTCCCTAAAGTTGTATATGTTTTCACTTTTTGGTCCCTAAAGTTGTATATGTTTTCACTTTTGGTCCCTAAAGTTGTATATGTTTTCACTTTTGGTCCCTAAAGTTGTATATTTTTCATTTTGGTCCCTAAAGTTGTATATGTTTTCACTTTTGGTCCCTAAAGTTGTATATGTTTTCACTTTTGGTCCCTAAAGTTGTATATGTTTTCACTTTTGGTCCCTAAAGTTGTATATGTTTTCACTTTTGGTCCCTAAAGTTGTATATGTTTTCACTTTTGGTCCCTAAAGTGTATATAATTTCCTAGGGAATTAGTATTCCCTTAAATTAAATACTCCAGTTTTAGTCAATTTGTAGATATCATGCTTCATTAGTAGATTTTTTTAAACTTTTTTACGGAATGAAGCTAGTAGGAGGTTAGAAGTTGCTTGATATCCTATTCCTATAACCAGCACAATGTCTTACATAAGTTTTTAGCTTATAGGTTATATCATCAAAGGTTTTTTCAATCGTCCAATTCCAACCAAAAAACCCACCACATAGGTGGCTCAACAGTATTATGGAACTAGGTGATCGTTTTATGCCCTTAAAAATCTAGGGGTTCAAGATTTTGTATAATAGACTTAATGTTTGGACTTTGGACTAAGTAGCATTACATTATTTGCATCGCAGTAACACCCTTATTGGTTTTTTATCAACACGTGCATTTTTTTATTACTAGTCGTTCAATAACACAAGTGGAGTTACCTTTTTTTATGTCTACTTTAATTTATATGTTAATAAACTAGCTTCCAAAATTGATGTCGCTTAAAGCATCCAAAAACCTTAAATCAGCGCTATCAAATCCTGAATTCAAATACATGCTGTGTTAAATTTACCAAAAAAGTACATGATAGGTATGATGTTTGAAAAGAAGTTATATACTTTATTGACTAACATAGATCATATTTGAAGCACTTATGATTAAGAGATAAAGTTTTTTAACCACTATAATTAGCATTACCTAAATACCTTAGCATTCAATAGTCCAAATTTTTGAAGAACAAAATGTAAACGTTAAAATCAAGCATTAGGTATGACAGATATGATGGCTTATTTTTGAAGATGTGTATGTAAAACTGTAAAATTGGCAAAAAAAAGGGGAATTCTGTTGTATTGAGATTTTTGTGTATGAATTTTTTCTGTAACTAGTCATCTATTTTTGAAAAAAATTTGTGGGTAAAGAAATTTAGATATATGGGAAATGTATGTGTAGGATCGTGCTACTCGAAAGATGGATTCTTTCAATCTATGTCGCATTCGTATTGGTGGTCTAAGTCGCCGGATTTGATCTATTATAAGAATGGTGAAGGTGAATTTAGCAAAGATATGCCGTCGATAGATAAAGATGCTAAAGTTCCTGTGGAGGTTCAAAAGACAGCTCCACGGTTGGTGATCATACCGAAAAACAATGCTAAACCTTCACAGGTGGTAGTTTTGGATCAAGAAATGAAACAATCCGAAATGGTTGTGGTTGTGAAGCAACAAAGTAAGTTGTCTGATGTTAAAATGGCGCACAATGTGAAGAGAATGTTGAGTGCAGGATTGCAGGCTGATAGGGTGTTGAAGACAAAAACCGGGCATTTGAAAGAGTACTTTAATTTGGGTCAAAAACTAGGACATGGTCAATTTGGTACAACTTTTCTTTGTATAGAGAAGACTACTGGAAAAGAGTTTGCCTGCAAATCAATCGCTAAGAGGAAGTTGTTAACAGATGAAGACGTGGAGGATGTTAGAAGAGAAATCGAAATCATGCATCATTTATCTGGCAATTCTAATGTGGTTTCGATTCAAGGGGCTTATGAGGATTCTGTGGCTGTTCATTTGGTGATGGAACTTTGTGCAGGAGGTGAGTTGTTTGATAGGATTACGAAAAAAGGGCATTTTTCAGAAAGAAAGGCGGCTGATCTTGTTAGAACGATCGTTGGTGTGATTGAAACTTGTCATTCTTTAGGAGTTATGCATCGTGATCTTAAGCCCGAGAACTTTCTCTTTGTTGATGAACATGAAGATTCACCACTTAAGACCATAGACTTTGGGCTATCAGTTTTTTTTAAACCAGGTAACTTTCAGATTACATCTCTGTCTTGAATTTATGTTGAATTTCAAGACTCATCATAGACCAATCATGTGTAAATTGATTATAAATAAAATTTACTATGTGTAAAATTGCAGGTGAAACTTTTATTGATGTTGTTGGAAGTCCATACTATGTTGCACCTGAAGTATTGCTTAAAAATTATGGTCCAGAAGCAGATATATGGAGCGCTGGTGTGATCCTTTACATTCTCCTTTGTGGTGTGCCTCCATTTTGGGGAGGTTGGTCTTAAAAACTACATTAAATGAGTAAATGTTTTCAGTTTAGTCATCGCCATTTATAATCTTTATTTCGATGCAGAATCTGAGAATGAAATATTTGAAGAAGTCTTGCGGGGTAAACTGGACTTTTCTTCTGATCCATGGCCTAGTATCTCTGAAAGTGCTAAAGATTTGGTTAGAAAAATGCTCATTAGACACCCCAAAAGGCGGATAACGGCTCATGAAGTTCTTTGTAAGTCTAGCTGTTCTTTTTTCATTTTATTTCTGATCAACAACATTGTAGAACAGTCCACTGGCTTCTAATTAACAACATAGGGGATGTTTGGATTTGCGTTCTGCTACTGATTTTCTTATTGTTGTGAGTTGAATTTCCAGTTAAAGTTCTCAGCTTTTGCATCTCAGATTATGCTTCTGATTATTATTTTCCTATTAATTCCTTAAATAATCTGATTGTCCAAAATACTCAAGTCTTAAACATCTAATTATCTGAGTATTACAACCTGAAAACAGCAGCAGGACATCCAAATAGTATCATCCAAATAATATCATTATATTCATATATGCACTTTCAAAGCACACATCCAAACACATGCACAATCTTAGCAATATGATTCTGATTCTTGTTCTCACCACTGTAGGCCACCCTTGGATCAGTGAAGATGGTGTTGCTCCAGATAAACCTCTTGATTCTGCAGTGCTGAGCCGGTTAACTCAATTTTCTGCCATGAACAAGTTCAAGAAAATGGCTCTAAGAGTAAGTAGATCAAGAAAAAGAAGCTGATAATTTCAAAATCTCACTGCAAAAATGTTAACTTTAACCTTATCCTTACCCATCTCGTGTTCCTCACAGGTCATTGCGTCAAAACTCTCTGAGGAAGAAATCGCAGGCTTAAAACAAATGTTCAAGATTATAGATACAGACAACAGTGGTTATATTACTTTTGAAGAACTTAAGGTCGGACTCAGGCGATTTGGTTCTAATCTCAAAGAGTCTGAGATCTATGATCTAATGCAATCTGTAAGTATATCTGATTATCCTTCTTTTCTGCTCGAATTAAAATTGAATTAGTCATTTGATAGTTTAAACTGGAAATACAGGCGGATATTGATAATAATGGTATTATCGACTACGAAGAATTTGTAGCTGCAACTTTGCATATGAACCAAGTTGATAGGGAAGATCATTTGTTCGCTGCTTTTTCGTATTTTGATAAAGATGACAGTGGTTATATCACCCTTGATGAACTCCAACAAGCCTGCAAAGAGTTTGGATTAGATTGTGTTCATTTAGAAGAAATTATCAAAGAAGCTGACCAGAATAATGTAAGTTCTTACTACAATTATATCTAGATTCTAGACTATCAATATTTAGTTTGTTATGACATCAATAATTCTGTGTAATAAAAATGGGAAGTTTTCATAGGGTTGAAATGGGTCAGGTTGGGATGACCTGCAGAATACTTTTTTGTCCAAAAATTACAAATTTTCTGAAGATGACTAGTGTTGAGCATGTAATATCACTGTAGCCAAGTGTTCCCACTTTTCCTTATAAGCTTATTGGGCTAAACTTGGCTGCTGTTGACAGCAACTGCAGCCGGTGAAAATCAGGGGGATTTTGTATATGTATAAATCAAAAGGTTTAAATTGGAAAAAAAACTTAAAAATTTGTACATGACTGCAGCCATGATGGCTGCAGTCCGCTGCA
Organism: Erigeron breviscapus; assembly: GCA_034093135.1. Lineage (NCBI taxonomy): Eukaryota > Viridiplantae > Streptophyta > Magnoliopsida > Asterales > Asteraceae > Erigeron > Erigeron breviscapus. The sequence goes on from CM067167.1 coordinate 16,816,248, forward strand.
TATTCGATTTCCCCAAGCTTATTTACTAGTTTAACGGTTAGAGTGAAAACTCTCAATTGACCCATCCACTATAAATGAGTTTAAATTTCCACTTTTACTTCTTGTGTTAAATTTGTTTTTATTGTTAACTTGCAGGATGGCCGTATAGATTACAACGAGTTTGTCGCAATGATGCATACAGGAAGTCCCACATTGACAAATAAGCCATTGAAGGATGATTATAGGGTGACAATAAGGGGGCCGGTGTCGGTTTGTTGATATGAATTTGTTAATTGTCGTTGCATCTAAACGTAACAAACAAAATGCATTTAAACTAGCAGATGATCATACGTTAGATGTTGGATACTCAAATAGCTCGCTAGGTGTTGCATTTTGGCTCATAGAATGTACCATGCCTTTATACACACGCACATGTGAAATGAACAAGATAAATGTCTAACTTTTTGTATAATGACAAATGAGAAAAATGTGAATTTGCGGTTGTGGTGGTGATTGTGTTGTGGAGATTTGATTCTTTGGCTGTAAGCCTGTAACTGATATAGCCATATGTCTCGGACTTGAGGAGTTTTTTTTTTTCTTTTTAAAAGGCTCATATAATTTTGCATTGCATACAAAATATCATTCATTACACCGAACCATGAGATGGGTTAAAAAGTGTGGATCAACCTGGCCTACATGGATGGACTATTTGTCACAATGTCATACACCCGAATTTCGATTGACAGGTTTTACGAATATATACGGAAAAATACACACACAAAAAAAGAAGGCGTGGGAAACCAACGGCCCAGATTCCATGATAACCACCATATTTGTTAGACGTTGATTGACATACAACATACGGCGGCCCAAGATGGGACAACTCAATTCTACGTTTGTTTGTTTGTTTGATGGGGCACGAAACATGTTGGACGTGCAACCAATCACATTGCTTCGTTGTGTCACGTTGGCACTTCACCCTCCATATTCTCCCCCACGTTCACAGCAAAATGAAATTCATATTTCCCCATTTTGCCCTTGTATTTTTTTCATTAAACTATTATTATTTTTATAGTTTAACATAAGTAACATAATCTAGTGGTAATAAAATAAGGCATGAAGTAAAAGATTATTCATATATATATTTTTAAAAGATAATATATTTATATATGGTTGTAGTAGATTAACAACTTTGTAATGTAGTGTATGATATATCAAATTAAAACTTTATTTGAAAAGTAATACAGAGTAGTAAAATTATGGGTTAAATACATAATGTCACTTAACCATAAAATGTAGTAAGCAATTAACAATCAAAAACTAATGTTTCAACTCATACACATACATACTTCAAACTAAAATTGCATTATTTACATCAAATAAATCCGTATCCCATAAGCAAATATTCAAGTCCTAGACAACGTGTCTAGATTAATAATTTAAAAAAGTTACTACTATCCAAATGGGATGGAGATTCTCTAAAGTTCAATGAACTTTATTGGTAAAGTTAGACAATTTTTTACTCTTGAATTGAAATCAAATGTCAAGATTCAAAGATCAAGTTTGAATCTTGACCTTTGATTTTAATCCAAGGTTTGAGATCCAGTTCAATGAACTTTAGAGGATCCTTATCCATCGAAATGCAATCTTTTTAATAGTACAGTAATCATTAGGTAATCAAATAAAATAAATTTATATCTTAATTAGTACGACGTAGTGGTTACAAATATTTAAATCCAGTATTATTACTATAAAAAATTGCATAGTAAATTACCAACATACCCCTCACCAACTCATTCTCTTCTATCTATATCCAAAACAAAACAGAACAAACTTTCTTTACAAGCATATCATTCTTCGTTTCTTGTACTACTTGTCCGTGTTAATTCATAATAACTGACACAAACAAACATCCCTTCATTCTCAGAATTTTCATTTCATCTTCAAATAAGGTACATCATTTTTTATAGCGGTTACAACTTTCAGTTATGTAATTTTACATATTTTTTCCTTCTTAGTTTTTGTTGGATGATTATACTTGTTTGATCTAATTAACAAATGTTTATCTACTAGTGTTCGCTCTCCAATTATGTTTTTTTTTTTTTTTGTAACTAGATAGCGAAAAACTGTCATAAAAATAAAAATGCAACTGCATAAGTTTTAGTAGTAGTTATATTCTGCCGGCCAGTCAATTATGTATTTTTGTATACGGTCTTTGAAAATGGCCCTGTAAATGATCAAAAGGATCGAACAGTTATACAAATATTCTTTACTAGGAAATATTGTCTCATTATTTTGTGAAACGTTACTGAAAATAAATATACGTTTTTGGATTATATATAGGCCGGAATGGAGTCTGGAAATGGAGTTGTGTTAGAATCCGAAACTGCTGTTAATGAAGAACCTGTTGCGAATGCAAATGATGCCAATGCGACTGATCATGAAAACTTGAATAAAGTTGATCATGAGGAAGTTATTGATTTATCAAGAACACAAGTGAAAAACCCTGAAAACCGAGATTCGGTTAAGGTTAGTAGCACCAAAGGAAGTGGTTCCAAAAATTGTAAGTTGGCTAAAAATGTTGGAACATTTGGTCGAACCCCAAGGCCTAGTTTGTCTCAAAGTTTATCTTTCCCTGCAAAAACCGAAACCCCTGTGGCACCTACATTGTCCACAACTTTGTGTTCTAGATCACACCCTTCTTACAAAAGAGCATCAAGTGGATTGAAACCAATCAAAACTCGACTCTCAGTTAAAGAAGACGATGCTGCCAGTTCAAACGCTTCACCGTATTATTCTTGACTTATTAACCTTATTAATATGTACCATGATTACTTGTTTAAGTATTTTGAATGAATTTGTTTCTTGTTTAAGTATTTTGAATGAATTTGTTTCTTTGTGTTAATTGACTTGAATAGAAATGCCAGCAGTACCCCTGGCGGGAAGCGTAGGAATAGCACATCTGCTATTCCTTTCAGGTTGAATGAGCGTGCTGAAAGGCGAAAACAGGTGCACATTGTTTGTTTCATTGTATTATTGATATGTAAAAAGTAACAATAACTTATGTTTGATGATGTTATATTTTACAAGTTTTTTTCAAAGATTGAGGAGGAGGTTCATGCAAAAAAAGTGGAAAAGACTTATTTGGAAGAAAAGTCAAAGGTGAATTGTCATTCTTAAAAACTGAACTCTGTAGTCAATGAATGAATATGGGTCTACTTAAAATACATGTTAACAGACTAAATTATATATTGAACTTGTGTATATATATGCAGGAAAGCCAGGAAAAAGATATAAAGAAATTGAGGAAGAGTTTGTCGTTTAAAGCCAAACCAATGCCAAACTTCTACAAAGAGCCTCCTCCAAAACCTCAACTCAAGAAGGTACATTTCTTTATCTTAATTAGCTAGTACGTTTTACGTACATGATCAGTTTCATACTCGAAAAACAGTACTATACTATCATTATAAAAGGCACATCCAAACACTCTCTTTGGTGATATGTTTTGTGTGATATCAATGCCATTGATTAGGGGGCTTATATATGTTTTTTACAGAAACCACTGACGCGTCCTAAATCACCTAAGCTAGGAAGAAGCAAGAGCTCTTTAAGTGGAGTGAGCAAGTCTTTGGAAAAACTAGAGATTTCTGATAGCCCACGAAGCGCTAAAGACCAAACTATGTCACCAAGGCTCAACCCCACGAAACGTAACAAAGATACATCTGCTTCCAAGAAGCCCAAGAGAAAGTCTTTGACTAAAACCTCAGAAGTCAAAAATGACAAGTCAAACGAAAATGTCTTGATAGCAGAAGACACAGAGGAAGTGCATGAAAGCAAAATGCCAACTGTAGCTACTCATGAAGCTGAAGGATGTGCAGAAGACAGTAGGGTGCTTGAAAGTGGGTTCAATTCGGGTTCGGGTTCACCCAATCAGGATATGACACCCGTGGGTATCCCTATTGAAAGTTAATATGTGCTTTAAAATGCATTGTTTAAAAGTTTCTAAGGTTTCTGTGGCTGTCCAGTGGATATTTTTTGTTTAAAAAAGTTTGGTTGTTCCATAATTTTATAAAGTCTTTCATGGATCTGTTTGTTTCATTGAATTTAGAGGTGCCAGCATTATACTTGTGGAAATATGCATAGCTTATGTTTGTGCTAACTTACCTATACATTTGATGTGCACGGGCTGCAATAAAGTACTATGCAGTGAAAGATCAAATGTTAAAATGTTATATACAACAACTATATTCAATCGTTCAAAGGGAAAGATTGAATGTTAGATAACCAAAAGTTTGTGTTGGTAACAAATCATATTATTGGGGCAAATCCAGTTGCATAGGCTTTATCCTGTTTGGAAGCATTGGCTGAACCTGAAATGGATTGAAAAGATAGTTGGAGAATCCAATGGAGATGAATTGATTGTTTCTTTGTTATTAATTGGTTTTTTGCTAGCTGTTAGTTTTGTGCTTGGAATGAAGAGAATTCATGGAAATTGAAATAAGACCAACATCAATATTTGCATTTGATGACAATATCGAATGCTTATATGATCATTTATTCCTTAAATGATCAAGAGAGCAAAATAATGGCTTCATAATAAAATCGATTGGTGGTTGTACAAATGATTTTATGTATTTGCATAATAATGTGTTCCCAAAAGCAAACCAAAAAACTCACTTCCGCTAGTAGTAGTAATTACAGTAATCTTAGAAACACAGACCCCAAAAATATATCAAGATAAATATGTAAAAGAATTATAATAATATAGAAAAAAAATAAACAGGGAAACTTCCTTGAATGCAAGCTGCAACATCCATCTGCTAACCCTTTTAATATCTGTTTTTGCTATATCTGGACACCTTCCTTTCAGAAATCTGGCAATCATTATTAGATTACATTTAGTTCAAGTTAATAGGCAATAAAACGCTGTACGTAAAAATAACTATGTGTTAAAACATAATTATCAATAGAAATAATTATAGGCAAAGTTCATATAATAACAGAAATTGTCATTTTAATTTTCTGAAAGAAAAAAAAAGGTCACCTTTGAGTGTGTGGCTATGTGGCTGTTCTATTTTCCAGTTTTAATCCTTTTTCTTGAATTGTTGGAAAATATATATCTATGTCTTAATGACAGCTTGTAAATTGAGAATCTTGTCCAAATGCTCCAACTATCGAACATGCCACTTCCAATAATTTCCCTGCATTTCCAAATATTAATCATTAATACAATTATATACTTGATTTTACACACCATAAGTGCCTAAATAACAAATCAAGCCTTCGGCCTAGTCGATATGGCACAAGGGTCAAATCGATATAACAATAGTGGGTGTTTGAGTAACAAAAAAACACCATTGCGGCATAAATATGAACTTAGATCATTATAAAATCTCCACATATGGTCTAACTCGTCCCTATTAACATCTAAATAGAAAAAAACAAACATGTAGAAGGTGATTACTAATAAGTTACATAATCTTATTATTGATTTTCTTTTTTTATAGTTAGTACTTGTACCTCATGCACAGATCTTGGAAAAAGTTGCAATCATAGTATTAAAAAAACACACAAAATATATCAGAAAAGTGTAACACCATATAGTCCAAAGATATTGTGATAATGTAGGTAAAAAGATTTACCAAAGGAGAGGATGATAATTGATGAACGTGACAAGAACAGGAAAGAGGGGCCCAAAAGATAAATATACAGTGACAGTTATGTTAAGGCTTTAAGTGCAAGTATTTAAGGTACAATATCATGAAGCATGAAAACCAGGTCATAAACAGGCTGTTTTCAAAAGAGAGTATCACTAGTCAGCTCTGTGGTAGATATTGCATAACATGCGGTTCCAGCTGGCTGGACCTATGGAGATCGTAGTATTCGTTTGCAAGCAAGAATATAATAAAGTACAATTTGGGACTTTTGACCCATTTGATAACTAGTCTATGTTTTATAAACCATCTAAGACTACGTTTATCAGCAACCGGTTGGAAGAAAGCGCTGTTGGCCAAGAAATTATATAAAATTTGAAAATTTATTCTAAAGTTTCGACCTGGTCACCCAATCAACCCAAACCGTAGATAGTGTAGAAAAGATTTTGGTAGTAACACAGATCTTTCCCCTAATTTTCTAATCATAAAGACTCAATACAGTTGGTATATGCCATGCTCCCATCATTTCCAGGACTTGAAGTGGGTACCTTTTTTCTACTAGAATGAACATACTATCAAAAGAAAATACATGCCATAGTCCTGTACTATGTGTTGCATGGTGTTTTTTTATAAACTTATGATAATCACCCCTCCATAAGGGATCCACTTTTACTAGTTAAGTTACCAACAGCAAAAATGGTACCAAGAGGCATAGTCAAAGTAAGCAATGTCAAGATGTGGCAACAGAAGTGAAATAAAAAACTAACATATATACAAATATTTCCTACATTTGTTGATCTATATGTCACAACTCAACTTAGATATGGTACAAAATTATTTCTAATATTAACCAACTTTTAATCTGTTATACACTATAGCCACAACAAAAATTATCAAATGACTATAAAAGCACTATAATTGATCTTTATACTATTGTTTTTGGAGTAATTATTAGGTTTAATCTGAAAACATTCTTGTTATTGTGATTCAGTGGGCATAGAGTTCAAAATCTAGACTTCATATCCCATTGTTGGAACATCTTGTGTCGCTTATCTTAATCTAAATAGTCAGGCCATCAAAAATAAATTATAGTAATGTCGCATTTCTGATTCTAATTTGTCCTAAAAACAAAGTTTTCGATTAAGGTATGTTTTTCATACTATATTATCTTTTATCCTGCTCAACTCTTAAAACTAATGATTTTGGTTTTGGTTTTCCTGACTTCAAAAGAATATTGGATTCTGGTTTCACGGGTTTTGTTGATCATGATTTTATAAACAACTTATGTATTAAGTGAAATGAATTATTTGTTTTTCAAAGACAGTGAGATAACATATGTGTTCGCCATTACATTGTAAATATACAAATGAGTTAATTACACTTTTGGTCCCTGTCGAGGGTTAAAAATTACCGTTTTCATCCCTACCTTTCATATATTACCGTTTTGATCCAAAAAACTTTGCTCCGTCAACGCTTTTGGTCCAATTCTCGAAACGGACGTTAAACACCCATCACGTGCAGATCACGTGATGGGTATTTTAGTCTTTTTCTTACCAAAGGACTAAAGTTTTTTGGACCAAAACGGTAATATATGAAAGGTAGGGATGAAAACGGTAATTTTTAACCCTCGACAGGGACCAAAAGTGTAATTAACTCTTTTTCCAAATTTTCAATCATCATCAGCAACAAATTAAATGGCTGGATCTTGGTGGTGGTGGTGATGAGGTAGACGGATCTTCATGATGTGATTGTCGTCGATCTTGGTGGTGCAACGGTGGCGGTGGTGCAACGGTGGTGAAAACGCACATATATACAAACACATACATAAAATGGATAAATGAAGTTTGAAAATGGTTATGGTTGTAGAAACTTTAAACACTAGTGATGCTGGTGGTGCAACGGTGGCGGCACCGGAAACTGCCATCTCAAAACTGCCGCCGCTGCCAATGTCACACTACCACCGATGCACTCCACCACCACCGATATTCCCATCATTTCAGATCTGTTATCGTATCTATTCTTAGCTAGTTAGTTAGGGTTTGTGAATTTTTATAGTATTGTGGGAATCAAGTGTGAGAGAGATGGAGAAAAATATTTTGTTTTGGTTGGAAGTTCTGTAAATGACAAACATATATATAACTTTATATATTAATAGTTTAAATAGATTGGTAAATGAAAAGCAAAAATAAGATGGAAAATAATGTTCCTGATGATTATTGTAGATGAAGGTATTTAATTTGTTGTTGATGATGATGAAAATTTGGAAAAAGAGTTAATTACACTTTTGGTCCCTGTCGAGGGTTAAAAATTACCGTTTTGGTCCAAAAAACTTTAGTCCTTTGGTAAGAAAAAGACTAAAATACCCATCACGTGCAGATCACGTGATGGGTGTTTAACGTCCGTTTCGAGAATTGGACCAAAAGCGTTGACGGAGCAAAGTTTTTTGGATCAAAACGGTAATATATGAAAGGTAGGGATGAAAACGGTAATTTTTAACCCTCGACAGGGACCAAAAGTGTAATTAACTCTATACAAATAGAAAGTATCTCTGCTACCAAAACCTAGGGAAAAAAGCTATTTAAGTTAAATAGAGCAAAAAACTCACTCTAGTTTATATTTCAAGTGTCCTAATCGTGCAGTTTTCATGGTAGTTTAGTTCACAATGAATCGGCAATCACACCGATTCAACATGTAAATCCAAGAATGAATGCCATTTAAACATGCTCAACATATCTAACATAATACAGCAAAGATAAGAACTAAAACAGCGTGTCAACTAATAGGGTTCAAAAGTAATAAACATACCTCTATTTTGCTTAGCCACAACTTTCGCTGGCACGGGTGGAACAACCTCGCTGGAAGGCTTCTCCACCGTTTGCTCAATCGGAAACAAAACCCCATCAATACCCTGCACCGATATCCTACCATCTGTATATATATCCGGATCAAACAAATACGCTGACTCCTCTCCCGACCCGAATTTCACTGACCCATCAGCCTCCTCTGCATCCACCTTATGAGGCAGCCGTAATGTATCATACTGAACCTTACCGAACCGCCGTACAGAATTATACATACTCTCTTCAGTTTGATACTCCGGTATCAAATGATAATAAATGATTTGCTCAGGCGCACCAGGGTCACTCAACTGGTCCGTCGTTAGTTTAGCCATAGCTTCATCATTTGGCGCCAACACCGTTAACACATAACCCTCGGACACCAATTTCCCCATTTCTGTAGCTAATGATGTTAAATTCACCAAAATATCCGCTAATTCGTTATAGCCACCATAATGTAGCAGGGTTTGGATGAAATCTTTAACCTACAATGGCGGATTCAGGAAAAAAAATATTAAAAGAGGCATATGGTTACCATTATAGAAACATAAAATAAAATTTATGTAATGTACTCTTTTTGAACATTTAGGGGCGTATTGACTGGCTTATTTTTTAGGCTTATCAGCTTTGTTGAAATATAAGAAAGTCAATATTTTTCCTGCTTATGGCCGAAAACAACAAAAAACAATAAACTTACAAAATACTATATGTAATAGAAACACTTTTTACTAGTAATGTTGCATAAACACTAGGTAAAAGTATGTTACTGCTATATCTAATTTAAACTTCTATTGTAGTAAACAAATGTATTTTTTTACTAGGGTAAATACCTGGCTTTCTCCATCAAAGTGGTGCTTGGCCCCACCAGGTCCGGGCGCTGGAGCCGGGGCAAGCGACGGACCCGGAGCCATCGCGTCACAAATCGGCAACGCCGGTGGAGCTCCAGCTGGAACCGGACTAGCCGGTTTCTTCAACCGGTTAGTCCGGGGATCCACAACCGGAGCTCCTTCAGGCAAAACCGCAGAAATGGAACTCAAACTTCTCCTCTTATTAAATTCTTCTTGCACCAATCTAGGCACCAACAACCTCTCAATCCCATGAATCAACCCATCGGGTCTCACCACATCATCGGGTCGGGTCACTTTCGCTAACCCACCTACCATTTTTTCCCCGGATTCTTCTCTACTCATCACCAACCAATTCTCACTTTCCTCAACACACAGCGTCTCGTACCCACCCGACTCGACCCATTCCTCCGACCCGACCCGACCCGAAACAATATGATACAACAACAGATTCTGCAAAGATTTCAAGTTCCGGGGTTCAAGTAAAAACCGTTTAAACTCAGGATCCAAATGTCTTTCCAAAGCCTCATTACTGGGTGCAAATATAGTAACATTCGTAGTGGCAACAATATTTTCTAGAGTTTGTAACAACATGGCTTTCTCAACAAGCTCAGAGAGCTCAGTGTAATGTGAATCAAGAAGTGCAACAAGAACTGAGTTTGAGTTGATCTGGGTCGTACCGGATTTGATATTTGGATCGTCAGAAGATGATGATACATTCAAACCAACACTACTAGCATTTGTTGTTGTTGTTGTTGTTGTTGTTGTTGTTGTTGTTGTTGTTGTTGTTGTTGTTGTTGTTGTTGTTGTAAAAGTAGTTTGGACCAAAAACATGAGACATATAATAAATGTAGATGTTGTAAATGCACCATAGATCTGATAATCCATGGTGCTATATATTAATAAAATTAAAAACTTGTGACAAATATGTCAAAGATTCAATGATGTTTTTTGATAATGTGTTTGGTTTATTTTTTGTATCTATAGATATGAATATGAAGTATGAAATGTGTGTGTGTTTTGACAGTAGGTTTTTCTGGGTTGTGGTGAAGGGGGGGGCAGGTGGAGAGAGAAATAGAAGATGAAACGACAAAGAGGTGGCGTCGTTTTGAGAAATAAGGAGAGAGGGGAAGGGAAGGGAGACAAAGGCCCGTGAAGAAGCTTTAAGTCAATACAGTGACATGTTATAAAACACAGCTAGTGTTGTTGCCACTGGTACCCCTGCTTTTTTTAATTAGAGCATTCACAGTGGGCTCGTTCCCACCCGTTCCCGGCTCGTTCTCGGATGAGGGACGAGCGCACACGGTTAGGTGTGGCTCGTCCCTGGGCTCGTTCTCGGATGAGGGACGAGCGCACACGGTTAGGTGTGGCTCGTCCCTCGGCTCGTTCTCGGATGAGGGACGAGTGCACACGGTTAGGTGTGACTCATCCCTGGGCTCGTTCTCGTGCACTCGTTCCCACAAAGACGAACAGAGGAGCGTACATATATTTTTTTTAAATCAACGGTCAAATATTTAAAACATTTCAAAAAATTGACACAATTAGTCCCTAAAACGGCCATTTCCGAATTTTATACACATTTTCACTTTTGGTCCTTTTATAAACATAAAACACACATTCATATATCTAAAATCATCATGTCTTATCCACTTCCGTCGAGTGCTAACACATACACACGACCGGAGTTATTTGGGAACGACTCCGACGATGAAGAACTTATCACTATAATGGGTGATTTTATCGATTTGGTCGAAAATGGGGAATCTTCAACCCCTCTCACTCGTGTTTATATTCCAAGAGATCGACTTGGTGCAGGGAATCAGTTGCTAAATGATTACTTTGTAGAAAACGCAAAGTACCCGCCACACTTCTTTAGGCGGCGTTTTCGAATGCGAAAAGAGTTGTTCATGCGTATAGCTAACGATATCGCTTCTTTCTCCCCAGTTGGTGATGAGCCTGTGCCTCGTCATTTTGTTGAGTTTCGAAACCAGCGTGTAGATGCAAGAGGTAAACTCGGTTTTTCTACAATTCAAAAGTGTACATCTGCGATACGTCAGCTGGCGTATGGCAACGTGGCCGATTCACTTGATGAGTATCTACAAATGGGTGAACAAACTTCCAGAGACGCGCTTGATGCTTTTTGTAAGTGTGTGTTTGACCTTTACAGAGAAAAGTATTTACGAAGACCAACAACAGATGATATACAACGTCTCTACCAGAAACACGCAGAACTTCATGGTTTTCCAGGGATGCTTGGGAGCATCGACTGTGTGCATTGGCCCTGGAAAAGGTGTCCAAAAGCATGGCAAGGCCAATTCACTCGAGGTGATAAAGGGGTACCAACCATCATGCTTGAAGCGGTTGCATCGTACGATTTATGGATTTGGCATGCATTTTTTGGAACGGCAGGTTCGAACAATGACATAAACGTACTCAATCAATCACATTTGTTTAGGGAAATCGTTGAGGATACGGCTCCGGATACTTCATTTACGGTTAACGGAACCGATTACCAGAAGGGGTACTATCTAGCCGACGGTATTTATCCCGAGTGGGCGACATTCGTCAAGGCTTTTTCATGCCCACAAGACCCGAAGAAGAAAAAATTCAAGAAGTATCAAGAAAGTGCGCGAAAAGATGTGGAACGAGCATTTGGAGTTCTCCAAGGTCGTTGGGCGATCCTTACACACCCCTCAAGGTCGTTTAGTGTCAACAAGATTCGTCGAACCATGTATGCTTGTGTCATATTGCATAACATGATCGTTGAGGATTCGGGTCATGCAATAACCTCCTGTGATCTAGAAATCCTAGCTGAGCCACCCGTGTACCTGTTCGTACCTTCCGAGAGAGGATGGCGGTCCACGCACGGACCAATAAGGAGCTTCGAGACCGAGGGGTTCACCATGGTCTTCGTCATGATCTTGTCGAGCATATTTGGCGTCTCCCGTGATCCATTGTTAGAGGGTTAAAAGTGTATAATTAAATAGATGGTAGAATATTGGGTGGAAAAGGTAAATTTAAATAAATAGTGGGTCCTAGACTAGTTATGGCATTGTGGGTGTTTTGGGGGATTAGTCCTTGGGCTGATGTGGAGCTGATGTGGAGCTGACAGGGACTAGTCCTTGGAGAATGAGTGTCACCCACTGTGAATGCTCTTACTCTTCTACTACAAAAAAATTATATTTTTGACATTTTTTTTTTAGAAAAAGAAAAGGCAAAAGTAATGATATTTTATTTGGTTTTAACGTGCCTTATGATTAGTAATTAGGTGCATGATTATTACTGATCTTGATGGGTTTTATTTTATTGAGTAAGGTTTTAAAACTTGTGTGTGTCTGATTAATCAATGTAAGATTATATGTTAAATTATTTTGTTGGTAAATAAATTATCTAAGTACAAAAAGACGTTTGAGATGATATAAAATTAGATGCACTTAGAGTAATTTTGAAGCAAATTTTAGACGAGTATTGATTGTTTATGGCTCTAATTAGATGGACTAGAACATGCATACTTTTGACTCTAGAGAATGAGAGGAATTATATATAGTTCATTTGGCTTCAACTAAAATAAATGCTAAAAATGATATTTGTGAGGTGAGCAACTTATGTTGCTCATACAAAATGTCAATATTTTTCATGGGCAGTTTGGTTCGCATAATGTTTTTGAAAAAATTGAAATTTGTCAATGGAATTGGAATTTGAAGTATTGGAATCTGAAAGTTTTAAAATATGTTTGTGTTTGTGTTTGGTTGACAGAATGCAATGGAATTCAAATAAAGGAATTTGAATATTAGCTATATCAATTGACTAAATTAACCTTTGTTATACTTCTATAATAATAATAATTAATGGGCTTAGCTTGGATGCAAACTGCATCATTTTTCGATGAAGTTACCTTGAAAATCGGGGGGACATTTTTGTAATATATCAATCATCTATATAATATGTGTGTAACTGCATCTATAAACTTTGCAGTCAACTGCATATTTGATTTTCCGGTAATTAATAATAATAATAATAATAATATCAATATGAAAGACACGGCCCTAAAAGCAATCCCCCATCACATTCGCCGCCTACATTTTCGTCTTTCACCCGAATTCACTTTAATGATTTAATCTTAATCCATCTTTTACCCATATTCATAATTCATCATTCACCCTTATAAATCTTATATCTTATACCTTTATTCATCATTCACCCTTATAACGGTGACGGTTTTCATTCTTTGTCACCATTAATAAGCAACAGTAGCAGTCGGAATAATAAGCGGTCACCGGAATAGTAAACTGTGAAAGCAACAGCAACGACAGCGGTGGTGGATAACAGTGGCAGTCGGAATAAATAAGAGGTCACCGGAATAGATGAACTGTGAAAGCAAAAAAAACGACAGTGGTGGTGGATGGTGGTGAAAGCAACAAAAACAACGGGACATCAAATCAGGTTCTAAAAGAGAAGACTTTTTTATTTTATGTTAAATTGTGAGAGGGCATATCAGTTAAAGTTTATGAATTCCTTGGAATGTTTGAACATTCCATCAAGTAAGTGATGGAATTGAAAATTCTTTGTTTCATGGAATTTGATGGAATTTTTTAAATTCCAATTCCATTGACTTCTCAGCCAAACCATAGAAAGGAAAGGAATTTAAATTTCAATTCCAAAGAATTCCATGGAATTCCATGAACCAAACACCCCTCAGTTTATGTATTCGGTGCCAACAATGAGATAGATGGTTCATCATGATTGGGTATGAGATTCTGGTGCAATGACCACATCTTTTATGTGGCATTATGTAAGGAAATTTTGCAAAGATCTATAAAGTTTTTAAAGTGTAACTGTAATAACTGGCTACCCAAAAAAATTAAATATTATCGGTTACCTAGTTGAAATGAATAGACTTTCAACTGAGATAATATGATGAAACGGGATGTCGTGCTATATTGCGCTATGTGGAAAAAAAAGAAAGAAATGGGTGTAAACCTACCATGTACCGTCTTGATACACAGAACGTATGCCGCATAGAACTCATGTCCGGTAATAATGGCGAAGGCAGAAATTATACTTTGAACAGGCCAAAACTAAAGAACGAGTAATTAAAGCTACAAATTACTTTTAAAAAATAAAAAAGATATTTTTTACTTGAGTTTTTTTGGTTTTATTTTGACTTGGATGGGTCATCTAAGTTATGGGCTAAATTTTGATAGAAAGATACGTATAAATTAGAGTAAATTACTGAAATGGTACCTGTGGTTTGGTCGAAATTACTAGTTTCATACCTGTTAGATTTAAATTACGCCATCATACCCATGGTTTACAATTTCGCACTCGGAAGATACCTCACGCTAACGGTCGTTAGTTGTATCGTTAAGTAGCCAACGTGCCTTGCACGTGAGGTATGAAACATGTAATATTATAGAAACCACAGGTACCATCCGTGTAAATTACACTTATTATTTATCAAGAGATTTGTTTTTATAATAAATTTAATGCTATTATAAATAAAACTATTATCATTCTAAAATTATTTTATTTATTTAAAAACTATTGTTGGTTTACAAATTTTATTATAAATTTATAAAAGAAAATTAATATTATATATAATATTTTTAAAAAAATTTGTATTAAAATTCTAAGATTATTATTTTTAAAAATATTAATTAATTATTATTATCACTAATGGGTTGATAGCTCATTGATAAGGTCTTTGGTCTTGTGTTATTTCACCAAGGTTCGAGTTCCACGTCTTACATTTGATTACTAGCCAAAACATTAATTAATTATTATTATGCAAAAAAAATTTATAAAAATTGAATTGATTGTTTAATAAAAATCATTTTAAGTTGAGTTACTTTTTTTAGTATTATATTAAAATACTCCTACATGAAATATTTTTTTTATCTTTCTTAAACATTCAATGCGATTTTAATAAAAATAAAATAATAGACTATCAATTTTATAAAATAAATTATGTAACATATTAATTATGTTTTTATACAATATAAATAATATATATTTTGTAAATTTAAAATACTAATAAATTATTTTAAAATAGTAAATATTTTTATAAAATAATATTTTTTTGATAAATAATAAGTGTAATTTACACGGATGGTACCTGTGGTTTGTATAATATTACATGTTTCATACCTCACGTGCAAGGCACGTTGGCTACTTAACGATACAACTAACGACCGTCAGTGTGAGGTATCTTCCGAGTGCGAAATTGTAAACCATGGGTATGATGGGCGTAATTTAAATCTAACAGGTATGAAACTAGTAATTTCGACCAAACCACATGTACCATTTCAGTAATTTACTCTATAAATTATATTGTTAGTAAGAGGGTTGGGGTGGTCCTTGGCCATTCCACATGCCCGGTAAGTCACCATCTTCACACATGAATCACTAGATGTAGAGTCCCTCACTTGATGATTTAACCCAATAGTGTAAAATACAACAAGTCTAATATGCACTAGATTTGGACTAGTATTACTTGAATATAAATGCAAGTATATAAACAAAGTAATACAAGACTTAAAGCAATAAATAAAGTAAAGGTGAAACACAATGTAATTTTTTTTCAAGTGTATTTTATTTATGATGTTAAATAAAATACAAGGTTGTGCGGAATCAAGATAATACAAATATGTAAGTATCCTAACAACCTATGAATTACAAATGATCTATATTTGCTAAATAAACTCTTTAGATCAAAATACTTAAAGTTGTGAAGTATCCCTGTTACGATCGAGAGTATTTAGACAAATTCACCTAATTGCTAAAAAGTAATTTTAACAAGGAAATGACTTTGTATTTATAGGCAAACAAATTCACCAGTAAATTTGTGTCGTACAAATATGGTTGCATGTATTTAATGAACCGAAAAGGTCATTAAATGCATTGGTTAAAGTACAAGGATAAAGTCACATCAATATGACTTATTATCCTTTTAACCAACCACCTTTACACACATAAGTACTTTTGTAAAGACAAGTGGAATGTTCTTTGAAAAGTGTGTAAAGGCAAAAAGTCAATTCCTCGTAATCAGTGTTCAGACTTGTAAGGTCTAGAACACTGACAAAGCTCCAGTCGTAGATCTGGTAAGACTTCCAGTGGACTCCGCCATTTGCCAGTCTTCTTTATTCTAACTTCAGTCTTTGACTTTAGTGAGAATGTCTTCAGTAGAATAGATCTGGACTGGGGTGAAGTCCAGTGAGCTGAAATCTGAAAGACTCCGGATTTCCTATACAAGAATTTTGCTCACTGGTCTTCCATTATTTCTGAACAAATCTTAAGTAGGACTCCAGTCGTCAAGTCTGGAGTAAGTACAGTAAATCTGGACCTAACAAATTCCCCCTATTTGATTAGAAATAATGCAAGGTTTTTCAAGCTTCTATCTATACAATTTTGTATGCTTGAAAAACACTTGTTTTGATTTAGTCTAAAAATTTTAAGTTACTGGAAAACACTTTATAGATCATTAGTCTTCCAGATTGATCTTTTAATTCTAACTTAGACTAAATCTGATCACTTACTTTGTGAATCAAAAATTGCAACAATATTTACATACATCAACTGATAAACAGTTACAATTTTGATAGATAAATACAAGTATAAGTAAATGATAAAAGAGTCAGGCCCTTCTCTTTGACGTCTGTCCTTGAGCATCTTCAGTGGCCTTCCTCTTGGGTGATGGTGAGGATGGTACAGACTCTGGTGGTTTCATACCCAGTGCAACTTCCATCTGTTGCTTTCTCTTCCAGACGTTCTCAATCCTCTTCAAGAATGCTTTAACATCAGTAGACACAACAGTCTTCCCCCTGAATGTTAAGCCTATCTCCTTCAGTTCAGTCCATCCAAAAGCTTGGACTGAAGCATTCTTCCTTTCATCAGTAAAGTTACCCTCTCTGGTCAACTTTATTTCAAACCTGGTCATGCCTTCATGGTTTTCAGCTAATTTAATCTCTGCACCTATGATCCTTCTGGCATCAGCCCTGAACTTCATCATATCTTCATACTTGGCTTTTTGCTTTGCCATCTGGATCATGTATTCAGTTTCCCTGGATACCTTCTCTTGTTCTAAGGTAGACTGGATTTCTTCACGATTTATTCTTAGTGAAGTATCCAAGGGAATGAAAGTGCTTAGATCTGCATCCCTGATTGCCTTTAATTGTTTGGCAGTGAGTTTGGGCAAGCCTTTTATCTTCTTTCTATACTCTATCTCCAGAGCACCAGCATTCTTTCTGATCTTCTTCTGGAGGTTCACCCGTTCCTCCGTCCTTTGTCTGATCAGTTCAACTACACTGACACCATAAGTTACTGCATCATAAGTTTGTTCTTCTAAAGAGTACCTGGAGCGAATATAGACGTCATCCAATGCATCCAGACATTGATGAACTCTGGGGTCTTCCTTCATCTTTTTGTATACATCAATATGAATGCCCAACCTGGCAACATTATACTCATCAAAGGTCCCCATTTTTGCCATTTCCATCTTGTGAGCCTGCAGATCATCCTTTTGCTTTTTCTTATAAATTTCTATCATTATGCACTCCTGCTCAAGTCTCTTTGAAGTGTCATCATCAGTAGTAGGAAATTCTGATGAACTTCCAGCAGTTTCAATTTCTCCTCCAGATACCACATGTTGCTTTCTTTTTACTGACTTTAGAGTAGTTGTGATATCTGGGAATGCTTCAAACTGGGGCTCACTGGCATCAGTACCAGCAGCCTCTTCATCCTGCACAATGGCTTCAGTGCCAAGGGCCTTTTCTATTGCACTGGCAATCACTTCTTTCTTTTTCTCAATAACATTCTCAGCCTTTTCAGAATTTTCCCCCTTGGAAGGATCATCAGTCCTGGACTTAAGATCTTTCCACAACTGCTCCAACATGTGACGGTCAGAAGCACCGAATGTTCTACCTGCCACTGGAGTTGTGAGATTCACAGTGTTTCTGAGAGTCATCACTTCCTTCTTAACAATTTCAAGTTCTTGAGGCAAGTGACTGGGCAGCTCAGTATTAATCATCTTCACCACCTGGGGCAATAAACCATCTTGAATACTTCTAAGTACAGACCCAGAGATATTTTCAGTGATCTCTTTCAGCATGCTATGTCTGAACTTTTTGGTGCATTCATCACTGAGGGTGCTAACAACAGCAGCCTGATCAAGAGTTGGTCTGCTTTCCAAATTACTGATTCTGGTGATCAACTTCTGAAGTTCTTCTGTTAGACCTGCCAGTGGTTGAGCGATTTCAGTTTTCACTGCAGTCTGAACAGAATTCACCAGCCTTGCCTCCAAGCCCTGAACTGCCACTTTGATATTTTCAGTGTTTTGATTGGTGGCCAGTACCAGTTCATCAAGCTTCTCAAATACTAGCTTCTCATTCCCAGCAAAAACATTCATTTCTGATGCAAGATTATTTGATAGTAAGGACTTAAAATCAGAAACAACCTGGGATGAAGACTGGAGTGATCTCTCCAGGTCCGCCACCTTACTTAAAAGGCCTTGGACCTCGGTTGTAGAAGAAGTGGAGAGACCACCTGGAGGATCAAGAGCTGAAGTCATTCTTGTTGTCAAAGGAATTTGTGTCTGGACTGCCTCAGTGGATGTTTCAGATGTTACAACAGTCGAGTCCAGCACACGAGAAAATTCCAATGGTTCTTCAAGTGGTGGAGGTGGTGGCATTTCGGATTCTGGTGGTGGGATATTTGATTCTGGTGGAGGTGGTGGCATTTCGGATTCTGGTGGTGGGATATTTGATTCTGGTGGAGGTGGTGGCATTTCGGATTCTGGTGGTGGGATATTTGATTCTGGTGGAGGTGGTGGCATTTCGGATTCTGGTGGTGGGATATTTGATTCTGGTGGAGGTGGTGGCATTTCGGATTCTGGTGGTGGGATATTTGATTCTGGTGGAGGTGGTGGCATTTCGGATTCTGGTGGTGGGATATTTGATTCTGGTGGAGGTGGTGGCATTTCGGATTCTGGTGGTGGGATATTTGATTCTGGTGGAGGTGGTGGCATTTCGGATTCTGGTGGTGGGATATTTGATTCTGGTGGAGGTGGTGGCATTTCGGATTCTGGTGGTGGGATATTTGATTCTGGTGGAGGTGGTGGCATTTCGGATTCTGGTGGTGGGATATTTGATTCTGGTGGAGGTGGTGGCATTTCGGATTCTGGTGGTGGGATATTTGATTCTGGTGGAGGTGGTGGCATTTCGGATTCTGGTGGTGGGATATTTGATTCTGGTGGAGGTGGTGGCATTTCGGATTCTGGTGGTGGGATATTTGATTCTGGTGGAGGTGGTGGCATTTCGGATTCTGGTGGTGGGATATTTGATTCTGGTGGAGGTGGTGGCATTTCGGATTCTGGTGGTGGGATATTTGATTCTGGTGGAGGTGGTGGCATTTCGGATTCTGGTGGTGGGATATTTGATTCTGGTGGAGGTGGTGGCATTTCGGATTCTGGTGGTGGGATATTTGATTCTGGTGGAGGTGGTGGCATTTCGGATTCTGGTGGTGGGATATTTGATTCTGGTGGAGGTGGTGGCATTTCGGATTCTGGTGGTGGGATATTTGATTCTGGTGGAGGTGGTGGCATTTCGGATTCTGGTGGTGGGATATTTGATTCTGGTGGAGGTGGTGGCATTTCGGATTCTGGTGGTGGGATATTTGATTCTGGTGGAGGTGGTGGCATTTCGGATTCTGGTGGTGGGATATTTGATTCTGGTGGAGGTGGTGGCATTTCGGATTCTGGTGGTGGGATATTTGATTCTGGTGGAGGTGGTGGCATTTCGGATTCTGGTGGTGGGATATTTGATTCTGGTGGAGGTGGTGGCATTTCGGATTCTGGTGGTGGGATATTTGATTCTGGTGGAGGTGGTGGCATTTCGGATTCTGGTGGTGGGATATTTGATTCTGGTGGAGGTGGTGGCATTTCGGATTCTGGTGGTGGGATATTTGATTCTGGTGGAGGTGGTGGCATTTCGGATTCTGGTGGTGGGATATTTGATTCTGGTGGAGGTGGTGGCATTTCGGATTCTGGTGGTGGGATATTTGATTCTGGTGGAGGTGGTGGCATTTCGGATTCTGGTGGTGGGATATTTGATTCTGGTGGAGGTGGTGGCATTTCGGATTCTGGTGGTGGGATATTTGATTCTGGTGGAGGTGGTGGCATTTCGGATTCTGGTGGTGGGATATTTGATTCTGGTGGAGGTGGTGGCATTTCGGATTCTGGTGGTGGGATATTTGATTCTGGTGGAGGTGGTGGCATTTCGGATTCTGGTGGTGGGATATTTGATTCTGGTGGAGGTGGTGGCATTTCGGATTCTGGTGGTGGGATATTTGATTCTGGTGGAGGTGGTGGCATTTCGGATTCTGGTGGTGGGATATTTGATTCTGGTGGAGGTGGTGGCATTTCGGATTCTGGTGGTGGGATATTTGATTCTGGTGGAGGTGGTGGCATTTCGGATTCTGGTGGTGGGATATTTGATTCTGGTGGAGGTGGTGGCATTTCGGATTCTGGTGGTGGGATATTTGATTCTGGTGGAGGTGGTGGCATTTCGGATTCTGGTGGTGGGATATTTGATTCTGGTGGAGGTGGTGGCATTTCGGATTCTGGTGGTGGGATATTTGATTCTGGTGGAGGTGGTGGCATTTCGGATTCTGGTGGTGGGATATTTGATTCTGGTGGAGGTGGTGGCATTTCGGATTCTGGTGGTGGGATATTTGATTCTGGTGGAGGTGGTGGCATTTCGGATTCTGGTGGTGGGATATTTGATTCTGGTGGAGGTGGTGGCATTTCGGATTCTGGTGGTGGGATATTTGATTCTGGTGGAGGTGGTGGCATTTCGGATTCTGGTGGTGGGATATTTGATTCTGGTGGAGGTGGTGGCATTTCGGATTCTGGTGGTGGGATATTTGATTCTGGTGGAGGTGGTGGCATTTCGGATTCTGGTGGTGGGATATTTGATTCTGGTGGAGGTGGTGGCATTTCGGATTCTGGTGGTGGGATATTTGATTCTGGTGGAGGTGGTGGCATTTCGGATTCTGGTGGTGGGATATTTGATTCTGGTGGAGGTGGTGGCATTTCGGATTCTGGTGGTGGGATATTTGATTCTGGTGGAGGTGGTGGCATTTCGGATTCTGGTGGTGGGATATTTGATTCTGGTGGAGGTGGTGGCATTTCGGATTCTGGTGGTGGGATATTTGATTCTGGTGGAGGTGGTGGCATTTCGGATTCTGGTGGTGGGATATTTGATTCTGGTGGAGGTGGTGGCATTTCGGATTCTGGTGGTGGGATATTTGATTCTGGTGGAGGTGGTGGCATTTCGGATTCTGGTGGTGGGATATTTGATTCTGGTGGAGGTGGTGGCATTTCGGATTCTGGTGGTGGGATATTTGATTCTGGTGGAGGTGGTGGCATTTCGGATTCTGGTGGTGGGATATTTGATTCTGGTGGAGGTGGTGGCATTTCGGATTCTGGTGGTGGGATATTTGATTCTGGTGGAGGTGGTGGCATTTCGGATTCTGGTGGTGGGATATTTGATTCTGGTGGAGGTGGTGGCATTTCGGATTCTGGTGGTGGGATATTTGATTCTGGTGGAGGTGGTGGCATTTCGGATTCTGGTGGTGGGATATTTGATTCTGGTGGAGGTGGTGGCATTTCGGATTCTGGTGGTGGGATATTTGATTCTGGTGGAGGTGGTGGCATTTCGGATTCTGGTGGTGGGATATTTGATTCAAGAAAATTTGAGCAAAATCTACTCTGTATCCGAACCAGAGGCAGTAAGCAATCTGGAGATGTGTTTGATTTATCTGGTCAAGTCCTCCAGAGCTGCCTCCCAAACACTCAACTATGTGAGTGAAAAAGAATCTCCATGAGTCTGTCAGCCTGCTCATGTAGATTGTTCCCTTTCTGGATAGCTGGCCATGCTCATCCAGAATGTCTGTGTGCCCCATCAATCTGCACACTTCCCTTGTATTCATGCCAGAGGGAAGTTCAATGAGCATCACATTCTGTTCAAAATAGTTTAATTGTAGAGCAGATCTGAGTGTATCAACAGTGAAGACCAAGGGTCTGGTACCTTGCTTAAGTGTATAAGAAATTGAGGAAGTTGCATCTACATATTCTGCAGAGTACCAAAATTCACAGAGATAGTCGTGGTACATCTTCCCAGGATTTAGGGTTAATGCACCATAAAAAGGACATGAGAGAAAGAAGGCATTTAATCTCCCAATAATGGATTGGGCATCATGAACACTGGAGAGTGAGAGTTTGCCCATCCAGTTATTCATGTTAATACGAATAGCTGCTGCTGCAAGAGAGATGTGATCCGCCCTTTTTACGGCGGCGACAGGAGCATACTCAGCAGCAAGAAGATTTTTTGGTGACCTTGAATTGATGATGAGCAGCAAATGCTAAGAATATTCTGATCGCTTCAAGTCTAGCCACTGGAGCAAATGATTCATCAAAATCGATATCTGACTGGCAGTACCCTTGTGCTACCAGTCTGGCCTTGTTTCTGATGACATGGCCATCTTCATCTACCTTATTCCTGAAGACCCATCTAGTTCCAATTGGTTCTTTCTTTCCAACTGGGAAAGAAACCAGGTACCAAACCTTGTTCCTTTCAAACTGGTGAAGCTCTTCTTGCATAGCTATCACCCAGCTTGGATCTTTCATAGCCTCGTCAATCTTCTTTGGTTCTATCAGTGATAAGAAACTGACATATAAGCATTGATCACTGGAGGCTCTTCTAGTCTGAATCCCTCTACTGGAGTCACCTATGATCTGATTGATAGGATGAGGTTTTGTCCACCTAGAGTATTGACCAGGATTGTTACAAACAACAACATCAGTGCAAGAGTTCAGTCGAGTCTTCACTCAAAATATGGGCCTCAAACCCACTATATTTACATTTCAAATTATAA
The DNA here is from genome assembly GCA_034093135.1 of Erigeron breviscapus. Classification (NCBI taxonomy): domain Eukaryota; kingdom Viridiplantae; phylum Streptophyta; class Magnoliopsida; order Asterales; family Asteraceae; genus Erigeron; species Erigeron breviscapus. Next base: position 16,839,492 of record CM067167.1, read on the forward strand.
AACCTATTTTGTAATTGGATTCCACTTGGAAAAACATTATTTAGCGAGATCAATTTAAAACTAAGCTTATAGTTCACAAAAGTAATATATTTTGCGATTAAATTATTTGGTTGTCAGAAGTTTTAATATTTTTATAAAAAGTCTCAAGTTCGGCTCTTATCATGTAAACTTTTGAGGATATCCATAAAAATATCCGGAAACGACAAATGGGATATCCCAGTGTTATGTACATATGACTTAAAGATGGAAAGAATAACTTGAAGAAAAAAATCTCATCCATCTATGGATTCCTTAGTGATAATATCACAAAAAGGATTATGTTACTACAAAATGAAGAATGAAAGCGAAGTAATGATTATGGGATCGATGATCTTAGAGCATCTCCAATGTAGAGGTTGATAAAAGCTTTTTACTATTACATCAAGCTTTAAAAAAAGCTTTGATCCATTGGAGTAAAAACTTTTTATACAACGACTTGATAAATTTCAAGTCATTTGAGAAGACAAACACTTTCTTTCTTCTAAACTATATTACTAAAAAATCCTACTCACTGGTGACAATATATATATATAATATATTCTATGGACGCTAATTCCATATTCTTTTCTGGTAATAAAAGCCTTTGCACTTTAATGTACCAGCCTATTTTTTTTATTGATATGGTACGATGGTCTGTCAAACAGTAAGCCATTGATTTTGATTACTGAAAGAGAAGGTCCATTTATGAGATTGCCGAGACTGGCATGATTCATCCAATTGGAACATCTTTATATATAAACGTTTTGAACTACATTACCCTTCATGAGTTATTTTATTATTTTATAGAGAAAATTACATTTTTCGTCCCTGAACTTGGCACGTATTGCACTTTTCGTCCTTAAAGTGAAAAAATAGCAAAAAAACCCTTAAACTTGGCACTTTTCGTCCCCGCGATAACTGTGTTAGTTTTATCTCTGTTAAGATTGCCAGCATTCGTTAGTTTTTTGTTCACTTTTTGTCCTTCCCATTTTTTTTCACTTTTTTTCATTTTAATAATTTCAAAACTGCCTAATGATGTATAAACCGTATTTGAAAGACATATTACAATTTTTTTTATATTTATACTTATCAAAATATATTTATTGAAATTTAGATAACACAATATACTTAACAAAAGCATTATAGTATAACTGTGGGTTGGTTTGATGATTTGTAAAATTTCAATAATCGAAAATGTTAGAAAAATAATTTACGTATATATGTTTAATTAGATATGATCATAATAAATATAATACTAATTTTAATAATACTAAAAGTATGAATATTTATTGTTTATTAATGCTATCTTAAAAGATTTTTTTTTTAATTAAGTATAGCCTAAAAGAGACATGCGTCGTTTAAATATAGTGTCATGTGTCACTTAAAGAAAACCCCAATCGTATTTTAGTACATTGGTAGAGATGACATATTATGTGTTTGATTTTATTTATTCATCGTGTAAATTGTACCTTTATGATTTCTACATCGTTCGACAGTTTTGACATATTATGTCTTTGACTCTACTCATTCAATAGTTTTTTTTAACATTCATTGCCTATTCCTTTACGATTTCTACATCGCTCGGCAGTTTTGACATTTTCAAAAATAAAAAAAAGTGAAAAAAAGGAAAGGATGGAAAGTGAACAAAAAACTAACGAATGTTGGCAACCTTAACGGAGAAAAACTAACACCGTTATCGCAAGGACGAAAAGTGAAAAAAGTGCCAAGTTTATGGGGTTTTTTGCTATTTTTTCACTTTAGGGACGAAAAGTGCAAAACGTGTCAAGTTAAAGGACGAAAAATGTAATTTAATCTATCTACCAATATACTAAAACAGGATTGAAGGCTTCTTTAAACGACACTTGGTGTAACCTTTGATCGACACGTATCTTTTAAATATATTTAACAATTATAATTAAAATTCTATATGATTTTTTTCTATCATGGGATAACAGTATATATAGAGTCCTCTTATGGGCAATGAGTCCTTCTTTTCTATTATAATTGTACTTATTCCTTTAGTTGCCTAGGCGTCTTGCCGAAGCACATGATTAATAAAATCTTAGATGTTCTAAAAAAAAACTATATTTTTGATTATTATTATTATTAGTTAAATTATTTATTTATTTTATATAAAATAAAAGCTATCATAACTCATATATATATTTGGTAGTTAATAAATTGATATTGATATAACTTTAATATACATATTTTTTTTTTCTCTTTTATTTTTCTTTTTGCCTTTTTAGATTTTGATATTTTTAAAGTTTTCTAATTAACTCCTTAACCCCACCAAATATTAACATAATAATAATCTTCTAACTATTATAAGTTTATAACTATAGCATAACATATTCACCATATCTAAAGAGGTACATAATTTCTTTTCATTGTAAATTAAGTTATTAATGAAGAATTTCTTTTACTCTATAAGATTTGTTAGTGTGCATTTTGCTCATGTAGACATGTAGTTTTTTCTGTTGAATTGTTTATTAATATTTATTTGCATTTGATTAATCTTTACGCCCTTTTATTATATATATATATATATAAAACTCGCTTTAAGTGGGCTTCTAACAGTATATGTAAGGTATCAATGCTAGTATATATATATATAGCAAAGATATTGTGAGAACTGAATAATATGTCGAGAACTGTGAGAACTAATGATAGCCATTAGATTAAGTAGATCAAAGGTTAATATGCATTGATGGCATTTTTGTAAATAAATTCAACCATTTAAAGAATATTAGTACTGAAAGGGCATAATAGAAATATTAATAAAATCAAATAAACCGAAATGCCTTAATGAATGGCTGTTTGAAAGTTGTCAACTTTTTTAATTAACAACTAATAGCAACAGACCGTAAATGATGGCGTTTTTTTATATAACTTTAACACTTTATTTTTTATATAACTTTAACACATTAATATTTTAATAACATAAGTTTATGTGCCTAGACTTAATTTATGAATATGTGAATTGTAGAAAAATACTATAAACTAATTGTAGAAAAATATAAAAATTGTATATAACTTTAACACATTAATACACATGTTAATGATTGTATTCACAAATATATAATTTTATTAATTCATTTATTATATTTTAATAATATAGATTACAAATGTATGATTATAATTAAGTTTCGAACATATGAAATATAAAAATAAAATATTGTAAGATCATAATCATTTGGTTGGTACACACGTTTTTTTTGTTGATGCACATGTGAATGACCTTATCCACAAGGTGCACACATGTGTACATGATGAACTCATCTATGCACACATGTGAACAAGATAAAAAAACATGTGAACAAGATAAAAAAACAAAACATGTGAACATGATGAAATCATCTATACACACATCAAAAATATAATAAAGTCATCACATGTGAACATGATAAAACCATACAAATTTATATGTGTACACAATTGATAATTACATATTCATATAAATCATGATTTTTTTCACATGTGCACTTAATTGATATTCACATAAGATCATAGTTGTTCACATGTACACACTAAAAAAATAACATAATGATGCGAGCCTTTTTAATCTATTCATTCTTGCAATCAAAGAAAAAAAATAATGTAGATGTTTTTTAAATTGAAAAAAAAAGCTCGTAGAAGAATATGAAAGAAACAGACTTTGAATTTGTTTATTGGATAACTTAGTAATATAAGCGATTCAAAAGCTAACAATTGGAAAGTAAAATTAAAACAATCTAAATAATGAAAAAAGAAAAGACAAATTTGATAACCATCATCTACGTTTGTAACGGTATAGCATAAACGTGGGGTTTAAATTTTGAATTGATAATTAATTAAAATTATTTATAAAATTACCATACTATCCTTATACTTTTTAATTAATAATTGGTTCTCGCAGTTCTCGACAATTTTTTGGTTCTCGTTTTAACTTTTGACTATATATATATATACCCGTTATTATTATATACCTCAGGTATCTAAATTTACAAAAAATATGTATTGTTTGTCGTCAAATAACAAATTAGACAATTATAACTTAACATAATCATGGTAGCATTGATTAATCGTTAAACATATTGCATTATATTGCGTATATGTCAAACAAACATATAAAATTAGTATAATAAAAATGTATAATAAAAAAAATAAACGACACAACCGTGCATCGCGCACGAGTATTAAGACTAGTTTTATATATAAACAGATATTATACTTTGGGCAAATATCATATATCCCCTTCGTATAGATGATGTATCAAACTTAAATAAAGCAAAAAAGAGTGACTTTTAACAACAGTTTGAAAAGGTAAAAGTTTGGTAGTAAAAGAAGAAAGACTAGCTTTCATATCTCTAATTTTATACTCAGTAATATGTTTTGAAAAAAAACAAAAATCATTTATTTTGCACCAAAAATCTCAAAAGTTAATCTGTATGATGTAAGATAATTTTTTCCTAAAGTTGAATGTATGACAAGCTTGTATTTGTTATTATAATCAATAATGGAGATCTATTTATAAACGAAGACAACTTTATTCCTTGAGTTTGGTTGAAAAGAAAGGGAAAAAAAAAGGCAATCACATTTTATATCATGATGTTGCAAGTTACTGTTGGTATCGGCTTAGATGTATGGAACCTAGCAAGAGTATTCTCATCCTAAAGATGTTTATTTTGAGAGGTTTCAAACCTCTGGAAATATAAGACCTAATCACGAGGCCACCTTGGTAGTGGTTGGTATTATAAAGTGTCTACCAGCTTAACACTTCATGTTTGGATTCACAAATACATATTAAAAAAAAAGTTCGACCAAAGGTTGTTAAATACTGTGAATCTGTATCATCTCAGTACAAGACACCCTCTAGCTCTAAGGTTTGTTCTAACTCCTATTTGGGAATAGATGCATCATGATATGTATCAGGGCAGAATTCCAGCAATAATAACAGATTGTTACAGAATTCCAGCCTAATAATGATAAAACTAGCTATTATCTGGATTCGAGCTCCTAAACTGGATTAGAGTTCCAACCCCTCCAAATAAGTTCATAACCACCACAATAATCAACTCAATGAAATATATTAGATAGTACTCGTAACACTTAGCACCCCTGACTTTCTCATTCATATCACATCACTCAAGATTGTGTGTCGGGGACATAACTTTCTCACTTCGTCATCTCAACATCGCATAACTCAAGGAACCTAGTACTTTTGTATCTACGTGACTACATTGTATATCCCCGTCACTGGATTATCAATGTAGATACATTAGAAAGTTCATATAGTCATGTTGCTAAGGTTTTACATTTTAGCACTTAAGGTGACACCTAACCAACACATTGGGAAAGGTTGAGCCAAATGCATGTTAGACTTGGCTAACCTTTTTTTTTTCCTATTTTTAATCTAGTATTGCATTAGATTTAAATAATGTGTCATGTTTTGTTATCTGTAACTACATATATAGCTTGTCTGTATTCCAAGTTCAAATTGCAGGGTTTTTGACAAACAAAAAATAAATGCATTACATATTTACATTGATACATGCCCATACCAAAAAGCAGGTTATACTTTGAACAATAAAATTTCGGTAAGCACAAGCAAACGTCACAGCAAAAGTTTTGTTAGGCTGTAACACTTCATGTACAGCCTAACAAAACTAATGGATATATAGTTCATAGACAAGGATTGAATACATTATAAAATAAAATAAAATAAAACATGTCAGATTCAGTAACTATGATAATCAAAAGATCACCAACGATACTATATCCAAATTAAAATAGCAACACATTTACAAGCACATTATAAAGATTTAGAAGTGTTCACCAGGTGATAAAGCTGTCTATCTGGATAACTGTTTTCAACAACCTGCATGAAAAGGTAAAAAAACATCAACAAAAATTTCCTATGACTTAAAGTCACGATAATCAATCAGTTCCAAAACACAAAACTAAAACCCTCATAATACAATAAACAAGATACTTTCTGCATTGGAGGATGAAGAATCGTACTTGTGAGAATTTATGTTTAACAATGTAAACAAAAGCCAATGACACTACATATATACAACTCACCTTTAAAGGCAAGTGCCAGCAGAAAATTTTACCGCTTAAAAAGTAGCAAAAGAGGCTAGTTTAAACCACCATGTGCACCAGCTATCTCAATGCGATTATGGTTACTTCCCCCTGCATCTGAAATCTGTTCAGCTAAATTACTGGCTGGAGAATCATGATCATGAACTTCACTATTATTATCTTGAACTTCAAGCCGCTCAATCATCCGAGACATATTAGCGATTCCAGCATTAACCTCTCTCCTTACTTCTGAACCAATACTCGACATAGATGGACTCTTGTTAAAAAGTTTATCTTTCCACCCTCTTGTACTCTTCGATAGTGATTCTTTATATCTTCAAGAAAGAAAAAAAAAACACATGTTAGACAAAACTCGTTAAGGAACTACAATTTCTACCAGATCCAACTATACCTTGTTGAAATAGCACTGAACTTAGATTTCCATGTATCTGAAGGTGTTTGCATTTCTGATGGCCCTGCTCTATCTTGGTCAGGCGGTGAAGATACGCTACCTGAGCTCCTGTAAATAGGCAACATTTAAATATAAACAAGATAACAAACAATTAAATTCAGATTAGTTTCACTTGAAACCGTGCAAAGAGGTCTAAAACAAAGATCTAACATATAATCTCCTATCAACTGATCTTCAAAACAAAGAGATGACAAGTTATATCCTGGTTAAATAAATGGTGATATTTCGGACTTTCATAGTTTAAATTGATAATATCACGGTTACCTTAAATTTCATCCTTCTGTTACGTTTGAAGTCTATGTCTAATGTGTAATCAAGATATAAATTCCATGTATATACCCAGAAGAAGAATTCAACGGCCGTAAATACCTGTGAATAACTGACGTCCCATGTTGACTATCTGAGGTGTTAGTCCTTCCAGATGTCAATGTATGTTGGACCGTTCCACCCCCACGACCTGTATATAAGGCTGATGATCTAGGTGAGTCAACAGCAGTCGGTTCATCAACTGGTTCTGCTTGTTCTTGAACGGAACCACTAGAAGCTGAAACGGCAGCAGCTGGAGGTGCATTAGGGTTTGTGGAAAACACCAAGAACTGTGGACGACTATGAGCCGCTGACCGGTTCCTTGAACCTTCCCTTCTACCCACATGATGGGTGCGCCCCATGGCAGCTGCAGCCGCCAGATGTTGGATGATTCGGTCCTCAAGTTCACTGTCATTCACACCCACTGGCAACTAAAATACAAAACACAAATGTCAAAGCTACAACTTTGTCATAAAAATTTCAACCAGTAACTATTTTACAAGTATAACATACATGTTGCAATTCAAAATCCCCAAGTGTGGGGTGATGAAATATTGTGGAAGTTCTTGGTGGGTTGAATCTGACCCGCCTTTCGTGTTCTACCGCCTCCAATAACTCTTGACTGCACATTGTAAGCACAATTAGCACACTAAAATCCACACACACACACACACTACACATATGATAAATGAGCAAACTAGGTCACCTAGATGGATCTTTTAGGCTAATTGCTTGCCAACACATAGGACAATTTGAGCTCCTTTGACACCTATACAAAGTAAAAAAAAAAAGTAACAAAAGAATTAGACTTTCATAAAAGAAATTATAACAGAATAAGATAAATCAGTAGCTTATACAAAGTATTTCACGCTGTACCATTCAAGAATACATTGAAGATGAAACTCGTGCTTGCAGCTTGTCACCTGAAATGCAAAAACTGCCATGAATTACATGTACATAACAGCATACATAATTAAAAAAAATCACAACATAGAGATAGTAACAATGATAATTCCTTTGTATAATATAATTATTACCGTTCCAGGATCATTATCACAGAAACCTTCGAGGCAAATGCTACATGAATCCTCACAAGCTTCTTGTATACCTCCTTCAACAAAAGCTGCAGGCGAAATCAAATGACCCTTGCTCTTTCCCTCTTCCATTTTTTGAACCTATATAGACAATGAATTGGTAAAAAGGATATGAGTGAGGCATTCATATCTTTACAAATATCAAGTTCATATCTCATCTTAGCCACCCAAAATAGCATCAACATAACCACACATACATACTCCACATTTACACCAATACAATTCTATAGTAAATCTAACATTATAGGGTAAAAGAAACCAAATGACAAAAGTTCAGAAAGAATTGCATATCTTTAATTCAATCCATTTCTACTTTCACAACAATTTTCCTTCCAAAATAGTAAATTTAAAAAAATTGCCCATATGTTATAATTTCCCCCTAAACCTCAGAAACTTCATTTTTAAGCTAATCAATCACCTTTCACCACAAAAATTTATAAATACAATTACATACACCACATAAAATCAAAACTATTACATACCCATATAATAAAGTCATCAAGACAACAAAACTATTGAAGGAAAACAGCTAAAGTTGAAAGCTTTAACCAATAATTATATCATGCTTCATATACAAAGTTGTATAAACATATGTTAAAACACATAACAAAACACGGATCAAACTAACTTTTATGTAAGATTGTAAATTTACCTCCTCCATGGGAATATAAAAAGTGTTCTAAAGATTGTGACAAAGAAGTTGAATATGATATAAAGATCAAAACTTTATGGTTTTTATGTTGTTGTTGGAGAGTAATATCAAAGAGTTGAGGAATTTATGAAAGGTTTTGATGATAAAAGATAGCGTTTGGAGAGGGTTTGTGTTCGAGGAGATGATGGAAGTACACAACTTTCCCTTTGATTTTTCCAATACCATTCATCCACTCACTTTCATTTCCAATTTAATTTAATTAATAATTTATATTAAGATTATTAAAATGCAAATTTATTCTATCTTTTCTTTTTAATTTTACATGTTTATACACTTGGAATAGCATTGATTCTTTTTGGAAATATCTAAAGTTTCCTCGTCATTCAGGTGAACCTCAATAGCAAATGTAGTCCCCCGATGAAAGGGTTTGGGCCTGGTAAATGTTTGAATCCTTCGAGGTGCTCTCTAGCGCGTAGTCGGTTAAAATAACGTATGTTAAACATTCTACTGTCGAATTGCGAAACAAAGCTTCAAACAAAATTCACCTTTCAAAAAATCTAAAGTCTCCACCTTTTCTTCATTGGACCAAAGTCCACAAATTGAATTTTAATGTTTAAACTCTATCAAAATGTTCTTGAGTTTACATATAAAAAAACGAGCATGGTACCCGCGCAATGCGGTGGCGATGACAGTGACAGTGATATGGTGGTATTGACGGATGGTGACGGCGGCGGCGACCGTTGGTGGCGGCCGATGCGTCAAGCGGTGTAGGTATTTGATATAAAGATATTTGATTTAAAAGAGTAGTGGATATCTTTTAGAAGATAATAGAATGATTGTGTAAATTAATTTATTAAGGGTAAAATGGTAATTTCGCGTGTCCTAAAAATGTTAACTTTTCAACATGGGGGTATAATTTTTATATAGTAGTATAGATAAATAAATAAGTAATTTAGAAAAAATGGGTTTTTTTTTACAATAAGAAAGAAGGGTTTCACTTTTTTATTTTTCAATCATCTCAAAAGTGGCATGATTGATTTTTAAATTAAATTAACTAAAAATTGTTAATCCATTTCTTTTCATTTCTTCACTTCACTTCTTTAAAAAAAAACTCAAAAACATAAATATCTATAACATCTTTTAATTTTATTTCCTTTCTTTCTTAAATAACACAGTGTTTATTTATGTTACATATAAGTATGAATTTTCTTTTATTTATACACAAGTGTAATAAATTTCACAAAAGTATAAATTGCTAAAGCTATTTACACTCTCATATTAATTATATTGAAAAAACAATAACTATAATTGATATATGTGTCATACTAATAATAAATGTTTGAAGTTTTCTTTTAGAAAGACAAAACATCTACAATATCTACGGGTCAACATATAGTGTATCGGCTGTTATGTCAATAATAGCGTCAAACAACTAAATTGATATAAAATAGTTTTGGGAGAAAAAGATCATCATTTTGTTGTAGCATGCTCCTTGGATATACGGATCATGCAAAGGCTATGTAGCAGGGCCGGATTTGGGCATGTGCAACACGCACAAACAAGCAGGGCCCAATGTTTTATAGAGACCCAAAATTTTGCTGGTTCAACCATATATATGAATAAACAAAAAAGGATATTACAAAATGTTATATTTAGCCTATTGGTAATGCTTTTTTCTTCCAATTCTTAAGCACATACGTTCGAACCTAGCATAACTAGTTTGATTTTTTTTAATTACATAGTCTTTTCTTTTGTTTCTAATAAACTGTCAAGAGTGTTTATTATTATTATTTTTTTGTTTATTTATCATTATTATCCTTACTTTATTTTTAGTTTATCATTATTATGAAATGATTTTCTTATCACTCTAAATAAACAAAAAGAGTATGAACAATCATGAATTATGTTTTAAAGATTTTAAAATATGAGACCTATTTTAATATAGAACACGACCTTTGAGAACCATGAGACGATCCTTTTATCTACTAACCCTCTTTAGTTGATCCACAATGTACATACAAACAAATGTTTTATGTTGTTGACTTAGTTTACAATACAATAATAAGTTAAATGTACCTACTAGTCTACTTGCTCTTACGTATTTTAAAGAAGGTTCACCATGTCGACAAGTGAATTTTGCTGATAAATTTCTAGCTGCCGTTTAATTACAAGATACTATTATTATTATAGTTTAGAAGTTAATAATAAAAGGTTTGATTTCTTCTTGAGTTGAGAAACTTATAGTGTTTAAAAAGTCATCGATTGAGGCATCAAGTATGGTGAATTCTCTTTTTGTTGTATGAAAGTAAAAGTTTGGATGATTTTTCTTTCGTTCTGAATGTGATCGTGACATTATATTCTTTCCTTTGGATTATTTGTTTTTGACCATCCTTATCATTTGTTTCATCATTTCTGCTTTTTAACTTATTTTTATGATAAAATAATAATGTTAGTTTGTGAAACTACATGTTTTAATGCCTAGCTAGAGAGTTTTTTTTTTTATTATTATTTTGTATGCATACAAAAATAAATTCATCTATGTATGTTGATGTTACAAATTTTTGTATAATATTGCCTTGGTTTTTTTCTTAACCCTCAGGTGAAATGATACGACATTCATATTGTACTCATTAAATTGGGGTTTAAATTTTAGCTAGAAAATGATGAGGTTTTTGATTTTCTTGAAATGATACAACCAGACCATTGGGTCTGTTGGTTTGATCGAAACAGAACTATTTGTTGTAGTTCACCGTCAAAGGAGTTTATAGGTATGAAAATCTAGTATTTATTGGCTGCTTAAAAAAAAAATTAGGAAAAATCATTGAATCGGTTCAAAAATCAAAAAAAGTCATTGGATCATCAAGTTGATTGAGTTTGAAAAATTGCTTAAACTATAATCTTGTCCAGAATAGTTGTTTTTTTTTTTGGAAACATTTAAACATTTATTAACAGAAAGCTAGCGAGAAGCTAGAACTACAACGAGAAAATTAAAAGTTGAAACTACATCATTTTGACCACTCTATACATGACTTCGGGGATGTCCCGAATAGATTAGTTTTATCATTTTCTACCATCCATAGTCATGTGATTTCTATTAGAGAAAATTTCATTACATACCCCTGGGGTATGTCATATTATTAAGTTTCGCCCCTCTCGTTTTTTTTATCATTATATACCCCTATGGTGATTTTTCGTATCATAACATACCCCTCACTCTAACGTCCGTTTGTGAGTTTCCGTTAACCTCCTCATGTGCATTGTACATGAGGGTATATCTGTCTTTTTACCCTTAAAAAACCCTGATAACACTTGTGTTTTTTTCCAAACAAATCAAAGACACACTAACCCATTAAACAATATTAAAAAAAAAAACATTAAACATCATCATCATCTTTTGTTCCAGATCCACCAACCATCAATATCTACCATTATTTACCAAAAAAGATTCAAAACAAACGGAGCCCCGTACATTCATATCTACCATTAGCCAACCTTCAAATACATCACTATTTTTTAAAACCAAATAACAATACAGTAACAATGATATAGCTAGAAAAAAACAAAATCAAATATATTATGAAACCTTGTGTTGGATTATTTCTTTCTTTATCTTCTTTATCAATGTGCTGCCATAACACCACCACCAGACCACCACCACCGGAACCACCACCACCGGAAACCACCACCACCGGAAAAACCACCACCACCGGATACCACCACCACCGATCTTCTTTGTGGACTATTACACCACCGGAAACCACCACCACCGGAAACCACCACCACCGATCTTTGTGGACTGTTACACCACCGGAAACCACCACCACCGGAAAAACCACCACCACCGGAGACCACCACCACCGATCTTCTTTGTGGACTGTTACACCACCGGAAACCACCACCACCGGAAAAACCACCACCACCGGAGACCACCACCACCGGAAAAACCACCACCACCGGAGACCACCACCACCGATTTCTGCCTTTGTGTTTATATAAGTATATATATAATTTGTTTTTATCGGAACAAACCCCTTACCTACCAGGAAGAAATATATATATGTGTTTATCTATATATGAGTACTAATATATTTTGGGTGTAGAGTATATATATAAATTTGTTTGTGTCTGGGAATACGTATACTATATAAGAGTACAATGTTAGATATAGATGCATCAATATAGTTTGTTGTTTTTGTCATTAATATATGGGGATATATACAGTTAATATATATATATTTTCCTAGATATATATTATTGATAAAAATATCTTTGACTTGTTATTTGGTATTTTTATGTGAATGGGATGTTGAATAATCTAGTTGTTTAGATCTGAGAAAGAAGATGCAGAAGATGGGGAGACTGTTTTAGATGGTAAAATACTGAAATACCCTCATGTGCAATGCACATGAGGAGGTTAACGGAGACCCACAAACGGACGTTAGGGTGAGGGGTATGTTATGATACGAAAAATCACCATAGGGGTATATAATGATAAAAAAAACGAGAGGAGAGAAACTTAATAATATGACATACCCAGGGGTATATAATGAAATTTTCTCTTTCTATTAATGAAGTGATAATAATGGCCATTAAAGCTCAAATGTATTTTCGTCAACATCATCAAGTAACTTGACTTCTAAGTGTGTGCATTTGTTTTCTTTTTTAGTTTTTTCTGCCATTCCCAAATAAAGTAACTTGACGTTGATCATAAAATCTTACGCGTAGCTAATAGAGATGTAAATAGCTAATGTGTATAAATAGTATTTCCGATAATATTGTAACAATAACAAACCTCAAATTAAACAAAATAATGAACCTGAGACCTTGTTATTTGAGTTTTGATTAGTTCGCTATAAATTGTAAATTACTCGTATTAATTTAGATTAAATCATAATTAACTCGTAATTATTTTACATTCGTTTACAGTGATCGAAACCAGAAGTGTAGAGCTATTCAAATGCCGCAATGCACCACAAAGATTCTCAACTCCTTCCTTACTATCAGTGTCGGCTTAAGTTTTTTTGGTGGCCTTAAACGGAACATTTTGGAGACTTTCTTCTAAAAACTCTAACAACCCCCCTCATTTATCGGACTTATATGGTATAATATATATATATTTTTTTAAAAATATGGTATATTGGTATAATATGTTATCAAACATTCAAACCTATTGTTAAAGGGTTGTCCTTTATTACAAGCCCTAGTTAAAAAAAAAAAAAAAAAACATAAGTTCAAAACTAAAGATACATAAGCCTGAAAAATGAAAAACTCGAGGCCTATAATATGTGAAGGCCTAAAGCCGGACTGACTGATACACATGTATGGTAGAGGCAGCCATCCTTAATATGTTTAAGTTTGTGGGATCGCACGTTCGTGAAAACACAAAACTTGTTAATAATGGAGGTATGATAATTAATTTCACACACTGCAAAACTGTACTATGTTTGATGCACATGGTACAAGTATGATGGACAGAAATACACTGACACTTACGTACTATTCATCGGGTACGATCTTTATGATTTATCTCTCGTTGGGTTCCTTTCCTTTGCTCTACATTTTATGAAATTCTTGCTTTTAAAACAAGACAAAACACTTCTCTGTACTTCATACGATTACATATCTGGACGAAACATCGGTGACAACAATTTTTAATAATTTTTAGGTTTGTTCGATACATCTTTTAATGTAAATTTCAAATCATTAAATCTACCTCAACCAAATAACTTGCTATATATGTAAATGTATTACATGATTCTGCTGGTTGTATGGTTGAATCGCATTCGACATATCTTTTCCAATATATATATTTTCAACATCTTAATATCGATCATACAATAAAACAAAATGTGTAGGATAAATCCTTTTTAGTTAAACGAGAACGGTACTCGCGTGTTGCGGCGGTGATGGAGGTGGCGGCGGTGACGGGTGGTGGTGGCGGCGGCCGCGCGGTGGTGGTGACGCCGGTGAGTAGTGGAAGTTATTGATATAATGTGGCTATGATGTATGGTACATCATGCATTACAATGTCTACATTGTTGAAACTTAAAATCAATATTGAAATTTTAAGTTCAATGTTGAAAATCAAAAGTAAATTTGCTTTATAATATAGTATAGATTCGTTTCAATTCAATTTCAATTCAACCAAAACAAACAATTAAACAAACCATTCACAAATCCAATATAAGGCTTAATTTAGTCACACTTATATCATGATTAAAAGTTAATATATGCATTTCTAAGTTGTATCATGAGATGATTGAGATCGAGCATATATATGAAGCAATTAACTAGTTAGATTCAGATTTATATTCATATTCATAATAATTAACCGTTTCCCCAATTACAATGAAATAATTTAATTCATTATCGGTTTTTCACTAACCGATCTCAAAATTAAACTAAAATGATGAGAGGGAACACCGATTTCATTCTTTCCGTGACGGACTTCTCCAAAACCCACGCTCCGAAAACTTCTCCCACATTTCATTTTCCAACGCCACCACATCTTTATCCTCCGCCATGGGCGTCATAAACCGTTCCGCCGCCGCCACCACCGCCGGATGCATCAACAACTCATCCTCGATCCTGCTACTCTCACTCCGACCACCACCGTTACTATTCCGGTGCACCATCAACCTCCGGCGCCGGCGACGGCGCATGGCGTTCCTGCACAACCCCGCCGGAACTTTATACATAGTGAGAACCATGAAATCAACAACGGCGCAAGGGAAAAAACAGCATACGGCGGCGACCTCCGCCGTGGTACCGCCGGCGAGCTCCGCCATGCGGTTGCCGGATCGACATGAAGAATGTTGTTGTAATAACTGGCGGCGTTCTTCTAAGGAACGGCGGAGAACGAATTGTGGTTTCGGCATTGTTAAATTAGGGTTTTAATTTGTGGTTCGTTTGGGAATTAACGACGAACGGTTAATTTGTGGGGAAGGTTTGAATGTTATAAAGGGAAATTTTAACGGAAGGTTAACAGACAGTTGGAAGGTTAATATGGCCTGGTTAATTCCATCCATAAACACACATATAAAAACTTACTATCATTACTTGGGGTGAATTTGTGGTTGTTTTTGTTTTGTGAGAATTTACAGGGGGAATTAGTCATTGACATATATTGGGAGAGGATATCGGAGGTTTGTTTGAGAGGGAAAAATATAATGTACAAATTAATATTATTATTGTTATGTACCGTGAAATTATTCACAACAAGAAACATCATATCTTTATTTTACAAAAAAGAGTTGTACTCGCCATGTAATTTGCATCGTACAAATTTTAATATGACTAGCTTTCAATTTTTTGACAAGACATGACATTGTACAATATGTTAAGTAAGTTGGATAATTAATTTATTATCAGTTCTTTACAAACTAGGTTTATGTTTATTGTTTAATATGAGTGAAAGTAAATAAACACTTGATGTCCATTTTATGGCGCATGTCCTTCATCACTTGGTTATCATTTTGATGGATACAACAAATGGGTGTATGTTCTAAGATTTTCATTAATAAAAGTGTCGTTCGAGCATAGAAGTTTTGAAGAGTCTATTTCTCTCATATCGATTGTTAGCGAAACCGCGGAAGAATAACGGTAGTGGTGTTAATGACTACATAGAAGTTGCACTGTTGTAGTATGTATGTATGTATGACACCCTTAATGTTAAACGTATGACATAATTTTGTATCGGAAAATGTTTGATATGCTTAAATTATAAGTCTAAAGATGTGCTTAAAAATCTATTGTTGACATATGGCATGATTAAAGGTTAAGATTAATAAAGAGAATTAGTGTCATCCATTGAATGTTTTAGGTATGTTTGTAGGCCTATATTTTATGCATATATATCATTACTCTTTTGTATCCAACGATACATCATTGGCATAATATTTGGCCCATTAGGTCTGTCTCAACTCTCAATCCTAGACAATGTTCATACCTCTTCCAAATTGTTACATTACTTCTTTAATTTTCCATCCCACAACACATTCATGATCATAATTCTTTTCTCTTACTTATTAGATATTTCATTATTAAAAGAAACAAAAACAAAAAAAATGTTTGTTTTGATTGGTTGATAACTCACGTGATCCCATCCCAAGACTCCCAACACCACCCCCTCTCGTTCGCATGTCCTCTTCCCCATGTCGAGCTATCCAAGATGTGCCTGAAAATACACCACTACCAATGATGTCAAATAAGGAAAAGCGATGAGGAAGAGACCATTGGGAGAGGCTTTAGTCTTCCTTGATTCTATGGACTAGCCAGCCATTAATCTTCGTTAAACCCATAAACAATACATTAAGCCCATTTAGTTGCAGTAGCCCAACAGAGAAGAAGTCCAATTAGCCTAGAGTCCATCACGAGCTTATGACATTCATCCTTATATTTCCAGAATCCAGAAGCTAATCAAAGATTAGTATTACTAATAACAAAATTTCAATAGTGGTGACCCTCGTCTTAGTTAACATGTTGTGAACGAGCGAGCTTTGTTTTGTTTCTCGTTTCTAATGCTCATATAACTCAATAAAATAGTTCACTATTTTCTTTTGCAACTATCTCTCCTCAAACAGTCAAATAACTTTTCAAAAGTATTTACGGAAAACTTGTTAAATATACAACGATATTTCTAAGATCATCTCGCAATTTATATTAGTGTCATCTTTGTTTTATAAATGTATTAGTATTATGTTCTTATATGAAAATGGAAGACTCGAGTTTCATTGGGAACACACCACATAGAAAAAGTTTTAATGTAATTGTGAATGTTGTGTTAACGTAAATGTAATCATTTTTTTGCTAATAGAAATCATGTCAGGCAGACAAGTATATATGTGTTAGCAAACGTCTTTAACCAACCAAGTTATTTATTTATTTATATTTTATTTGCAACTTTCCATCGACCAACGAGTTAGTCATCGTCATAACATTCGTTAGAACTTTCTTATGTTGAAATAGAAAACAGTTTCGATAGTACCATTATCATGTTTTTGAGACAAAAAATGTTTGCCTATATGAAAAATCAATAAAATGAACGAATACTTGTGTGACACCATATATATATTTGGGCTATTTGTCACGGGTATATGTGCCTTTAATATTATTGGTCGGCACCGTCCTTTGTTCTTTTGTCACCAGAAAGCGATTGTACTACTACTATATACTTATTTCCAATTCTATTTTCACTGACTTGAGAAAAATTCCCAATTAGAGAGTGGCCTTACACTTTATTTTTATTTTTTAATGAGATGTGAGCATACATTTTATAGGGCTTCAAACGTTCATATGTATTATGTAATCTCTTATATATAGAATCGTATAAGGCTTTTCACAATATAAGAATTTTTGTTTGTATATATGATTTATTAATGTAGTTTAAACATGACTGATATTATAATCATTTATATGATTTTGACTTAACATGTGTATTTCAATCGGAACAATGTTTTTGTATTTTTTTTTCATGCACATATGTATGGATGGGCGTGGGACTGGTACGTCCCGTACCGGTCCTGTTACCCAAGGTACCGACCGCGAATTTCACCAAAATGTGATACTTATCCCGGTCCCATATGAAATGGTACCGGTACCAAAACGAGACGGTATCAGGATGTCGGTATCAAATCCCGAAAAATCCCGATTAAAACCAATAGCTATCCCATTCAAACCCGACCTAAACTTGCATTTATTTGGCTGATTTGTTTTTAGACATAAATGATTATATATCAAGTTAATAATCTCAACTGAGTTGGAATTTAAACACTAACATCAGATATACATATACATAGAAATTTAGTTATAGATATGGATATAGTTCCTTACAAAACATAGATAAAATGCTACTTTCCTTACATATCGGAACCATCGCAATTTGCGCAGTATTTCCCAATACCGATCCCGATTGGTATCGATCCGCAAACTTATGTACCACTTCTCGGTACCAGGATCGGGACGGGATCGGGATTTCGGAGTTTTTGCCTATCCCCACACATATGGTATATGTTTGATGAAATGTATATTATTAGATATGAATATTACTCCTGTTTGTTTTGTGTTTTTAATAGAAGTTATTAATTCATTTAGCCAGGCAAAATTCTCTAATTTATCAAAAAAACACTAATATAGTGATATACATATACATAGAAATTTAGTTATAGATATGGATATAGTTCCTTACAAAACATAGATAAAATGCTACTTTCCTTACATATCGGAACCATCGCAATTTGCGCAGTATTTCCCAATACCGATCCCGATTGGTATCGATCCGCAAACTTATGTACCACTTCTCGGTACCAGGATCGGGACGGGATCGGGATTTCGGAGTTTTTGCCTATCCCCACACATATGGTATATGTTTGATGAAATGTATATTATTAGATATGAATATTACTCCTGTTTGTTTTGTGTTTTTAATAGAAGTTATTAATTCATTTAGCCAGGCAAAATTCTCTAATTTATCAAAAAAACACTAATATAGTGATATACATATACATAGAAATTTAGTTATAGATATGGATATAGTTCCTTACAAAACATAGATAAAATGCTACTTTCCTTACATATCGGAACCATCGCAATTTGCGCAGTATTTCCCAATACCGATCCCGATTGGTATCGATCCGCAAACTTATGTACCACTTCTCGGTACCAGGATCGGGACGGGATCGGGATTTCGGAGTTTTTGCCTATCCCCACACATATGGTATATGTTTGATGAAATGTATATTATTAGATATGAATATTACTCCTGTTTGTTTTGTGTTTTTAATAGAAGTTATTAATTCATTTAGCCAGGCAAAATTCTCTAATTTATCAAAAAAACACTAACAAATTGAAGATATATTTGTAAGACATATTTTTGAAACAAGCAGTTTTTTTTGTTTTTTTTTTTGAACGGCATTGAAACAACCAGTTCATCCGATGAGGCTGAAAGTAAATTTTTTATTTTTTTTTAATATCGTGATAAGCAGATCACAAAGTAAACACTTATTATCAAACGGATATTTATGGAACGATGAAGTATTTATTTTTTGAAATGGTTTGGTGAAAAAGTGGAAGAATACCTGAATTTCACGTGACTTTTTACTTCAATGGTTTTAGGCCCGTCCATGTCAACATTACAATTTACAGCTTTATAGTACTACTTTCTGATATATAAACCAAAATTATAAGAATACACAACTTGTTTCTAAACCACTAAAAGCTACTCAATAACTTTTTGGAAAAAGTAAAGCATTGTTATGTAGTAGTACTACAAATAAATAATCCATCACTTATCATAGAATAACTATTTTCCTTATACTAATTCTATAATCAGTACTTCTATTTTAAGCTTGAGAAAGCAAAATTGCCCCGGTGACATAAGTTAACTTCACAGAGCGTTACAAAGAGTTTGATTTACAGCATACTTGATGGGATCACACGGGCTCAAGTGAGTCGATTAAGGTTATCAGAATATCAATCTTTTGGAGAATTGAATCCGTCGTCATCAGATAAAGTTCTCGTGGTTCCACATCATTTATATGTAGAATATTGATAGTAAATATATATACGATTTCTTTGGCTTACAAAAAAACCATGTGAAGCTATATTTTGTATATATGACTCAAAATGGTTGTCATGCTTACGTCGAATCGTTCCTATAAGACATATATGATGTACTACGCCTCAGGAGTCAGGACAAAACCTCATTTGTGGGTTCTAGCTTGGGCTAACAGGTAGACGAAGTAAGACGTTAACCAGCTATCTTGGTGACCATATATATTAAGTCCCAAACATTCAACATATACATGTAATTAATCCTCAAAATTAATGGTAACTGCTTTGCTTATCAACTACAAAGATATGAATTAATACGCTAACTTAAATTTGAAGTTTGATATGATCATATGATGAAATTAATCCCAATTATCCGTAATAGAGATATCCCGATTCCATATGAAATAGATTAAAGGTGTGTAAGAATATGTGTGCCAATTATATGAGAAAAATTCCAAAATGTTGTGTGCCCTAAGAGAAAGGTAACATGAGAATGAACCAAGACCTCACAGTATTGATGACATTTATATTCGTGGATTACTAATTAAGCTTCATTACAAAAACCTCCATTAATGCTAAAAGTTCAATAACAATGACTCTTCCATTGACGCCAATCACACAAAAACATCGATAGCGTTTGAGAAAAATACATAAAATTTCGTACCCTTACACGTATACGGCAGCTGTGATCAGAGGGTGCTGACTTAGACGTGTTGAGTTTTTGTAATAAATGTACAATTATAAGAATATATATGCTTGATTTGAATGTTATGTGATTTTCAAAAAATCAAATAATAACTTTATATATTGATAAGGGCTTTTTGGTCTTTCAAAATAATGGACACTATAAATAGATAGTTAGCTTCCTATCAAATTATAGTTCATCACTTCTTAGCTTGGGTTCACTGGTTTAAGTAAAGGTTTGTGAAGTAGTTGGAGTTTTTCCCTTCATATGATACTATACCTATTACTACATATGTATGTATAAGGTATATCATAAATTGATTTATACTCGAACATTTCATGTCATTCATGCTTTTATATATGTTCTTATGGTTTCACGTTTACATGCCATTTACTAAGAAGCAATAACTTTGTGGATGCATGTAGCAAGCAAATATGGAGAAGCTGAGTACTAGTTCGGGCCTATATAGAACGCAATCTGATCAACTAGCCAAGATAGTGGAAGGAGACGCAATGAAATCGTTTGACATAACAAACGAGGGTAATAAAGAAGTGGACAGCCGTCCACTTTCAAGAAAATCAAGCAGAAGTCAAGTGCTTGCCTCCCCGGGGCGAGGTGGTATTAGTGAAAGAAACACATACCTTAAGAAAGGGAAGAGCGCTCAAATGAAGTTAGAATTAGATGATGTTGGCAGTGGAGCCGCTTTAAGTCGAGCTTCAAGTGCTAGCTTAGGCTTTTCATTCTCACTTGCTGGATTCACAATGCCTCCTGATGAAATTGCAGATTCAAGACCTTTCAGCGACGATGACATCCGTAAGTATCTCCCTGTTTCACGTTGGTTCTTTCAATAATCTAGCTTCCTTTGATAAAATTTAAGAAATATACATTCCAAAAAAAGTTATATATTGAACACCAAAAACAAAGAAATGTGGAGGTAAAATTGTCATTTCAAGTAGCTAAGAAAGTATGCTCAAAAGGTGACAGCATGCTAGAACTTTTATGTAACAAAAAGCTAAATTAGCCCATAAAGTTGGATAACGGGACACAGCTGAAAAGTTGGCCTTTCTTACCTAAAGTTAGAATCAATCAAATAGGTGTCTAAATTGATTTGGGTATATATATGTCATTGATATGAATTTGTGAGGGTAAATACAAGTGATGGATGATTAAGAGCATCTAAGTGTACACGAACTGATTTTAACTAGAAAAACAGAAAAGGCTTATAAAGGCCATGGTACATAATCCTCCTAATTTCAAGGGTATGACCATGCATGATCATTTAAAATTTGTGATATCATATAATATCGTTAGAAATGTCTTAACAAACTCGTTAGAAATGTCTTAACAAATGCCTCTTTATTATGAGACGATAAATGACCTGCCATACTGTCGATCGGTTTTATGTCTAACTAATGGGATGTTATGTATATATAGTTGTATACAACAATATATGTTCATAGATGAGTATAAGTGTATAAAGTTTAAAATTGTTGTCTATCTAAACAACATATATAGGTGGACCTGCCTTGGATAGAAACTGGGCCTGGGACAGGACTAGGACCACATATGCACACACCTTGGTCCAGTGTTTACTAACCAGTCAACTCATTTAATACTAAAGTCCAAGGGGGTCTTGGTCTTCCTCTTATCTCTAAAATTTTTCTTCTTAATTAGGCTTTCTCCAATGCAAGAAAACAAGCATGTGCCCTTGATGCATGATGTGTACTTATAATTAGTCTTATTACATGAATCTTAGCCTTTTAGGCACTTTGCTGATGCCATTTTTCCTCTTAAAAAGTCCTTGACTAAGAGTTATCATATATGCATACCGACATCAGACACATCGCAATCCTCTCCCAACTTCTTTTACATATCATAGCTGGCATATATCATACGATGATAACAAGAACAATCAAATGATAATGTTACGAATATGTTTGATAAGAACTACTCATAGTTAGAAAACTTGCAAAACGAAAAGGATATTTCTACTCGTATTTAACCAAAAAAAAGACAATTATATAGCCACCGCGAAAACAAGACCTACACGGATCAAGAACAATGAAAAATATTTATATATATATTCATTACATTATAAATAAATTCGATAACATATACTGAGGATCCAATAAATAGTTGATGTGCTTAACCCTTGATTAATCGTATAGAGTCAATGAGTCATACATAAATGTTTCGAAGAACTTGAGGACTGTTGAGGTGACACAGCAAGACGTACCCTATCTACTTTATGATATTAGTCTCGTAATGAACAACTCCTAATTAGTCAATAACGAACATGTACTCGACAATAAGTATATGAGCATTTAACTTGTAACATTTGAAGAGGTTCTCTGCTAACTGCTAAACTAAATATGCTTGTTACAGCTGAAGACATTGAAGCAGGCATGCGTAAAAAGTTTCATACCGAGCCTACCTTGCAAATCTCTCTAAAGGTATACAAGACTATTCACAATGAAAGCTTTAAGAGTTTAAGCTTTTCACGTACCTCTTCATTCACATTTGTGTTCTCTGTTTATAAAAACGTGTTACAGGTTTCAAATGTTTATGCCAATAATGCAAATAGATTGATTTCTTTTGTGTATATTTGGGCAGGCAAAAACGGAGGTTTTTCTTTGAGAACAATGGGAGAAGTCAGGTTCAGTCTTGTACAAAATCTCATACTCTATGGTATTTATGTACAAGACTAATTTGCTTTTTACCCAATCCAAAAGGATGAGTCTTTAATCATCATGAACTAATATAGACCTATCAGTCTAAAACTCTAAATTGCCTCATTCTATTCTTAAGCATATGACTTGTTATCTTTACTGATACATACAATATATATACATACACACACATATAGTTAATTATGCTAACGAATTATGGTTGAATCACTAATTATCATCAAACGTGCAGTTTACGGAAGTGACATACAAGATAATAACCAAAGGAGTGACTTCCACAGTAGAGAAGGACATTTTGAATGGGATAAATGGTGAGATCAATCCTGGAGAAGTTTTGGCACTCATGGGGCCATCAGGGAGTGGAAAAACGACACTTCTAAGCTTGCTTGGAGGCCGACTGATAAAGCCAGCTCAAGGAGGATCAATCACTTATAATGATCAGCCATACTCAAAGTTACTAAAAAGCAGGTATGTTGATTTTTCCAAGTGAACTTATATTGAACAGGACATATAGGTCTAAAAAATCAAATTAAGATGATGTTGATCTGAACAGGATTGGGTTTGTCACTCAAGATGATGTACTGTTTCCGCACCTAACTGTGAAAGAAACAATAACGTATGCTGCTCTTTTACGACTACCTAAGACATTAACAAAACAAGAGAAAGAAAAACAAGCAGCAGATGTCATTCGTGAACTTGGTTTGGAGAGGTAATTGAGTCGTATTTTCTAGATGCTATCGATTATTGTAACAGAAGAAGTTTTACATCCTTATTACGATGAAACAGGTGCCAAGATTCTATGATAGGAAACTCTTTTGTTAGGGGAATCTCGGGTGGAGAAAGAAAGCGTGTCTCCATTGGAAACGAAATTATAATCAACCCTTCACTCTTATTCCTTGATGAACCCACCTCTGGTTTGGATTCCACAACTGCTTTGAGAATCATAGAATTGTTACAAGACATAGCTGAGGTATGATTATTCAAAACACTAACCAACTAAGTTATTTGTAATCTGAAGAAACTATCAATCATTCTACATTCTCCATATGTTTATAACAGGCTGAGAAGACAGTGATTACCACGATTCACCAACCATCAAGCAGACTTTTTCACAAGTTCGACAAGCTAATCCTACTTGGGAAAGGAAGTTTGTTGTATTTCGGAAAAGCATCACGAGCCATGGATTATTTTGCATCGATAGGATGTTCTCCGTTAATTTCCATGAACCCAGCCGAATTCTTGTTAGATCTTGCCAATGGGAATATGAATGATATTTCTGTTCCATACGAATTAGAGGACAAAGTACACTTAGGAAATTCAGGAAGAGAAACAAGGGGCGGGAAACCTTCTCCGGCAATTGTGCATGAGGTAATCAAATTAGAAAACATACGGCAAAACAATTTATGCATATCAAGATTTATTAAAACACTGTCTATCGTTGACTTGCAGTATTTAGTAGAGGCTTGCATAACGAACGTATCTCAAGAAACGGAAAAGATGCTTGCAAGTCCTACATCAGTGGATCAAGACACTAAGTCAGGCGTAAAGTCTGTGAGACGAGGTTGGGGAGCAAGCTGGGGAGAACAATACTCCATATTGTTCTGGAGAGGGATTAAAGAAAGGAGACATGATTATTTTAGCTGGTTGAGAATCACGCAAGTTGTGGCAACTGCAGTCATCTTGGGACTTCTTTGGTGGCAATCACAAGTTCACAGCCCAAAAGATCTGCAGAATCAGGTATGTGATGTTTCCATTTGGAAAAAATGGAATGATAAAGAGTACAAGTACTACTTTATCAAACATGTAGTTTTGCGATTGTTTACATAAGCCTAAATGTTTATTTGCAGGCAGGGTTGCTTTTCTTCATTGCCGTGTTCTGGGCATTTTTCCCGGTTTTTACAGCAATTTTCACATTTCCTCAAGAAAGAGCAATGCTGAAAAAGGAGAAAGCAGCTGACATGTATAGGCTTAGTGCATATTTCATGGCAAGAATAACGACTGATCTTCCACTCGATCTTCTTCTTCCGTTACTCTTCCTGGTGATTGTATATTTCATGGCAGGGCTTACACTAACGGCTCAGTCGTTTTTCCTAACCGCACTAATAGTCTCTCTGTGCATTATTGCCGCTCAGGTATGCCACTTTACTATGTTCATATTGATACCAGATGGTTTTTTGAAGTTGATTATGACATACGTATAATTACAACGGTAGGGGCTTGGACTCGCTATTGGTGCTGTAATGATGGATTTGAATAAGGCAACAACTTTGGCCTCTGTAACTGTAATGGCTTTCATGTTGGCTGGTGGTTTTTTCGTGAAGGTAAAATAAGTAATCTACTCAAATGTATATGATGTATGTATTCATCTGGTCAATACATAATTCACGGTTACAATCCTATAATACACCATTATTTTGTGCAGAACGTTCCAATATTCATATCGTGGTTAAGTTATTTGTCCTTCAACTATCACACATACAGACTTCTTCTAAAGGTGCAATATGAACATATCAGTCATGTAATCGACGGGATAGAATTAGACAGTGGGTTGAAGGAAGTTGTTGCCTTGGTAGCCATGGCTTTTGGCTATCGTATATTGGCATACATTTCTTTGCGAAATACAGTTTAGATGAGCTTTTCAGTGATAGACAGCAGCTTCAAAGTGATTTTTGGCTTAATGAGGCAAAAAAAGTAAACAGGAAGGATACTAAACCACAAGAAGTAGCTACAATGACCGCAAGAAGAATTTTCGTTTTCTATAAAGTTGTGAAATTACTATTGAAGACTGTAATTGACTTGCTATTGTTAGTTGTAAGCAATGAGAATGATAATTAAGTATGTTGATAGTATTGTTGATCTTCAGCTTGACATTATGAGAAGTTATTTCAAAGCCACTAAAATCCACACGCGGATTGACTAATTTTAGCGCATTCCTCATCCTCGCATTTTTTTAGAGACTCACACGTCCATAATACTACACCTAATATCCAATTGAAACTTGAACTGCAATATTTTGGTTGATGGACTGCACTAATACTGTTAGAGTAATGGCTTGGTACATTAGAGTTAAAGACTCTCTTCCTAGGTAACCTGAAAAGGAAAACCTCATCTATTTGCCCGTTTACACATGAGATCAGCATGCGCTGAAATCCGCCTAGCTACTTACTACTCTACTTAACTTAAAATTAAAAAAAAAATTGAATTCAAATTGGTCGAGAAAAAGAACCGCTAGTCGGAATTTGGGGAAAGATAGAAGAACATTTGGTGTCTTTATTCAACATTCTTTAGCACACTCATTCATCCAGTAATTAATGTAAACTACAGTCAGTCAATGCTGAAGACGTTTTTGTTGCATCGGATTCCAACAATTAAATATTTACTAGGAAATAAGGGCTAGAAATTATTATAATAATATATTAAAAAGGAAAAAAGAAAAGGTTGATCGAAACATATATAGAACCTGATGTAGGTGTTCGCTAGCTAGGCAGCTGGGACCGGGATAATGGGCCAGCACCCACCGCAGAGCGTCATCAGAAGATCAAAGCTCGGATGACTGCATCGATCTTCATCTGATCGAGTGCCCATCGCCGATTAGAGCTAGGGCCATGATATATCCGTAGGTTCCCTCTTCTCAACTTTTA
The DNA here is from genome assembly GCA_034093135.1 of Erigeron breviscapus. NCBI lineage: Eukaryota > Viridiplantae > Streptophyta > Magnoliopsida > Asterales > Asteraceae > Erigeron > Erigeron breviscapus. The sequence continues at coordinate 16,866,663 of CM067167.1, forward strand.
TTATGTTTTTTAAACAAAAAACAAAAAAACAAAAAAACAAAAAAAAAGGGAAAGAAATCTGATCCCATGCATTTTTATCTTTCAAAAGTCAAAACCCAAAACAAAACGTCGCCCGAGCCCTTCAGATTTTTGAACATATTTTTACCTTTAGTTTACCCTTGTTGGCCAAACAGTCATAAACTCATAATTATCAAATTCGTACGAGTCGAATCAAACAAAATAAAAATGAGATGACTTGATGGATGGTCCGACTTTGCTCCAGACTCTTCCGAATCGATATGAGTCACGTTTTGATTCGGTACAAGTCACCTTTCGAGTCATAATTTAAAAAATAATTTTCTTAATTTTAAAATTTTAAACATAAATGATTATAAGTTTAATTTTATTTTAATAGTATTTTTTTAACTAATGATAAAAGTATAATATTATATCTGCAATAAATAACTGTATTATTGTAAAAGTATATATTATATAATATCTTACACTCTTACGATTCAAGTCACGTTTATAGTCACGAGTTAAAAAAATAAGTTTTTGAATCGAGTAAAAAACAACGAATCGACAATTATGCCAAAAACCAATAAGTCGCACAAATACAAATAATTTTGCTAAACGTAAAATATATTGTTAACAAAATTGATTTTTATATATAATTTTGCTAAAAATAAGATACTTTTAATTGTGATATATAATCTTTAAAAAACATAAAAACTGTTTTTATCCTATAATAATCAAGAGAAATTTAATCAAATATTCCTTTCTTGACAATTAACCCTCTTATACTAAAGATATTGTGCTTAGGCCGGTGTCATCCCCTCTTCCTTCCTCTTCCTTCCCCTCTTCCACAATTCCAAGGTTGGCAGCAACCTCTTCCTGGCTCTTCCTTCCTATCCCCATCCATAGGGCGCCGAGTGAAGACGAGAGAAAAGGAATTGTGTGGGGTTCGGTTTTTACTTCCAAACAAAAAAAAACTTTTTGGCTTAAATAATTATTTTTTTTTGGTGAGAAATAGATGAGGAAGAGGTAAGGTTGGTAGTGAGTGAGGAAGAGGTGATTTAAGAGAGAGAAAAACTGATGTGGCAGTGAGGAAGAGAGAGGAAGAGCTTCAGGGTTGGCATAGGCCTTATGAGTTATGATGCATCATTACTCAAATAAAAATCTTAGTTTCATTTTCACATAAACCACACACATACTATATATCTGAAAGAGATCGAGCATGACATGTGACCTTGGTTCATACTTTGGAATTGAAATATTTTCACATGATACAATGTTTTTTCAAACAACGTTCAAATCAAATATTACAAAAGTTCACTAAGCTTAAATCGTTTCATCAGAATGTTTGAGCATGAAATTTTTCAATAGATTCAAAACCGAATCCGCGACATCCGAATATGCCACATGAGTAAAGAACATCCCATGCTGTTTGGCTTCGAATTCAACATATTGTACTGTTTTTTTGAGCTCTTCCAACCTTTTTGCATGTAATTTAATCCTGTCTTTCATAACCTCATCCCCTCCAACCATTATAAGCATTGGGTCAAGCTTAACTGGCTCAAGATTTGGGCTTTCGGGCCCAAATGGGTTTGCAAATGGATGGTCTAATGTCTTTCCAACTGGCAACGCCATTCTCCAAAACCTGTCATTAAAAGTTAATCTTTAGTTAAGCATCTCAGATATAATAAATTACTCAAACATGAAATCACTAATTTGAACGAAAAGTATATAAAAGATGGATGGATATATTATTTTACCTCCTGATGGTAACAAAATGCTTAATCATAATATATTCCTTTCAATTATAATACTAATTAAAGTCGTCTCAATTTTAAAATAAAATATTAAGTATGGATTCTATATTTAGAATAAGAGAGTTTCATATTGTAATACAACGTGCGGATTAATGTGATTCAAATGTGTTGTGTTTTGTTATTTTTCTCTTTATTTTGAGTTTGATAGTCCAATATGAATTGAACTTGTAAGATTAATCTTAAAAAGGTTAAATAATTTAACACCGTCTCCAAGCTAGAGTGCAATTGTTGTTCTAATGTTCTTACTTCATCCTCTGACTCCACAGAGAAACTAAAAAAGTTGTCTTCAAGCAGATTATTCATCACTGGATGAATATATTGTGTAAAAATGAGTATTCAAAAGTTGTCTTAAATTTGAATATTCAAAACATGACATTTCTATTGGAACTAGGAAAATATAGAAACATGGCTTATAGAAAGAAAGTAAAAAAATTAGTTGCAATTATAACTTACGTGTCAAGAATGTCAATGTTTAAGACTTTTTCTTGCAACCCATCCGCCTCCGACTTGGTCCTTTCGGTTCCTCCAAAGAATGGCGAAAACATGACATACCCTCGAGTTCTGATGGGCATCAGCTCGGGCGAGCCAGGTCCGAGCCTTACTGCTAAGTGGTGCGCTATATTTCCACCCGAAGAATCACCAAATATGTAAAAATGATCAAAATCAAAATTATTAGATGAATCAACCACATCGACCCCAATATCATCAGTCATCTCCTTATTAGCTAGAGCTTGGAGCCACTTCAAGGCACTAAACGAGTCGTCTATGGCAGCAGGAAGCCTATGTTCAGGTGCAAGTCGATAGTTAGGTGCCACCACAATGGCATTAAGGGATGAAGAGATTCTAAGCCAACAGTTGTGGTACTTTGGACGTTCGAATGTCCACGCACAGAATCCGCCACCATGAATATAGTATATTACCGGAAATTTATTATTATTATTAGTGGCAGATTTGGGTTTGTAGATGCGCAGGTGGAGGTTGTGTTGTTTGTCAAAACAATAGTCTTTCCACACAACAGAACCGTCGTCTTTGACATCGTAAGGCGGCTCAGGGATCTCGACACGACGGGTAGAACCGTCGCTTAAGACCTGAATAAAGCCACACAAGTCTTCCACAACGCAAGGAAGACTAGTCATTTTGTGTGTTTGATAGTGAAAGTATAGATTAACTAGAAGTCTAGAAGGATTATAAAGGCTGTACTAGTAGAAGTAGGATAGGAAGTGATGTATAATAAACTTTTGAAAATTGTTTGGTCATCTTTTATAAACTATTATATTCAAACTTTACCCACTCCAATATTAAACATGATTAGTAGTGATGCTCATCATCCTTAATTAATTAAATTGAGCATTGTATTCGGACCTAATTACACAAGTGTAGATGTATGTATATTGACTAATTATTTAGTTAGTTGATAATTAGTCTTGCTTTGTATACAAGCCAACTTTCGTTTCATTTCCAATCAATGGATCCCAATAGAATTTCACATTTATAAGTTTACGAGGCAAAGTAGCCGCGCAATGCAGCGGTTTAATAGCGACGGGTGGCGGCGGAGGTGGCTGTGGTGACGGGTGGTGGCGGTGGCGGTGGTGACGGGAGACGGTGGTGATGGGTGGCGGCGATTGGTGGTGGTGGTGGCGGCAAGTATAGTGTAGGTTATATTGATATGGTGTACATTGTTGAATGTTGAAAAGTTGAAAGTTGAAAAGTAGATTTGCTTCATAATATAGTATATGTATAGATTATGGTACCAGAGCCATCTATTTTCAATTCCTTTATTAGAATAATTTCAGTTTCAATCACAATATTCATTTTTCGGCTTTTCTCAACAAAAGCTTATCTTTTTCTATCCTTCGATCGATCTCTTGATGAAATTTGTGCAGTATAATTACATATATCGAGACTCTCCTTTAAAGAAACGGTCAAACCTTGGACCTGTCGAGCCCTAGGCAGTGAGACACTTAAACTGCGAAGCAAGGTCTGGAAGGGGGCCCAGCATTCATATACACATATATAATCGAAGTCTAGAGTGAGACCTAGACAAAGCTAGCGAGCCCTCTCTCTCTCCCTCTCCTTGGCGAGCCTTCACACAAATGCAAATATTGTCTAAGTCACAAATTAATATACATATAAATATGTATCACCATGGTGCTAAGGTCATTTGGATATGTACACTTTCAAAAGGGATGTACTCTAGAACCTTCCAAACCTCGTATTGTCATATTGGGTACCAGGCCAGGGCCCATATATGCACGGCCCAAAATACGAGGAAACCCTAATCTGATGGCCTATAAATATTCGTCATCATTGGTTGTCAGATTCATTCCATTCACAATCAATTCAGTCACAATCAATTCATTCTCATTCAATACAACATTCTCTGCAGCAGTACATTCAATAATATAATCATCAGTATATTCATATACAATACATCATCAATCAATCATTCATAAAATCACATATCAATCATATCCTCCAAAGATCGAAACGTCTCTTTGGGAAAATCATCAAACACCTTAGATTCGTCAAGAGTTTATTAGGTTTGCACTACTTTGTAGGAGATCTTGATGATTTTCATGGTTAAACCCATTCTTTGATTGAGATTCTCATTTTCATGCTCAAACATGCACGATTTGCTTTACGTATGGTTTTGTATTCTAATCATGCGGGTAAATTAGGTTTAATTGTTTGTTTTCGATATATTTTAATATTAAGACCGAGTTAACATTAATCACCCACTGTAAGAAAATAATGGTTTGAATTGTCTAATATTAGTTCCAATTGCATGCAGCCCCCAATTTAGCGTCGTGCCTTCTGTAACGGCTAAATTGGTGTGGTTTTCCCTCTCATGTGGTTCTCTGACTTCGTGGATCGGTCGCTAGTGACTGCCTGCCCAATTGGATGTAACGGCTAGCCGTCCCGTGACACGAACGTTCAAAAAAATATACAAAATAAAAAATTTGTTTTCTTTATATAATTTAAGGATTAGTTAGTAAAGTTTACTAGTCAACTATATATAATAAGAGATTAATAATCGAAACAATAATACATATATGAGGCATGTTGTATTATCATATTATAATTTGACCCAACATGATAACCAAGGGCGGTTCTATTTGGAACCAAACTAGGTCCACGGACCTACGTTAGATCGAAAATTATTTTAGCGAACTTATAGAAAATTATGATTGGACATATGTTATCCAAGAGTTCGGACTTACATAAATTATAAAGTACGTTTTTTTAAGCATTTGAAGTAAATAAATTATAATTAGATACACGTATTTTTTTATTGTTAGAATTGTTAGTTATAAAACAAAACAATTTAGAAAGACATATAGGCTTTTCTTCCGATTAATGGTTCATTAGTGGCATACCACCAAATATTTATTGTTTTAGTCACTATTTTTTCAGTTCTAATTTAAAATTTCTAATCTTTAAAGCACTAAACTTATCAAAAGATTTTCTTGAGTAGTGCTATTGTGTAGTAATAATAATACCCCAACAACTAAGTTAGCAAGACTTAAAATTGGTCGTGAGAGGAAGCTTGAAATCAGGAGAAAAGAGGAACCAAACAAAATTTACCAAGAATCAATTACTATAATAAGTATTCTACAATAATAAAAACTCATTTCAGTTGTTCATAGTTAAGATAATGGTCGGAATAGACATAGAGTTAATGTTATGCAAGGCAAAGTAGAACTAGGAAATCTTTTGAGAATTTTGCTTAATTGTCAATAAGTACCTTGTGAAAGAACTCATTTTGTGAAAGAACTTTGATTTAATACATATGATGTTTTGTGAAGACCCGACCCGCTATTGAATACGGAAACAAAACAAAAAATTTTGCTTAAATTATATTTGGACACACGTGATTTTCATTCCTAGATCCGCCACTGATGATAACGTATTCTTCTCACTGCAAACGTAATTTTTGGATCTCTAAAACATATTAGATTATCGTATACTAGCTAAGTGCTAAGATTAGATTTAATTAGAACTAGGAAATTTTCGCCCCGCGTTGCGGGGCATCAGTTGTCGCGTTGAAACGATTGTGTTATTTAGTATACTTGCGTTGAATTAACAAATATTCTGTCATGTATAGGTTTGTTTAAAAGTTTATCAAATCAAATATATATTTATTTAAGGCCAAAACCACAATAGTTTCCATATGCGCGTTGCGCGGTTTCAATTAGTTTGATTACTTTTTGTTATTGATGATTTATGTTTACTAAAAACTTTGACATATAAAATATATATTTATTCAAAGACAATATATATCACAAAAAAATAATAGAAGTTTTTAATAAATTGTTTAGAAACCTGGAAACGATTATGTTTTGTTATTGATGATGTGTCGCTATATATATTTGTTAAAATCTTTGACATATGAAATAGATATATGTTCAAAGGCAATACCACAAAAAAATTGTTTTGATATACTATTTGAAAACCCAAAAGAAAAAAAATATATAAGAAACCAAGAAGTCCGTAATTTTAAACCTGAAAGGGATACAATGTGGTAAAATCTGAATATTGTTAAAAAAAAAAATAAACGTTTTCAATATAATTATTTGAAACCCGAAAGGAAAAACATATGGGAAAAACCAAGAAGTAACTCGTATTAGAAAATCCGAACGGAATGCGATTTGGCAAAATCCGAATAATGATGCGGAATATAGCATGGACGAATAGTAACTCGCCACACAGGCGAGTTACTATTCTACTGAAAACTTTGACATATAAAATATATATTTATTCAAAGACAATATCACAAAAAAATAATAGAAGTTTTTAATATATTGTTTAGTGTAACACCCGTGAATTTTGACCCGTTGACTTTTGTGTAAATTGACTAACAAACTTGTTGAATGAAATAATTGGGCCCATTTGTGATTATATGGCTATGTGGTATGCTAGTCGGGTTGTCGTATGTGTAGTCGGTATTTAATTGTGCAACTAATGGTAATGTGGTTGAGAAGGGAAACGGGTCGGCCCGTGGGTAGTCCATGACCCACCAGCCCCCCAAGACCCATTTCCCCTTATCCTTTTCTCATTTCTCTCTTTTCTCTCTATCTCTCCTATCCTCTCTCAAGTAAAAGAACCCTCTTTGGTTCTTCATCAATTCTTGCATCAACTTTGTGTTTGAAACTACCATAATACAAGAATCATAGCCATCTTCATCTCGTTTGCTTCCTATCGAAGAATCAAAGGTGGAAATCTTCCATTCTTAGCCATTTTGACCTAATTTCGGGTTTAAGCTCAAGGAGGTGTTTGTGTTGTGGAGGTGTGGACCCTATTACTCGTTTGTAATCTTTTACTAACTTCTTTGCCGGACAAGGTGAGTTTCGTATCTCCCTACTCGCTTGAGATTCGGGCTGAAAAGTGTAAACCTGGCGTGTTTATTTGCATTATTTGTGTTGTTGATTGTTTGACTGGATTGTTGGATTGACGTGACAGTTCGTCTAGTTTGATTGACTTGGGTTATGTTTTAGTTAAGTATTACATTTATATTAGGATAGACGTGCATACATGGAAGTCGGTTATGCCTTCATTGGGTTCTAGATGTGGTGGGAAGGCTGCGGGTGACCCTATATATAAGCATCTGGGACTCGAAGGAAGTAGAATCCTCTTAAGTGTATGTACGTATAGTTGGTTTAAATTGTGGTTAGTGGTTAATTTTGATTGATGCATATGTTGTGCATAATCCCTCTGATAGAGGATGTGACTTATGTATGTTGAAATGCGGCCTTGTCCCTCTGTTGACAAGTGTACCCCGTTGCGATTATTGATTGTTGGTTCAGGTTTGTCGAATGTTGATTATTGGTTTATGATTGACGATTATTGATTGTCGGTTGGTGATTATGCATTTACATTTGATTGTAAGCATTGCATACATTGTTGATGAGCCCTCGGCAGGGGATTGCCGACATCCTGGTGCATAGATGTATGCACCCATTTTGGATGTAGTCCTGACTCCGAGTATATAGACATATATATCTCGATGATTTTGAGATACAGCCTTGTTCATTGTGATGACAGAAGGGTATCGTTGCATCGGTGACTTGAGTTCACGCATAGGATAGGCATGTTGGCTTATTCATGCATTTGGCACTTACATTGATTCATATATCATTCGTGCATTTATTTACACATTTTGCTTGTCTTGTGTAATCGTGTTGTGAGACGATATTGTGTTGCTTAGAGGCTCGCTGTAAGTCACGCCTAGCCTCTGTTCTTATATTGTGATTATTGTTGTTGGTTCTTTATGAATCATTACTACGAACTCACCAACCTTGTGTTGACTATGCTTAGTACACTTTTCAGGTAACCAGGTTCTCCCAGGGCGTGGAGTTTAGAGGTTTCACTTGCTGTAAACCCGGACTATGGACTGTATGGATCAAGGATTCATTGGCCTGCCTTTTGCATTATACTTAGGATCGTTTGCCATCTTTGGATGTGGTTTTGTTAACTTTGATGGCTATTTGCTCCTGTTGTATTATGTTACCTATTTTGCATTGTATTGGATTCACCGAATCCTTAATTGCATTTTAGTTTGTTCTATTGTAATTCCACCTTGCGCTATATGATTTCCGTGATATTCTGAGCCTTGGCTTGGGGTGTTACATTTAGAAACCTGGAAACGATTATGTTTTGTTATTGATGATGTGTCGCTATATATATTTGTTAAAATCTTTGACATATGAAATAGATATATGTTCAAAGGCAATACCACAAAAAAATTGTTTTGATATACTATTTGAAAACCCAAAAGAAAAAAAATATGTAAGAAACCAAGAAGTCCGTAATTTTAAACCTGAAAGGGATACAATGTAGTAAAATCTGAATATTGTTAAAAAAAATAAACGTTTTCAATATAATTATTTGAAAACCCGAAAGGAAAAACGTATGGGAAAAACCAAAAAGTAACTCGTATTAGAAAATCCGAACGGAAACACGATTTGGCAAAATCCAAATAATGATGCGGAATATAGCATGGACGAATAGTAACTCGCCACACAGGCGAGTTACTATTCACAAGCTATTCAATTAATATAGTATAGGCGAGTTACTATTCATAAGCTATTCAATTAATATAGTATATAATATAATATAATATAATATAATATAATATAATTAGAATATATAAAAAAATTCATTTATTGCGTGTTTTTTTTTCCAAAATAACTTTTACTCACAAAACCGACTCACACAATTGAGGAGTGGCACTAATACTTACAAGTTATATACATACATCCAAACCGCTCCAATCTTTTTAACTAATATTATAATATAATTTATTGATCTATATTTGAACCATATAAAACTTATCTAGCTTTTATTGGGATTTGGGAGATGGATATCACTTATCAACGATCACATTCTTTTTTTTTTGAACGACAGTTTTATATTAAATAGCCAACTAGCAATATGCTAGAAGTCAAAAGTACAAATACATATACAAATAAAGAGTTAACAATACAACATCTCATATCCGCATGATCATCTAGCTATAACACTCCTACGCGTGAAAACAAAAGAGGGTTCTCCAACCATTCTTCCCATGAAATCCTATGTTTCTTAAATCTATTAGAAAACCACAAATAAGAGAAGGTAACAATAGAATTGAACAAAACTATGTCACGTTTCTTGGATGGATTAAAAATGGCATCATTCCGAAATATCCACAATTCCCACCAAGTAACATAAATGATAGCATAAATGATCAGCTTGGAATACTTATCATTGTAGTTGTTGTCCACGAACTGAATAATCTCCATGAAGTCGAGATGGACAGGAATTTGAATATCAAGCCATTTATTAATGGAACTCCAAACTTTTCTAGCAATCCAACAATCAAGCAGAGAGTGATTCAATGTCTCAATACCATTACAGCATACAGGGCAGATGATAGATGTGCTATGGATACCTCTTAGCCATAAATTGCATCGAGTCGGTAAGCGATCATGAATAACCCTCCAAACATGAATATTAACTTTCTTAAGGACAAATTTATTCCATCTGGTAGAAAAATGGTGATTCGGTTGAGAAAGGGAATCAATATGTTTACGTACCCTATTAACGGAAAAATCGGTCATATCAGCGCATGACCACTTCATCTATCTGGGGTATTAACAATTGTAACTTGAGAAACATCATGACAGAGTTGATTAAATTGTTCTTCTTCCTTTCCACCACGGACAGAACGACGCCAGGACCATTTGAATTCAAGAATTATGCATAGACAGATCATAAATAACCTAACTAACCATCTATTCGACTGTTGTCATGTAGTTCAAGCAATTGTCAAAACTACCATTATCTATTTATCTTCAACGTGCATAATCTTGTTTAGTTATTTTGTTGATTTAGAAAGGCTAATGAATGAACAAACTCCTAAACTCAATAATGTTTACAAAAATTTAATCATATAGAATTCATCTCTTTTTAAGTATCTTATCAGTTTACCCTAATGATGATGTGTCGCTATATATATTTGTTAAAATCTTTGACATATGAAATAGATATATGTTCAAAGGCAATACCACAAAAAAATTGTTTTGATATACTATTTGAAAACCCAAAAGAAAAAAAATATGTAAGAAACCAAGAAGTCCGTAATTTTAAACCTGAAAGGGATACAATGTAGTAAAATCTGAATATTGTTAAAAAAAAAAAAAATAAAAAAAAAAAAAAAAAAAAAAAAAAAAAAAAAAAAAAAAAAAAAAAAAAAAAAAAAAAAAAAAAAAAAAAAAAAAAAAAAAAAAAAAAAAAAAAAAAAAAAAAAAAAAAAAAAAAAAAAAAAAAAAAAAAAAAAAAAAAAAAAAAAAAAAAAAAAAAAAAAAAAAAAAAAAAAAAAAAAAAAAAAAAAAAAAAAAAAAAAAAAAAAAAAAAAAAAAAAAAAAAAAAAAAAAAAAAAAAAAAAAAAAAAAAAAAAAAAAAAAAAAAAAAAAAAAAAAAAAAAAAAAAAAAAAAAAAAAAAAAAAAAAAAAAAAAAAAAAAAAAAAAAAAAAAAAAAAAAAAAAAAAAAAAAAAAAAAAAAAAAAAAAAAAAAAAAAAAAAAAAAAAAAAAAAAAAAAAAAAAAAAAAAAAAAAAAAAAAAAAAAAAAAAAAAAAAAAAAAAAAAAAAAAAAAAAAAAAAAAAAAAAAAAAAAAAAAAAAAAAAAAAAAAAAAAAAAAAAAAAAAAAAAAAAAAAAAAAAAAAAAAAAAAAAAAAAAAAAAAAAAAAAAAAAAAAAAAAAAAAAAAAAAAAAAAAAAAAAAAAAAAAAAAAAAAAAAAAAAAAAAAAAAAAAAAAAAAAAAAAAAAAAAAAAAAAAAAAAAAAAAAAAAAAAAAAAAAAAAAAAAAAAAAAAAAAAAAAAAAAAAAAAAAAAAAAAAAAAAAAAAAAAAAAAAAAAAAAAAAAAAAAAAAAAAAAAAAAAAAAAAAAAAAAAAAAAAAAAAAAAAAAAAAAAAAAAAAAAAAAAAAAAAAAAAAAAAAAAAAAAAAAAAAAAAAAAAAAAAAACATTGTTATGACAGAAGGGTATCGTTGCATCGGTGACTTGAGTTCACGCATAGGATAGGCATGTTGGCTTATTCATGCATTTGGCACTTACATTGATTCATATATCATTCGTGCATTTATTTACACATTTTGCTGGTCTTGTGTAATCGTGTTGTGAGACGATATTGTGTTGCTTAGAGGCTCGCTGTAAGTCACGCCTAGCCTCTGTTCTTATATTGTGATTATTGTTGTTGGTTCTTTATGAATCATTACTACGAACTCACCAACCTTGTGTTGACTATGCTTAGTACACTTTTCAGGTAACCAGGTTCTCCCAGGGCGTGGAGTTTAGAGGTTTCACTTGCTGTAAACCCGGACTATGGACTGTATGGATCAAGGATTCATTGGCCTGCCTTTTGCATTATACTTAGGATCGTTTGCCATCTTTGGATGTGGTTTTGTTAACTTTGATGGCTATTTGCTCCTGTTGTATTATGTTACCTATTTTGCATTGTATTGGATTCACCGAATCCTTAATTGCATTTTAGTTTGTTCTATTGTAATTCCACCTTGCGCTATATGATTTCCGTGATATTCTGAGCCTTGGCTTGGGGTGTTACATTTAGAAACCTGGAAACGATTATGTTTTGTTATTGATGATGTGTCGCTATATATATTTGTTAAAATCTTTGACATATGAAATAGATATATGTTCAAAGGCAATACCACAAAAAAATTGTTTTGATATACTATTTGAAAACCCAAAAGAAAAAAAATATGTAAGAAACCAAGAAGTCCGTAATTTTAAACCTGAAAGGGATACAATGTAGTAAAATCTGAATATTGTTAAAAAAAAATAAACGTTTTCAATATAATTATTTGAAAACCCAAAAGAAAAAAAATATGTAAGAAACCAAGAAGTCCGTAATTTTAAACCTGAAAGGGATACAATGTAGTAAAATCTGAATATTGTTAAAAAAAAATAAACGTTTTCAATATAATTATTTGAAAACCCGGAAGGAAAAACGTATGGGAAAAACCAAAAAGTAACTCGTATTATAAAATCCGAACGGAAACACGATTTGGCAAAATCCAAATAATGATGCGGAATATAGCATGGACGAATAGTAACTCGCCACACAGGCGAGTTACTATTCACAAGCTATTCAATTAATATAGTATAGGCGAGTTACTATTCATAAGCTATTCAATTAATATAGTATATAATATAATATAATATAATATAATATAATATAATATAATTAGAATATATAAAAAAATTCATTTATTGCGTGTTTTTTTTTCCAAAATAACTTTTACTCACAAAACCGACTCACACAATTGAGGAGTGGCACTAATACTTACAAGTTATATACATACATCCAAACCGCTCCAATCTTTTTAACTAATATTATAATATAATTTATTGATCTATATTTGAACCATATAAAACTTATCTAGCTTTTATTGGGATTTGGGAGATGGATATCACTTATCAACGATCACATTCTTTTTTTTTTGAACGACAGTTTTATATTAAATAGCCAACTAGCAATATGCTAGAAGTCAAAAGTACAAATACATATACAAATAAAGAGTTAACAATACAACATCTCATATCCGCATGATCATCTAGCTATAACACTCCTACGCGTGAAAACAAAAGAGGGTTCTCCAACCATTCTTCCCATGAAATCCTATGTTTCTTAAATCTATTAGAAAACCACAAATAAGAGAAGGTAACAATAGAATTGAACAAAACTATGTCACGTTTCTTGGATGGATTAAAAATGGCATCATTCCGAAATATCCACAATTCCCACCAAGTAACATAAATGATAGCATAAATGATCAGCTTGGAATACTTATCATTGTAGTTGTTGTCCACGAACTGAATAATCTCCATGAAGTCGAGATGGACAGGAATTTGAATATCAAGCCATTTATTAATGGAACTCCAAACTTTTCTAGCAATCCAACAATCAAGCAGAGAGTGATTCAATGTCTCAATACCATTACAGCATACAGGGCAGATGATAGATGTGCTATGGATACCTCTTAGCCATAAATTGCATCGAGTCGGTAAGCGATCATGAATAACCCTCCAAACATGAATATTAACTTTCTTAAGGACAAATTTATTCCATCTGGTAGAAAAATGGTGATTCGGTTGAGAAAGGGAATCAATATGTTTACGTACCCTATTAACGGAAAAATCGGTCATATCAGCGCATGACCACTTCATCTATCTGGGGTATTAACAATTGTAACTTGAGAAACATCATGACAGAGTTGATTAAATTGTTCTTCTTCCTTTCCACCACGGACAGAACGACGCCAGGACCATTTGAATTCAAGAATTATGCATAGACAGATCATAAATAACCTAACTAACCATCTATTCGACTGTTGTCATGTAGTTCAAGCAATTGTCAAAACTACCATTATCTATTTATCTTCAACGTGCATAATCTTGTTTAGTTATTTTGTTGATTTAGAAAGGCTAATGAATGAACAAACTCCTAAACTCAATAATGTTTACAAAAATTTAATCATATAGAATTCATCTCTTTTTAAGTATCTTATCAGTTTACCCTAAATCGATACGTCGTTGTTCCTTCTATATAATTTTATTTTTGAAAGATGAATTTTATTCACAACGCACGGGAAGCCAAAATGGGGGGCCTCCCTAGTCCCTACCCATATCCTAGGGTGGATTTCCAAAAGTCATTTTGTTTATGTTTGATAAGAGTACCTCCAATTGGAGATGAATTTACTCAAAAATCTATAATCTTGTCAAGTTAGACCACATTAACAATTCATATCACAAACCTTTTTATAGATTAATCTTCACATTCAGCAATCTAGAAGCTTTATAAATAATTTTCATAGTAAATATATTCAAATTGTAGTAAAAGAAAAAATAGGGAAAAATTATTGGACATCTGAAAATCTCATGCCGTGGCCATTTTGTTTCATATATTGAATATTAATTATTAGGCCTTTCTCTAACCCCGGGCCCATTTGTTTACTGGGTTAATTACATTATTGGGCCCTTGTTCAATGAAAATATTGAACTAGACAGATGGGGAATAAAGCGTAGACGAAGAAGAAAAAGTCGCTTGTTCGCTCGCGTCACAATCTTTGATGAGTCTTTATTTCAATCTTCGGTGTAACAAAAAAGAAGTTTGCAAGTTGTGCAATTGTTCCGGGCCTCAAAATTTAGTAGTCTTCAAATATAATTTATGTATGTATGACAATTTATTTTTTGGATATCATTTTGACAATTTTTATCCTTTTGAATGGTTGCAAAAAAAAAACAATTTAAATAAAATTAAATTAAATAACTTATTTTAATAATCATATAATCCTTTTCACTTTTCACTTTACCATTTATTTATTTTTCACTAATAATTTGCTTTCTTGCTTGTATTTATGATTAGAAAACCGACATTTGTTAATGCTTCATTATTTGTTAAAGCTGAAACGGAAATAACTGGAAAAAAACATGTGTGTATGAACATGGTTATTTCTACTTTCACCATATGTATTTATTTATTTAATTACTTGTAGTAAAAATTGGCTAGCTAGCTAGCTTACCAGATCTATATATCCAGGAACCAAGTAAAAATTGTTTTGCTGGTGTTGGACACGGCCAATTTTAAAGCGATACATATATACCAAGTCAACCAGACTCAATCAGTACTGACTGACTCTAGCTATATATATATATATATGGCTAATTAATCAATAAGAGAGTTAACATTGGGTTCGAAAGGGTCGTTGTAGACGCAACTTACTTCAATTATAGTTGACTTGGCAAGAACCATAAATATAGTGATAATTATTTTATATCAATCATGCATGCATTAACATAATAACAAAATCACTTCTAGGACTGCAAGTGAGCACGATTTTATCATCTCAGTGGTATTTTAGTTACACATTACACATATGAAAAGATAATAGAATACTTGGACGAAATCTATCTATGGAAAAAATTAGATTGTTATTTAATATTTATTCAACTGTTATGAGATTCTTGTAATGTGTTTGATTCACAAATTCAAATGAAATTAATTGAATTTCATTCCGTACAATAGTATGTTTGGTTGTCAAAATATGAAAGAATATCATTCCAATGGAATGTGAACATTTCTTCTTTTGATGTACTTTTCATTCCTTCATATCGCGTTTAGTTCACAAATTTTATAGAATTTGATGTAATTGAAATTGAATTTCGTTCCTTAATGTATTTGGTTGTTCAAATATGAAAGAATCAAACACTTCTATACTTAAAAATAACTAACATATATAATAGATTCATGTAACTAACTATTAAATTTTTATATGTACGTCAAATAAAGCTTATAAACTTTATAGTCAATAATTAAAATTAAAAAATCAAGCTGTACGTTAAAAGCTCTATGCTAAACATACTCGTGACATGGATCGATTAGCCATTTATATTGTTTAAGATATGTTAATTCTAAGGTTATCTATATTTCGTTATATCAAAGAAGCAAAATTATCTACTGCAAGTTTGACTTTGTTGATTAAGTCCTATCCATAAAAAAATTCGAGAAAGATTAATGGAAGTATAGCATATGGGTGAACTAACAAAGTAACCCGGTCGTCATATTATCATAAAAAAATACAGAGTAAATGGTTTTCAAAAAAGGAAATAAAGACTTGTTCAAAGCTGACCAGCAGCAGGTTAAAGTTTTATCTATTATCTCGTTACTCCTATAACTATCATCATACATATATATACATATCTATAAATATGCTTTACCACTCACTGGATTTTTAAAAATTAAAGATCGATCCACGGAAAATCGAAGATGAACACCAATTCCACTGCCATCATGGCTGCCACGCAAATGCAAGGTTTACATGGTTCAAAACCCGCACCTTTGATGATAAGCAACAGTAGTTCGACGACCTCATCAAAGGCGGCCAACTACAAGAAAAATATTAATGGATTAATCCAGAAGCATGGTAGTAGTACTACTCGAGGTGGTGGCGATAATAAACCACCAGTGATAGTTTATCTGGAGTCACCAAAGGTGGTTCATGTGCCCCCTCACGAGTTCATGTCCACGGTTCAACAACTCACTGGAAAACTAACGTCACCATCTTCATCATCATCAAAATTAATGTTGATCTAAATTTTATATTGTCTTTAATTTTACGAGTTTTCGTACATTATGCAAACTTCATTAATGTAGGGTCGTTATAGAAATTAATACGTACTCCATTCACGCCTATCGCTAGACATTTATATGTTTTCTGCATACATCTGAGTTTCCTTTGAAGCAATTGTTGTTTTAAGATCGCAACGCGGCCTAGCTAGCTAGTCTTGAATTCAATGTGCGTGTCATCTTAATTTCTGCCTTTCTGAAGTCAAGTGGTTATCATTTGCAGACTCCACATTAAGGGAAAAGAATCTGGGGACGTATGTAACTTGGCAACTTTTACTATTGTATGTATGCACCAAAGATATTGAACGTTTGATGGAAGTAAACTTACTAGCTTGAATAAATCGTGCAATTACCGGTTGGATCAATAATTTAGCAGGTGAAGCGCCATCGTGGCTTCCATGCTGGATCCATGTCACATAAATTAGATGTAAAACCCTAATATTTCCCCCCTTTTTCATTATTTCTCCCGCCCCCATCTCTTTTCCCTCTCTTTCTTTCCCGCTCTCTCTCCCTCTCTGTTTCTTCTTCTTCTTCTGCCATGGCTTCAAGCTCGTCTTCTTCTTCAAGAAACCCAAGTAATCGATATGTGCAGTGTAACTGTGGAGAAAAGATGTTCGTTTTAACCTCGTGGACTACAAAAAATCCAGGCAGGCGATTTGTACGATGCCCCAAGGTGAGTTTCCATATAGTAATGAATAAATTGAATCAGGGTTTTGTTTATTAGGGTAATTTTGTGTTTTTTTTCAGGTGAAAAGTCGATACTGTACGACCTTTGCTTTTCTTGATGAAGAACTACCGAATCAATACTACAAGGACCTTCTTTATGATCTTCATTCTCAATCAAAGGAATGTGCTAACTTTAAATCTGCTATGGGAGATGAAGAAGATGATTCAAAGGTTCAATTTCTGTTGAAAGCATTGGAAGACTTGACTTTGTCGAAAAAAAGAGTGAATATGAAAGACAAGTTTTTTTATTTCTCTGTTGGTGTTGCATCAATGTTGATCATTGTGATAGGACTAGTACTAATGAACTAAGTAGGTTGTGTTGGTTTGATTGTATCTGTTTTATTGGACTTGTGTAATGAAAGTGGTGTTTTTGTGGCATATTATGTTTATGTTGTATATGAAAGTTGGAAAATAATGTTTTTGGTTGCCAACATAAAAATGTGCCAATTTGAAACATACAAATCTTAACAAAATAGATAAATTAGCAGTGAAAATAAGTCATACTTTTCCTGCAGGATTAAGTGTCTACCAATCTACAGTCTGTACAAAAGACATCATACTTTTCCTGCAATTAAGTGTCTACCACATCTAACAGTAAAGACATCATACTTTTCCTGCAATTAAGTGTCTACCACATCTAACAGTCGTGTAAGACATCATACTACTACAAATTCATACCCCAAAAGACAACAATACAGTTACATAAGTTAAGTTATAGACATTAATTGTTTAATTCCTAATCAACTACCAGCATGTTATCAGGTGTGCTTCCTGGTCCTGGCACATGCTTTGCAAGTTTTTTGGACAAAATTCTCTGGCTAGGTGTCCTGAGTTTGACTGGTGGAGCCTTCTTCTTTGGTGTTGGAGGTTTTTTCTTTGCCTTCTCTAATGTGTCTTTCTTTCCCTCATTGTTTTCACTTGTTATTCTTGGTGCAGACACTGTAATCCTTTCTTCAATAGCTTGTGGTCTGGATGGATGAACCATTGTTCCTGATGTTCCAATGCCACTTCCTAGCCCTGACATTGTTCTGCCAAAAGCAACTGTGTGTCCTCCCCTGCCCTTGGTAAAATCATTTCCACCCCTCTTGATACCTAACTTGACCCCAGTGCTTCTTACATAACCAGTATCTGTAACACATAAATTAGGGTACCCCATCAATTATTGCAAGTATAATGAAATTTATATAAAGTAAAATATTTTAAGTAAAAACTTACTGACTGTTGGTGGCAATGCAAACTTGAAACCTCCTTTTGTAACCCCATGCCTCCTTCCAGGACTGATTGGTGGTTGGGTAAAGGACTTGGTTGCCTTCTCAACTGGACTTGACAACCTTACTGGCTCATTACTTGCTGGTTCAGTAGCTGCTTGACTTGGTTCCTTTGTTGGCTCACTACTTGGTTCACTTACAAACTTAGGCGTATAAACTGGTGGTTGAGTTGCAGGCCTAGGTGGCTGACTTGGTGGTGGTTGACTTGCAGACCTAGGAAGTGGTTGACTTGCAGACCTAGGTGGCTGACTTGGTGGTGGTTGACTTGCAGACCTAGGAAGTGGTTGACTTGCAGACCTAGGAAGTGGCTGACTTGGTGGTGGTTGACTTGCAGACCTAGGAAGTGGTTGACTTGCAGACCTAGGAAGTGGTTGACCCTGAGATTGTCTCCTGCCAGACAACCTTGCACAAACTTGGTCCCATGAGTTATGTCTTTCACTGCTTTGTTGACTACCAAACAACCTAGTTGCAACTTTTTTCCTTTTTGGTTGACTCTGTCTTTCACTGACTGATTCACTCTGCCTTTGATTACTTGGTTGGCTGTTTTCTTGATTAGGTTGTTGATTTGGTGTTTCATCAAGTGGTTGATCCTGTGTTTGATCATGTGGTTGATTATGTGGTTGATTCTGTGTTTCATCATGTGGTTCACTCTGAGTTGCAGGCCTTTTCTTTCTAGGTTTTGGCATATGTGAAGGCCTCTCAGTGGCTTCATTCTTACAACCCCTAACATTGTGGCCTTTTTGCCAACACTTTGAACAAGTCATTTCCATACCATGTTTGGTTACCCTTCTGTTGTGGCTTATCCTAGGTTCATGGGCTGCTCTAATTCTCCTACCTTTTGGTCTCCCAGGCATGATCCTAGGTTTTGGAGGCAAGGGTACATTATGATCAGGGTTTACTTGCCATGTATCCATTCCACCAACAGGATTAAGGTATTGAGAATAAGCATCCATGAACATACCCTTTCTAAACCAATCTGAAATGTGGTCCTCTGGTTCCTCATTTAACCTGAATATGGCATTGACAGCATGAACACAAGGAATTCCACTCAATTCCCATAACCTACAGTCACAAGTTCTATCTTCCACATCTACTCCATATGAATACCTATAATTCCTCACCTCAAATTTACTACCCCCAGCATGAATTACCAACCATCCACTCCTTTGATTTTTTATCAAGTCCAATTTTTTTCTAATTGCAGGACACACATCATGTATCCATTTAGAACTTATATCCCTAATGCTCTCCAGCCTAATCATAAGAATGACCCTTAAAGCTTCTAAGAGGGTTATTATAGGCTTATTCCTAACCTTCAAAAGTACAGAATTCCAACATTCACTAAACCCATTCTCTACTGCTTCACAACCAGTATTCAGCCAAAAAAATGCCCTAGACCAGGATTTAGGGTTTCTATCCATTAAGTACTTGAAAGCATTAGGGTTAGCTAACTTTACCTCCTTCATGACTTCTTCAAATTGGGCAGGATATGTTGCCTTACATGCCCTCCAGAACAGGTTTCTGAAATGCTCACCACTGTAAATTTTCTTGAAGTTCTCATAAATGTGCCTAGCACACTGCCTGTGCTCTGCTCTGGGCATCACCTCCTTTACAGCCTCAATCAGGCCCTGAACAAGACAATAATGTTGTTATAAGTAAAATATAACAACATAATGATGAAATAAGTAAAATAAGTGGTGTAAAAGTGTACCTTGTGTTGGTCAGACATTAAAGTAAGTTGATCACCTTCTTGACACTCAAGATCATGTTCTAGCAACCTTAAAAACCAAATCCAATTATCCTTATTTTCAACTCCTACAATTGCCCAAGCAATGGGATATATCTGGTTATTGCCATCCCTTCCAACAGCTGTCAGTAGCTCACCATTGCATGCTGTTTTCAAAAAACAACCATCTAATGCTACAATCTTCCTGCATCCAACTTTCCACCCCTGCTTCAGACCATACAAGCATACATAGAACCTATCAAAATAAACTGTCCCATCAGGGTTGACAGTGGTGCCAAGCTGAACAGTTGAACCAGGATTTGTCTTTAGTAATGCTTCACCATATGGCCTAAGTAGAGCATAATGCTCCTCTAAAGACTTCTCAAATTCAGTCAATGCCCAAGTCTTAGCCCTTTTGACCTGTGTATGTGTTACAAAGCACTTGTATTTTTTCATGACTAACTCCTGAATGACACACAATTTTATATCTGGTTGTTGCCTAATCCTATGTGCAAAATGCCTGCCTATCCACTTGTAATTAATCAAAGTCCCAAACTTGAAATTCCTTGCACAAGTATGCTCCCCTTCCATTGTCCTAATCTGAAAAGTCCTCTCTGTAGACATCCAAGTTGCAAACAACCTAAACTTACAGTTACCCTTCTGTTGATATCTCACCCCATCCTTGATCTGTTTGCCCTTTTCTTCATCTTTCACCCTTGGTGGTCTGTTTCCACACCTTGCAATGATGCTTTTATTGCAACTCCTTTCATACCACAAAGAGTAACCATTTGCAAGGCCATAATATGTCAGACACTCCTTCAATTGCTCAGGGCTTTCATACTTTTCACCAACCTAAAAAATATATATATATTATACATTGCACATGACTAAACAATCTACAAGTATATATATATATATAAACATTAATCATATAAAGTTGTTACCCTTGGCATTTTTAATCTATATATATATATATATATATATATATATATATATATATATATATATATATATATATATATATATATATATATATATATATATATATATATATATATATATATATATATATATATATATATATATATATATATATATATATATATATATATATATATATATATATATATATATATATATATATATATATATATATATATATATATATATATATATATATATATATATATATATATATATATATATATATATATATATATATATATATATATATATATATATATATATATATATATATATATATATATATATATATATATATATATATATATATATATATATATATATATATATATATATATATATATATATATATATATATATATATATATATATATATATATATATATATATATATATATATATATATATATATATATATATATATATATATATATATATATATATATATATATATATATATATATATATATATATATATATATATATATATATATATATATATATATATATATATATATATATATATATATATATATATATATATATATATATATATATATATATATATATATATATATATATATATATATATATATATATATATATATATATATATATATATATATATATATATATATATATATATATATATATATATATATATATATATATATATATATATATATATATATATATATATATATATATATATATATATATATATATATATATATATATATATATATATATATATATATATATATATATATATATATATATATATATATATATATATATATATATATATATATATATATATATATATATATATATATATATATATATATATATATATATATATATATATATATATATATATATATATATATATATATATATATATATATATATATATATATATATATATATATATATATATATATATATATATATATATATATATATATATATATATATATATATATATATATATATATATATATATATATATATATATATATATATATATATATATATATATATATATATATATATATATATATATATATATATATATATATATATATATATATATATATATATATATATATATATATATATATATATATATATATATATATATATATATATATATATATATATATATATATATATATATATATATATATATATATATATATATATATATATATATATATATATATATATATATATATATATATATATATATATATATATATATATATATATATATATATATATATATATATATATATATATATATATATATATATATATATATATATATATATATATATATATATATATATATATATATATATATATATATATATATATATATATATATATATATATATATATATATATATATATATATATATATATATATATATATATATATATATATATATATATTGATCCAACCGGTAATTGCACGATTTATTCAAGCTAGTAAGTTTACTTCCATCAAACGTTCAATATTTTTGGTGCATACATACAATAGTAAAAGTTGCCAAGTTACATACATCCCCAGATTCTTTTCCCCCACATTAATTGACATGAAACATATATATGATTTATTTGTATGTATCTAGATTTTTTTATTAAAAAAAAATGTATTTAGGCATCCGAGTTCATTATCCGTGGTTGTTATATGTTTGTACAAATACGTCACTTGATTGGATTTTTGGCTCTTCTAACTTTGATCCCTTGTAACTTAACTTGTAAATCAAACAGCGCATTTAGCTACCACAGATAATGCAAAGTTAAAATATATAATTATATATATATGACGCAACCGACCAAACTAGAAAACAAAATTATTGTCAAAAGTAGCCCATAATGACATGACTTCAATGAAAAATAAATATGCATAGCGCTTTATTCTTGAAATAAGTAATAATCACAGTTAACTTGTGAATTGTACTATGATGTACGTACAGCTTAATTTAAAATAGAGTAAACGGCCGAAATTGTCCTTGTGGTTTACCCTAATAATCAAGTTTCGTCATTAACTATTTGAAATGACACTGACAGTCCTTTTGGGAGGATAAGGATCACATACAGTCCTTTATCTAAACGTCCGTTATCTCTAATCCGTTAACTCACTCATGTGCTATGCACATGAGGGTACTTGAGTCATTTTCTATCACTAAAGGACTAATAATGATGTTTTTTCTTCTTTTCTTCTTCTATTACCTGCAAATCTATAAACAACATCATCTATACACTACGACCACCATCATCAATTCTTCATATTCATGAATCTCTTGAAAAATATGTACATAACATTTTCATATCTATATCCATATTTATATGGGGAAAAAAAACTTCCAATCCAATATATATATCGATATCTAGTTAATTAAAGGGAAACAAAATCCACACTTTCCTTGGATTTCAACAAATCTTTTACTACTGATTTTGGTGTTTACAAAAAAAGTAATATGTATTTGCCTTTGGATTTTTTAACAAAATAGCAAGAAAGAAAACCTATCAATTTGCTTTTCTATATTTATAGCTCCACTTTGGCTCTCTTTGTACATTGACTTGTTCTCCGGTGCCGTCGCCGGAACGCAGCCGTCGACGGTGTGAGTTCGTCGGAAAAACACCAAAAACCATCATCATCATCAATTTCCTTGTCAACAAACCCTAATCCATATAACAAATGATCATCATCTTACTACTCGAGACTAAGCAATCCAGCCAGATCCGATCTTGATTTAGATCCGACCAATCCAAATCCGAACAATGGTAAGAAAACCAGTGAGCAGATGGCGCGAAGGTGAGTCAACTGAGCTCACTGCCAATCTTGTGTTCCCTGATTCACCGCTCGATGGTGGTGGCCAGAGGTTGCAGTGGTGGCTGGATCTTGTTAGTGGTGGCCGGATTTTGATGGTGGTGGCCGAATGTTGGTGGTGGTGGTCAAAACTCGATCTCTGCTCCAAGAAATCTGTAAACTTATGGCAAGTCTTTAAAATTACATACGTACCTTCGAAATTTATCCATCAGTCACATCCATCTGTATTTGTAGACAAAACTAACAATAATTGGGCTTTTCCTTGATTATTAGGGTAAACCACAAGGACGATTTCGGCCGTTTACTCTTTAAAATAAGATAATAATGAGAGTTAACGACATAAATCGTCTCTGTGGTTTATTCAAAAAATCACGTTTTATCCATGTGGTTCAATAACCTCATTGGCAGTCCTTCATAGGAGGATAAGGTTCGTATTTCGTCCTTTAAGTTCACGGTGGTTATCTCTACTCCGTTAAAGTCCTCACGTGCTTCCCACGTGAGGGTATTTTGGTACTTTCCAAAACATAAAGGACCAAACTTGAATTTTCTTTCATCTTTTCTTTTTCTTTTAACTTACCTCAAACCTAAAATTAAATACACATCTACATTAAAAATAAACACAATCAGACATAGATATTCTAATCTCTGTACACCTTCATCAAGAATCTTACCCTCCATCCAAAATCTATATCATACTCTTTTATTCACTGCAGCAAGATTTACAATCCAAATAAAATGGTCTACATGATTTCTTAGTCACAAATACTCAAAATTACACAACATTATAAAATATCTCTTTAGCCAAATATTTGACGACCACCGTCATCAAATTTCAATCTCAGACCACACACAAATGAGCAGTCTTTCTATGTATTCTTTTTGTATCTTTCAGTTTTGATTTTCTTTTGTTTCTTCTTAAACACCAAAAACCATCATCATCATCAATTTCCTTGTCAACAAACCCTAATCCATATAACAAATGATCATCATCTTACTACTCGAGACTAAGCAATCCAGCCAGATCCGATCTTGATTTAGATCCGACCAAATCCAAATCCGAACAATGGTAAGAAAACCAGTGAGCAGATGGCGCGAAGGTGAGTCAACTGAGCTCACTGCCAATCTTGTGTTCCCTGATTCACCGCTCGATGGTGGTGGCCAGAGGTTGCAGTGGTGGCTGGATCTTGTTAGTGGTGGCCGGATTTTGATGGTGGTGGCCGAATGTTGGTGGTGGCTGGATCTTGTTAGTGGTGGCCGGATTTTGATGGTGGTGGCCAGAGGTTGCAGTGGTGGCTGGATCTTGTTAGTGGTGGCCGGATTTTGATGGTGGTGGCCAGAGGTTGCAGTGGTGGCTGGATCTTGTTAGTGGTGGCCGGATTTTGATGGTGGTGGCCAGAGGTTGCAGTGGTGGCTGGATCTTGTTAGTGGTGGCCGGATTTTGATGGTGGTGGCCAGAGGTTGCAGTGGTGGCTGGATCTTGTTAGTGGTGGCCGGATTTTGATGGTGGTGGCCGAGGTTGCGTGGTGGCTGGATCTTGTTAGTGGTGGCCGGATTTTGATGGTGGTGGCCAGAGTTGCAGTGGTGGCTGGATCTTGTTAGTGGTGGCCGGATTTTGATGGTGGTGGCCAGAGTTGCAGTGGTGGCTGGATCTTGTTAGTGGTGGCCGGATTTTGATGGTGGTGGCCAGAGTTGCAGTGGTGGCTGGATCTTGTTAGTGGTGGCCGGATTTTGATGGTGGTGGCCAGAGGTTGCAGTGGTGGCTGGATCTTGTTAGTGGTGGCCGGATTTTGATGGTGGTGGCCAGAGGTTGCAGTGGTGGCTGGATCTTGTTAGTGGTGGCCGGATTTTGATGGTGGTGGCCAGAGGTTGCAGTGGTGGCTGGATCTTGTTAGTGGTGGCCGGATTTTGATGGTGGTGGCCAGAGTTGCAGTGGTGGCTGGATCTTGTTAGTGGTGGCCGGATTTTGATGGTGGTGGCCGAGTTGCGTGGTGGCTGGATCTTGTTAGTGGTGGCCGGATTTTGATGGTGGTGGCCAGAGGTTGCAGTGGTGGCTGGATCTTGTTAGTGGTGGCCGGATTTTGATGGTGGTGGCCAGAGGTTGCAGTGGTGGCTGGATCTTGTTAGTGGTGGCCGGATTTTGATGGTGGTGGCCGAATGTTGGTGGTGGTGGTCCAAAATCTATATCATACTCTTTTATTCACTGCAGCAAGATTTACAATCCAAATAAAATGGTCTACATGATTTCTTAGTCACAAATACTCAAAATTACACAACATTATAAAATATCTCTTTAGCCAAATATTTGACGACCACCGTCATCAAATTTCAATCTCAGACCACACACAAATGAGCAGTCTTTCTATGTATTCTTTTTGTATCTTTCAGTTTTGATTTTCTTTTGTTTCTTCTTAAACACCAAACGCACACACTTGATTTGAATTAATTACTCTAAAGTAAGATAAATGTGGGAGACGGGGACGAGAAAGATGAAGCAAGACAATGGCGGCGCAGATCCGGCTACCTATCATGTTCTCCGCCAAGCACCACCATCCGTCGCTATCTCTCCGGCCATCGAGCCGTCACTAAACCTTCTATCATGTTCTCCGCCAACCACCACCACCAAGATCCGACTGTTTAAATCAAGATCAGATCTAAACTTTTTCTTCTCCCAGTTCAATATTTTCTGGATTATTATGAACTTTTATTTTGAACATAGTGATTCATAAATACAAGTATTCGTATGTGTATAATTATCACAAATCTTCCCTGTGGTTTTCTTGATTAGCATTTTCGTCCCTGGACTTTTTTTTATCACTAAGTGTCCCTGTGCTTTTCCATTTCATTGTCAGACGTCCCTGCGACAAACTTCCGTCCACTTTGAGCCGTTAAGCCCCTCACGTGCTTGCCACGTGAGGGTAAAATCGTCCACTTTTACTAAAAACAAACCACAGGGACTATTTCATCTTATTTATCCCCCCCAAAAATTGTTTTACCCCATAACAACTTTCCATAAACCTAACAAAATTAAATCTCCATCTTTTATCTTCTTTCTTCTCTTCTTTCTAACCCAACAACCATCAATGGTTCTTTGTTCTTGTGGTAACCCAACAACACTTCGAACATCTTGGACACCTCGTAACCCAGGTCGAAGGTTCTATGGTTGTTATAACAAGGTAAATGGTTGTGGGTATTTTTGATGGGTCGATCCTCCTATGTGTCAAAGAGCAACCGATATAATCCCTGGTTTATTATGAGCAAAAAATAACCTTGAAGCAGCATTGCGTAAAAGAGAAGAACAAGTGTGGAGGTTGAAGATATATTTAGCGTGTAGTTGGTTGTTTTTTCTTTATGTGTTCTTATTTTGAAGAAAATATGAAATGGGTTTTGTAAAAACTGACATCACTTTAATGTATTGAAATCACTTTGGTTTTGTAATGTATTGAAATGACTATGGTTTTGTAATGAATTGAAATCAGTGTGTTGACACTAGTGTGTTGTATACCATTGTGGCAATTGACACTAGTGTGTTGTATACCATTAGCATAAAATCACACATAACATATATCCATAAGTCCTAAAATCCATAAGGCATACATATAATAGAATCCGCATACATATAATGCCACAAAATACTGATGTCCCAACACAAGTCATACCAAAAGTTGCATCAGAAACACAAAAACAATAGCAAATCATCCTAAAAACTACATAAGTCATACCAGAATACATTAAACAAGTCAAGTTTTATCAAAAGCTAAAGTGGCAGAATACATCATTTCTTGGTGGGACTTGGATTCACCCATTTGCTGCCTGAAAACTTCCTAATTTTTCTTGGACTTTCTCCCATGGACCTTTGAAAACTAGGAGCAGGAGCAGCATTCACAGTGTTACTAGCTTGACTTGGTTGTGTTGCTTGAGGTGGCTGTGTTGATTGACTTGGTTGTGTTGCTTAACTACCACCAGCATTCATTTGATCTCTACAATTACACAACTAAAAATGAGAACTTTACAATTACACAACTAAAAGTAAAAAGCAGTAACAAATTTCACCTTTGAGATTGACCAGGTTGTTTTCTTTTCTTGCATTTAGTTGGTTGTGATGATGATGCTTGTCTTTGACCCTTGCATGTCTTAGAATTGTTCCCCATTTGCTTACACTTTTGACATGTCACAGTTTTTCCTTGCCTAGAAAGTTTACCTTCTTTCACTATTGACTTTGAACTTTCCCCAGCACTCTTCTTTCTTTTCTTGCATTTAGTTGGTTGTGATGATGATGCTTGCCTTTGACCCTTGCATGTCTTAGAATTGTGCCCCATTTGCTTACACTTTTGACATGTCACAGTTTTTCCTTGCCTAGAAAGTTTACCTTCTTTCACTATTGGCTTTGAACTTTCCCCAGCACTCTTCTTTCTTTTCTTGCATTTAGTTGGTTGTGATGATGATGCTTGCCTTTGACCCTTGCATGTCTTAGAATTGTTCCCCATTTGCTTACACTTTTGACATGTCACAGTTTTTCCTTGCCTAGAAAGTTTACCTTCTTTCACTATTGGCTTTGAACTTTCCCCAGCACTCTTCTTTCTTTTCTTACAAGGTCTTCCTGCTTGTGTTTTATGATATGGTGGTAACAGTTTTGTTGGACAGTTACTTATAGGCCATGTAGACACACCAGTGCATGGGTTAATCTTTTCATGATATACCTCCCTCCATGTCTCCAATCTGTAAGCCATGTGAACCCAATCTTCTGGACTCCCAATTTGGTTACCATGGTCATCCATGTTCATAAGAGCAGCTACAACATGCTTGCAAGGTAGTCCAGTTAACTCCCATTTCCTACAACTACAACTCTTCTCAGTCATGTTTACAACTGCTTGGTCTTGCCATGGACCACTAACTTGGTATTTATCTGACCCATTAAACACTACATTATACTTATGGGCTTCTGCTTTTGTTACCTCAAAAATCTCAGTTGCAGTAGGGGTTAGAGGTCCCTTAGACTTATCAATAACTTTCTGAACTAACACAATTCTTCTCATCATGTACTCTCCGATATACTCCAAACAAGTGATTATTGGCCTTTCTCTGCCATCTACTAACTTACTATTAAAGGATTCACATATATTATTCAATAATATATCACAGTGTGCTCTCCCTGTACAAATAAATCAATTTACTAAATAAACTGTTCTAAATTCATGTTAACTTTACAATTTACTAGTTAAATAAGAGTGACTTTACCTGAAAAATATGCCCTGACCCAATGCTTTGGTGGAATTGCTCTCAACCAGTCATGTACTCTGTTGCTTAATCTGTTGACTTCAGCCATTGCATGTTCAAATTCTGGTACAGTTGTTGAGGTTGCACATTTCCACAAAATGTCCTTGTAAACTTCTCCACACTTGAAATGAGCTTTCAAGTTTTCATGAATGTGTCTTAAACAGAACCTGTGTTCTGCACTTGGAAAGACACTTTCAAGTGCTGGAATAATGCCCTAGTTTACAGAAATAAAGAAATTAATAAACACAATATACACTGGACAAATTAAATAAGTATACATATATAATTTACACAAATAAAGAAGTTAAGAAAGATAGTACCTTCTGTCTATCACTTATGAATGTGAAGTTGCTTCTCTTTGTCAAATCCAAATCTTCTCCAAAACATTGGAGAAACCATGTCCATGAACTCTTAGTCTCTGCTTCAAC
This sequence comes from Erigeron breviscapus, assembly GCA_034093135.1. Taxonomy (NCBI): domain Eukaryota; kingdom Viridiplantae; phylum Streptophyta; class Magnoliopsida; order Asterales; family Asteraceae; genus Erigeron; species Erigeron breviscapus. Next base: position 16,896,410 of record CM067167.1, read on the forward strand.
TATGGCATATGCTAAAGGGTAGATACCATTGTTAGCATCTACACCCACTGCAGTTAGCACCTGTCCAGGATAAGGGCCTCTCATAAATGCTCCATCTAATCCCAACAACTCCCTTCCAGCTGCCTTAAAATCCTTCTTTAATGCTCCTAAACAAATGTATATTCTTTTGAACACCCTTGTTTCTGATGTTTCCATATTGGGTTGATGTTCAACCTCTATCTTCACAGTTGTCTCTGGATTTCTGAACTGCAATTCAAGTGCATAGTTCCTCAAGTTTGCATACTGCTCAACATAGTTACCTCTTAATTGATTCATTGCCTTATCCTTTGCCCTATAAACCACCTGTCTATCTATTCCCAACTCAAACTGTTTCTGCAATTGATTTTGTAATGCATTCCCACTGATATTTGGAGTGTTAGCACAAGCATCACCTATGTATTGTGAAAGAAAAGTACTACTTGCCCACTTGAGATGTCTGGTTTGTAAGCATGTGTGCTCTTCTTTTAATGTCTTCACATACCAATGCTTGTCTTGTTTGGTTTTTGATACATGTAGGGTCCATGGGCATGTGGGGGTCTGGTCAATTACCTTTTTACCCTTTACATCTTTATTGACCTCTTCAACTGTGCAAGATTCTTGAACACCTTCTAACAAAAGCCTCCTAAAACTCATAGGTTTCTCTACAACAAGTACATCATCATCTTCTAACTCTTCAATAACAACATTAGATTGCATATTTGTTCCCACAGTGGATATTTTATGCTCAATGTAAATATGAAACATTCTACATTTTTTAACATAACCAATCATTTTTATCACATCAGCATCACTTCCAAATGGTAGCAGACCATTATCTAAATCCTTTGTGTCTGGTTTTAGAAAATGATAGTACATGATTTCCTTTTCATCATAACCTAATTTCTTAACAATGTAATTAAATTCATGAACTGAAAAGTGATCACTATCAATATAATCCACTATTACCTCATCACCAAAAATATACTCTCTGCCAGGAGAACTTGTGAAAACCCCACCATGATGAATGATTATTGAAATTAAATTCGTATATTTCTCTGTGAATGGAAAAAAACATATATAAGTATACATATATAAGTATAAAGTATAAAGTAAACAAATTTTTGTTATTAATCATAATAAAAAGCAGAGAGATGATGAAACCTTACCATAGTTGTCAAGTAATAACTTCCATTGATCATATATAAGTATACATATATAAGTATACATATATAAGTATACATATATAAGTATACATATATAAGTATACATATATAAGTATACATATATAAGTATACATATATAAGTATACATATATAAGTATACATATATAAGTATACATATATAAGTATACATATATAAGTATACATATATAAGTATACATATATAAGTATACATATATAAGTATACATATATAAGTATACATATATAAGTATACATATATAAGTATACATATATAAGTATACATATATAAGTATACATATATAAGTATACATATATAAGTATACATATATAAGTATACATATATAAGTATACATATATAAGTATACATATATAAGTATACATATATAAGTATACATATATAAGTATACATATATAAGTATACATATATAAGTATACATATATAAGTATACATATATAAGTATACATATATAAGTATACATATATAAGTATACATATATAAGTATACATATATAAGTATACATATATAAGTATACATATATAAGTATACATATATAAGTATACATATATAAGTATACATATATAAGTATACATATATAAGTATACATATATAAGTATACATATATAAGTATACATATATAAGTATACATATATAAGTATACATATATAAGTATACATATATAAGTATACATATATAAGTATACATATATAAGTAAATTAAATTCGTATATTTCTCTGTGAATGGAAAAATACATATATAAGTATACATATATAAGTATACAAGTATAAAGTAAACAAATTTTTGTTATTAATCATAATAAAAAGCAGAGAGATGATGAAACCTTACCATAGTTGTCAAGTAATAACTTCCATTGATCATCTTGGAAATCTTTGGGTCTAAACAATTCTAATCCATTTGCATCAACGTGAGGGGTTTCATCATCATCCATATTGATTGAAATTAGGGATTTCAAATCGTTGTTACTGGGTTTTTAATGGCTGATTGTTTTTAGGGTTGGATCGGGTATATTTTGGGGGAAATGGATTTTAGGGTTTATTATTGATTATTGAATATATATATATATCGAGAAATAGTCCCTGTGGTTTGTTTTAGTAAAAGTGGACGATTTTACCCTCACGTGGCAAGCACGTGAGGGGCTTAACGGCTCAAAATGGACGGACGTTTGAAGCAGGGACGTCTGGCAATGAAATGGAAAAGCACAGGGACACTTAGTGATAAAAAAAAGTCCAGGGACGAAAATGCTAATCGAGAAAACCACAGGGACGATTTGTGATAATTTCTCTTAATATTATATACACTATATATAGATCTAGACTAGATAGTTTTTGTATGGTTTTGATTTTGATATGATACGAAGTTCTATACCTTTTTTTTAAGATGTAGATGAAGGGATCGAGTGTAACTTTTGATTTTCGATTAGATAAGTTTAGATGATGATAGACTAAAAGAGTTTTGAAGGTGTTTATATCTGGTATTGATGATCAATTGCTTCTGAAAAAATATCAAGTTTGACCTTTATGTGTTGGAAGTTACCAAAATACCCTCACGTGAGAAGCACATTAGAATTTTAACGGAGTAGAGATAACGGCCGTGAACTTAAAGGACGAAACACGAGCTTTATCTTCTTATAAAGGACTGTCAATGAGGTTATTGAACCACAGGGATGAAACATGATTTTTTGAGTAAAGCACAGGGACGATTTATGTCGAAAACTCTAATAATGATTATATACAGAAGTCGATCCTATTTCCCAAATGGATAAGTCCAGCTTAATTATCATTCTAATTTATATATTGAAGTGAATATGTTGAAACTTATTGAGATATACGTACATATACGCAGTGGCGGTCCTGAGAATTCATGTGCCCATGCCAAGTCAGGGAAAAATATGTCCCTACCTCTTAGGGTATTCAAATATATAGATTTTGTTTATATAAATAAGTCTTTATAACCAGGGACGGAACCAGAAAACTTATTGAGAGGGGGCAAAATTAAAAGTCGCATGTCATACTCAGGCAGTCGTTAGGTATTTAATACCTAGAGCGAGTCGGTTTAAGATGTATTTACTAATTTCTAAATTAAAGTTCACTTATAATGATACAATAACTTTAAGAAAATTTATAGTTTTCTAACATTTATAAAAGAGTAAAAGACATAAATCGTCCCTGTGGTTTACCCAAATAGTCACGTTTCATCCCTGTGGTTCAATAACGTCATGGATCGTCCTTTATACGAACAAAAGCTTCATGTTTAGTCCTTTGACTATTTGACTGTTAACCCACATCCGTTAACCCCCTCACGTGCCTCCCACGTGAGGGTATTTTGGTACTTTCCAAATCTAAAGGACCATAGATCATAATTTAACTGGTATTTTTGATGATGTGGAAATATACATATATATATATATAAACACATAATCCCAAACACACACATCATCCCACATATCTATCTCTATGACTCTATCATATCCATCTATAATTTTCCCAGATGTAAAAAACAAACAACAATACACACACACATATATATATAGAAAAAAATCAATGAATCTATACACAAGATCTATTAGTGGAGTAGTGTTAGAAATAAATCAAGTGGCGGCTGGCTGAATGAATCATCACGATGTAAAGGAAAAAAAAAGAAACAATAACAATCTGATCGACTACTTTTTGATAAACCAATTTAATGGACCACTTTTTTCATAAGCCAAACTGATCTCTTCCACCCACAACCGAAATCCCGAGCCGGAAACAATCCATGCCACCTACAGCTGGAAACAAACCACCGCAATCCACGAAACAAGGTCAACGAAAGGAAAACCCAATCGGGGTGGTGACGGTGGCCGGATCTGGGTGTTAGTGGTGGTGTGTGGCCGGATCTAGAAGGTGGTGGCCTTGTTTCCGATATGCAAAAGAAGGATGTAAATCGATATGCAAAAGAAGGATAGATGTAAGGAAATCAAAAAGGTTTCCAATCGGTTGCAAAATAAGATGTAAATCGATATGCAAAAGAAGGATGTAAATCGATATGCAAAAGAAGGATGTAAATCGATATGCAAAAGAAGGATGTAAATCGATATGCAAAAGAAGGATGTAAATCGATATGCAAAAGAAGGATGTAAATCGATATGCAAAAAAGGATGTAAATCGATATGCAAAAGAAGGATGTAAATCGATATGCAAAAGAAGGATGTAAATCGATATGCAAAAGAAGGATGTAAATCGATATGCAAAAGAAGGATGTAAATCGATATGCAAAAGAAGGATGTAAATCGATATGCAAAAGAAGGATGTAAATCGATATGCAAAAGAAGGATGTAAATCGATATGCAAAAGAAGGATGTAAATCGATATGCAAAAGAAGGATGTAAATCGATATGCAAAAGAAGGATGTAAATCGATATGCAAAAGAAGGATGTAAATCGATATGCAAAAGAAGGATGTAAATCGATATGCAAAAGAAGGATGTAAATCGATATGCAAAAGAAGGATGTAAATCGATATGCAAAAAAGGATGTAAATCGATATGCAAAAGAAGGATGTAAATCGATATGCAAAAGAAGGATGTAAATCGATATGCAAAAGAAGGATGTAAATCGATATGCAAAAGAAGGATGTAAATCGATATGCAAAAGAAGGATGTAAATCGATATGCAAAAGAAGGATGTAAATCGATATGCAAAAGAAGGATGTAAATCGATATGCAAAAAAGGATGTAAATCGATATGCAAAAGAAGGATGTAAATCGATATGCAAAAGAAGGATGTAAATCGATATGCAAAAGAAGGATGTAAATCGATATGCAAAAGAAGGATGTAAATCGATATGCAAAAGAAGGATGTAAATCGATATGCAAAAGAAGGATGTAAATCGATATGCAAAAAAGGATGTAATCCGATTGCAAAAAAGGATGTAAATCGATATGCAAAAGAAGGATGTAAATCGATATGCAAAAGAAGGATGTAAATCGATATGCAAAAGAAGGATGTAATCCGATATGCAAAAAAGGATGTAAATCGATATGCAAAAGAAGGATGTAAATCGATATGCAAAAAAGGATGTAAACGATATGCAAAAAAGGATGTAAATCGATATGCAAAAGAAGGATGTAAATCGATATGCAAAAGAAGGATGTAAATCGATATGCAAAAGAAGGATGTAAATCGATATGCAAAAGAAGGATGTAAATCGATATGCAAAAGAAGGATGTAAATCGATATGCAAAAGAAGGATGTAAATCGATATGCAAAACAAGGATGTAAATCCGATATGCAAAAAAGGATGTAAATCGATATGCAAAAGAAGGATGTAAATCGATATGCAAAAGAAGGATGTAAATCGATATGCAAAAGAAGGATGTAAATCGATATGCAAAAAAGGATGTAAATCGATATGCAAAAGAAGGATGTAAATCGATATGCAAAAGAAGGATGTAAATCGATATGCAAAAGAAGGATGTAAATCGATATGCAAAAGAAGGATGTAAATCGATATGCAAAAGAAGGATGTAAATCGATATGCAAAAGAAGGATGTAAATCGATATGCAAAAGAAGGATGTAAATCGATATGCAAAAAAGGATGTAAATCGATATGCAAAAGAAGGATGTAAATCGATATGCAAAAGAAGGATGTAAATCGATATGCAAAAGAAGGATGTAAATCGATATGCAAAAAAGGATGTAAATCGATATGCAAAAGAAGGATGTAAATCGATATGCAAAAGAAGGATGTAAATCGATATGCAAAAGAAGGATGTAAATCGATATGCAAAAAAGGATGTAAATCGATATGCAAAAGAAGGATGTAAATCGATATGCAAAAGAAGGATGTAAATCGATATGCAAAAGAAGGATGTAAATCGATATGCAAAAAAGGATGTAAATCGATATGCAAAAGAAGGATGTAAATCGATATGCAAAAGAAGGATGTAAATCGATATGCAAAAGAAGGATGTAAATCGATATGCAAAAAAGGATGTAAATCGATATGCAAAAGAAGGATGTAAATCGATATGCAAAAGAAGGATGTAAATCGATATGCAAAAGAAGGATGTAAATCGATATGCAAAAGAAGGATGTAAATCGATATGCAAAAGAAGGATGTAAATCGATATGCAAAAGAAGGATGTAAATCGATATGCAAAAGAAGGATGTAAATCGATATGCAAAAAAGGATGTAAATCGATATGCAAAAGAAGGATGTAAATCGATATGCAAAAGAAGGATGTAAATCGATATGCAAAAGAAGGATGTAAACGATATGCAAAAGAAGGATGTAAATCGATATGCAAAAGAAGGATGTAAATCGATATGCAAAAGAAGGATGTAAATCGATATGCAAAACAAGGATGTAATCCGATATGCAAAAGAAGGATGTAAATCGATATGCAAAAGAAGGATGTAAATCCGATATGCAAAAGAAGGATGTAAATCGATATGCAAAAGAAGGATGTAAATCCGATATGCAAAAAAGGATGTAAATCGATATGCAAAAGAAGGATGTAAATCGATATGCAAAAGAAGGATGTAAATCGATATGCAAAAGAAGGATGTAAATCGATATGCAAAAGAAGGATGTAAATCGATATGCAAAAGAAGGATGTAAATCGATATGCAAAAGAAGGATGTAAATCGATATGCAAAAGAAGGATGTAAATCGATATGCAAAAAAGGATGTAAATCGATATGCAAAAGAAGGATGTAAATCGATATGCAAAAGAAGGATGTAAATCCGATATGCAAAAGAAGGATGTAAATCGATATGCAAAAGAAGGATGTAATCGATATGCAAAAAAGGATGTAAATCGATATGCAAAAGAAGGATGTAAATCGATATGCAAAAGAAGGATGTAAGATATGCAAAAAAGGATGTAAATCGATATGCAAAAGAAGGATAAGACTATAAATATAAAGTAAATGGGTCAATATAATCATCTCACTAAAGTATAAGGATTAAAAAGTAAACAGAACTAAAAAGTAAGGTAAACTTTGAAAACTTGTCATCATCTTTCCTTATCCCTGAATACCCAACCACCAGTCCACCATTAAAACACCATTGAAACATAAACTGATTGTATTGTCCATTGTGACTCAAACAATAGGCTTTTAACTATGTAAGACATATTTCCGTAATTCCGTTAGCATCTATTTGGTTTCATTTATTTTTTAAGGAAAAATTTCAAGCATACTCTTAAAAACAAAGAAAAAAAATTACATTATACCAAAATTGCAATGAGGGCAGTTGCCCACAGTCCCACACTTCCCCCAAGGTAAATCCGTCCCTATTTATAACAACAATAAAATCATAATATTTATAATTCAGTCATTTAACTAGTTGTTGAAATCAAATATATCTATATATATAACACATTACTAGTCCTAATACCCGTACGATGTACGGTAGCTATAGATTGTATCATAAAGAAATTCGAATATGCCTTATACATAACTCGTGAGTATGAAATAAATTGTGGTTAAAGTAAATCGATGATCGAAGCTAAATTATAATAAACAATAGTCTTGTGATTTCGGATCGTAAACTCAAAATTTTGAAATCTTCATGTTAATAACTTATTATAATTAATATAAGTAATAGGAGTTGAAGAATTGAGAAAGAAAAAGAGACAATTTATTAATGAGAAAACGATCAATCAAATAAGGTTATAATATCTTTTGTATAAATAAGCCAAAAGTTAGAGTTTAGTTATAAGTATAGTGAGAAAATTGAATTTATATACAACTAAAAAAACTAACTTAACAAAATAAATAAATTAAAAGGACACGTGTCGATCAAGGATTACATCACGTGTCGTTTCAAGAAAATGTCAATCCTGTTTTAGTTTATTGGTAGATACTTATACATTTGCAAAATATGTAAAATCTTTTTAACAATTTTATGCCCCCTTCAAATATGTGCCCTGACCGGAGGTCGGGTTTTCCCCCCTCTGGGCCTCCCATGCGTATACGGTATACCCTTGATCAATTAAAAGGTCAACTAAAAATGTAATGAAGTTTCAAATAAGAATTACCTTTGTAATTTTAAAAATTAAAGAATCTTGAGTATATTGATCTACATATAAAACTACAAATAAAGACCATCCATGAAATTAACTTATAATGTTACTTACTTCAAGTTGATGTTGAAGTTTATGCCAATATGGGCTTCAACTTAACAAATATGCCCTCACGTGAAGCAGTTGTGACTTCGTGAGGAGACTTAACAACAAATTGTTCTCGCCGTTGGCACCAAAGATGGAAATCGCATAAAATGTCAAGTTGGAGGTTATTTTTGCTATTTTTTCAGTTCCGTGATGAAAAGTGATAGTCATGCCTACTTTAGGGATTAAAAGTGTATTTTTACCAAAAACAAAAAAGCAACTAACGGAAATGATTAACGACGTTAGTAAGTAGCAGTCCGAGGGAGGGAAATCAAAATTTATTCAAAAACCCCCCAAAAGGCTCAAAAATCCCGCTTTTCTATTTAAAACATTATTATTATTATTTTTCATTATTCTATTATTATTATCACACTCCAAAATCTCAACCCCTTATTTTGTTTTTTACTTTCCTCCAATTATTATCTCAAGAATAAAATTAACAATCTGAGAAAACCTCATTTTGAGAGCACAATCGATCGGACTCACGGTCAACAACCCTAAACGTTGACTTTGGCTGTGATACCAATCGGTAATAATGGCCAAGGTTGCATCACGTGGACCGATTTTACCGGTGTCAAAAGTTCCTTTGTTTTCCGGTGGCAACGGCGGTGGATCCACCGCTGGTTATTCAAAAACCGGCAACGGAATCAAACGAAAGACGCCTTCTGAGTTGAGAGTGAGTATTATCAGTCATATATATATATATACCTAGTTATATTTATTTATTTTGTGTATCTATAGATTTATGGAAATGTTAAACATAGGGATTTCATATATTGAATTGATTTGATTAATTGTTTTTAGTTAATTAAAGTTGCGATTTTTAGGTATTTATTTAGAGAAATGAGAAAATGTGGTTAATTTTAAGATAATTTATATCTGAAATATTAAAATTAATAACATAGAACTTGATATCTTCCACCGAGGTTACTCCAGTGCTGATCAAATAAAAGTTTACTCTAACGCCAGAAGGCAAATTTATGTTTAAAACAATAAATCTTTTGATGTGTTTGATTATCATTGACCTCTTTGCACAAAGTTTGTAATCATTTTGGTAACACGTGATGCAAAAAGCACAGTTTTTCTTATGCAAAACCAAGTGTTATGATGGACAATCTAGATTTGATTCGTTTTGAGGGCATTTTCACAAGTTTTGATCCTTTTTACAATTACTCACCCCTATGTTTATGTGTATGTGTATGTGTGTGTTTGTCTGTATATGCGCTCCGTTTATGTGTGTCTGTGTGTGTAGTCCCATAAAAGATGGTGTGATTGCTGGTATTTTTTTGTTAAGCATAATTCTTATGACTTTATGAGAGAAGGGAATTTCTGATTTGAGTCAGTGAGGCAAGTTTGAAAAGAAGTTTTAAGGCATTAAAACACTGCTTTATGTAAACCTTTATAAGGATACTTGAATCACATTGATCAATAAATCATAACAAAATTGAAACTTTATTTTATTGTCATGGAGGTCGGCATAATTTGGGACAATTTCTTGTGAAACTTGAATTATTATCATATTAATTATGTTTTTTTTTAAAAAAAAATTGTCGATGAAATGAGAAGCTGATATAAAAACGTTTGTTTGAATGACAGGGTGAGCAATTGAAGCGCAAGAATGTTATTGAGATTATGGATGAATCTCCAGCGCAGGAGTTTGGTTCCATGCGGTATCAATCTGACTACCTAAAACCCTAGATGTATTATTTCTAGTTGTATGAGTTTGTATAGCTAACTATCAAGTTTTTCGATGGCAGAAATATTTATGGAGTAACAACTGAGCCTACGAAACCTATTGTGTCAAAGAATCCAAGATACATCGACACACGCGTGGATGAACTTTTTCCTAGTAGGAAAAACAATCTGAGGCAAAAGATACAGCCCGGGAAGGAAAATGTTAAGGTCTGCATAATAGTGTATTGATTGTTATTACTGGTTAAATGAAATGAGCTTCAAATTTATATTTTCTTTAATTAATGACGCATTTCAGGAAAACACTATTGTTGATGTCTTAAAGAATTCTTCTTTTTCTCTAAAGCTCCCTGCGGAAAGGCAGCCACAGAGTTCAGGGTATACATAATTACCTCATCATGATATTCTGTATATCTTTAGTAATCTGCTTGTTTCATTCCATTTTATATTTATGTTTTGCAGTCCAAAAGATACACATGTTTCGGCTGAAACTACTAGTACGAAAGATAGATTTGCGCAATCTAACATCACATCCCAAAAATGCAGCACCAGCACATTTCGGAATGTAGTGGAGTTGTCATCCATGGGTGAAAAGTCATCTGGCTTTTTGCTTGATATGGTATTTTTTTATCTATGTTGATATTGCCCTACATTATGAATAAAATATGTATATGTAAAAGTCCATAATGTCTATAGGATGAAGGCTTCAGAGGGCTTGCAAGTCGCCCACCTCCTACTGCCTCAGTTTCACCAACTGAACCTTCTGAAGGAAATACAACGAAATTTTGCGCAGAGTTTCAGTTGGCTGGTCACATGACTCCACTGGATTTCACATTGAAAACCAGCATGCGTGTGATTGCTTCATCATCCGTAACTTGGTAATGTTGCTTGAAAGTTTTCTCGGTTTGTGTCCTTGATGTTATGCAACTGACTGTAGATTTTGTGTGATCATCAGGTTTCATCGGTTGATGAGCCGTGGCATGTTCAACGATCTTGAGGAATCCAATTGCTCAGCTGCTCAAGCATCAAATACAAAATCTTTGTATTCCTGGGTGTACCCACAGAGTTCTCTACCTCCTCCAGTCATAGCGGCATTGACTCTGTCTACAAATGGACAAGGTATTTATCAAAAATACTGGATCTGGTTTTAAGTTATATACCTTATTGTGTTATTTTTTACCAATTTGGTTTGAATTTGTGACCAACGCTGTTAATAAACTTTTAGGGCAAATGGATTTCTTGAGCAAACGCCAATTGGCATGGGAGGCCTCATTTAGTAGTCTTTATGTCATGTTGCGGAAAAACATTTGTAACCTATTTTATGGTAGCGTCTCTTTCTTTCTTGGATATTTTTGGTTATGATAATCTACTTATGCTATTTATAAGTTTATTTTTCTTACATTTTTTCTGAAGTGCATTTCCTTGCAAGTTTACAGTCTGCACTGGACAGTTTGTGGCAATGTTCACTAGCAGCAATGGTTCGATGGGAAGTAAAAGCGTGTGCAATGCTTATGTATCCCAATCTACAAGAAGCTTAAGGTCACTGTTAAAAGAACAAGTATGTCTCATCTTTCTGTCAAGGGTTTATTAGTACTCATTTTGCTGTGTTTGGTTTGTGCTAAATAGTTTTTATGTATCTAAGGACATCTCTTTTACTATGCCTCTCTGCCATTCGAAAGTGGAGCAAGTAACTAAAGAAGACCTTTTTGAGCTATCGGAGCTTGAAAAGTACAATCTTGGACAGGTAATGTTGTAGTAAGCTTATGCTTTTTGAGTATGATTACCTCATTATAAAAAGTTAGAAACTCAAATAATTATATTTATGCAGACTAGGCGCACTGTTTCTTTATCTGATGTGGATAATAGCCCAGAATCCTTCCTGGTGTTCAGTGACATAAATGTAAATGGGTTATATGATTTTCTACTTAACTATAGGTGAGCATATATTCTTTATTATAGAAAAATAAAACCTAGTGAATTTCTGACATTTCTCACCTCTTCTCATACTTGTTTATTGCTTTCAGGTTTCTTTTACCATCTCTGAATAGTTATGATGTTCCTTTACTTTATTCACCGGTACCATTTAAAAATGCTGCTATTTCTGCACCCGAGGTTTGTTCACTTATTTGTTTAATTTTGTGTTGTGAAACAAGTTTTTAACATTTCAAGCTCATGGATTACAGGTGAAATGCAGGGAAGTGAGGAAAATAGATCATATGTCTGTTCCAACTACAAATGAACCTAACCAGGGTCCAGATTCCGCTTCTCATTACACTGTTGAAATCAAGGATGCTTATCTTCCTCCATGGATAACCAGCAGAGTGTGTGATGCAATAATGTCAAATGGCGATATTAGCTTTGAAGCAAGGTAGGCAGATTTTCTTGTTTTTGCTTTGTGGTTTATTCTCTAAATGACAGGTATATCCTTTCTAAAAGTATCTAGCTATTTGCAGTTTTGTAGTAGAACCGATGTCAATTGGCTTGAATGTTGGCCTTGAAATGATTAGTCAAAAGTCCGAAGCAAAAGATAAAGCAGTTGATGGGTTGCATGAAAAGAGTTGTCCGTTTGGTATCAAGAACACTGTTGTTTCTCATCACCTGACTAGTGGTTTTCTAAAAGGCTTGAAATATTCAGATGATTCTTACACTGTTTCCCTTTCACCACTTTGAAGTTATTTAGTGACGAAAAACTTGTGTTTATGTTTTATCCCTTTAAACCTAAACCTTTAACCAGTCTTGCAGTTGAATCAAAAGTTGTTGCTTAAAAGTTTGCTTATTCTGTCCTTATTATTGGATTCTATATCAAATTTGTTAATAAGTGGTTCCTTTTATATTATTCTTTGGGTGTTTAGAATTGTGCTTTGAATGTGATAATCTACTCACCCTGTTTGGAAATCAAAGATAGTAATTTATAGTATTTTGGTATAGTGAATTGGTCTGTCCACTAGCAGCCTACAGGTAGGAAACGCGGATAAAAGTCGAGCTCAAGGGTTCAAATTCTATTCAATGTCTGTTTAAATATAGTGTTTCCCGATTTATCTTCTTTCATGTTGGCCATATGACTGGTTGGTGGTACACTGATATTGGGTTTTTAAACGATTTGCCTTTCATGTCGGTTAGGAGCGAAAAACAGAAACTAAGAATCGCTTGGAACTCTTTTGAGCTGGAATTTCAAGCGCACGCACTAATCCAGCTTACTCCACATAGATTTGCTGAAAGAGCCAATCATCAAATTTCTCATACAGTAGGATTGTGAATACCTAGCTAGTAATTATGTGCCAACCTGCTTCACACTTAGATGTCTGGCTGGTGGCGGAACTGGTTTATCCAGGTTTAGTAACTCCATTATGAAATTATGTATAGTACTGGTCGATGGTAGACCAATAATTGGTTGGTATCCATAAGTATATAGTGAACTGATTTGTAAATGGTTAATTTAGGATTAGTGTTAATGAAATAATTCCAATCATCTAAATATAAACAATATAAATAATTATAAATTAGACTGTCTAAAAGCTAAGAATGACTTCTTTGATTATTACAACTTCAAACCACAAAAGTACATCAAAATGCTATCTCATGAAATTAGTTTTGTCTAAAAGCTAAGAATGACTTCTTTGATTGTATGAACGCCTTTGAAATGTAACACGGATGACCCTAGTTGTGTACATTGATACAATTATTAAACAAAATGCAGCAAGCTATGATATATCATTCAAGCAATGAATTGTTGTATCAAAATTTTATTAAGATTACAAAGTTAAGAATGTATCCATATTTGGCTTCTTGGCAAGGTTCTTTAATTCATAATTTAAAAGAAACATATAAGAGACAATGTGATAGGTCAACAACATATCTCTAAAAAGAAAACTTGAAACCACCCGAACTGGAGTCTTTGACTGAATCCCAAAAAGACGGTTTCTCTTGCTCAGCTTTTTTCTTCTCGGCTTTCTGCACCAGGTCATCAATGGTTCCAGGGAAAGCAGCTTCAATGGCTTTCTTGAACTTGTCATGTAGATTCACCCGATCTCTAGTTCCAGAAACAAGTGTGCTGGCATTGGGTCGTTTTAAAAAATCAAGCACGTTTAACAAATTCCTCCTGCAAATCATATAAACATGCATATATATTAAGAATTTCTCCAGCATATCTACATTATAATCATCAATTTAAAAGATAATAACAGAACCTGCTAACAAAATTCTGTGTAATGGCAATGGAATCTTCAAGGTTTATAACCAAATGCCACCAACCGTTTGGGACAAAGATAACTTCACCAGCTTTGCATACACATTCCACGGGTTTCTTTTTCCATGTTTTAGTAGACTCATAGAAGTTCATGAACCACTCAGTTATTGACACTGGACACGCAACCTCAGCACCATCAGAGCTCGGGTGCACCCCTGGTGGAACAACATCAGGGGGGAACAAAACCCATTTCTTTGAACCTTTCACTACTGCATTCCAAGCTGAAGTCGAATTAGGATCAATATGGAATGAAGAACCTGACCCTGCTGGTCCAATGATAATCCATCTACAATCGGGTCTCTCATTACCCAAAACACCAAACAAGTCCTCATTAAAATAAATTGGAACATCATAATCTTGATCCAATTTCGGAACTTTATCTGCAAATTTCGGGTCAAAAAGATACAACGGTCTCTCTTCTCGTGCTTGATCAGAATACACAAAGTAATCATCCAACTTCATCTGCACTGGCCCAACCGCAAACCGAGCATCCCCACAAACCTCAACCAAATAATCCCTATCCCATTTCTCCAATGCAGGCCAATTATCCAAACACCCTTCTAACAAAACCGGCTTATTCGGTTCCTCAAACTTTGACACAAACTCCTCAACCGAAATCCCTTTTCTCCTAACAATATTATCTTTTTCCAACCATTCATCTTTCATTTCAAGATTAGCACAAAGCCAACTTTGAAACATGTAATCAGAGTAAAAATCTTTCACCTTAAACCCTAAAGTTCCAATCTTTTCAACATCAAAACATGGCTTAAACCCCGAAACAAAAGTCGATTTCCAAGACCCTCTAAACAAAAACCCATCATCATTATTCTCCAAAACAAGATTCCTCCAAAGGGGTTCATGATTACAAAACACATATAAAGATTTGCTAACAGTTGACAAAATGCCCAAATGGGTCCCATCTAAAAGGCCTAAAATATCAAGAACAAGTTCATCAGTAAGTTTTTGGATATTACCTAAGCCTGTGTTTCTTGAATTGCGTGGAGATGAGGATAAATAAAAGTTACCCAATGGTTGAACTCCACAGTTTTGTCCCTTTAAGCTAAATCGGTCTAAATCTTGAGGTTTTTGTTTAGAGCTTTTGGATAAAGATTTGCGGGGGAGTTTTCTTCTTTTTCTCTTTTTAATTTGCTTTAATAAGGTTCTGCAGCCAAACATTGTAATTTGTGAAGATTAGGGTTTGCTGGAGGATAGTTGTGATCAGGGTTTATAAGGAAAAGGAACCCTGTATTTCATTTGACAACACCCAAAATAAAGAGTTTAAGAATGTTTAGTTGTTTACTCGTTTTTATTTGCAGTTTGCAGATTATTTTTTCTTGTTTACTCGTTGTTTACAGTTTTACAGTTACGAGTAATTTTAGGTTGCTTTGGATTTCTTACTTCCAAATAATCTGATATTACTATATGCTAGGTGAAGAGAATAAACCAAAAATCAATACCTAATAATATATAGGTTTTTTCGATTTTTTAAAAATAATTGGGTAATCGATTATTATTGGTCTATCATTGATCGACTCGACAACTAGCACAAGAAAAAATAAATCACGTAAAATTATTATGATTAAAGAGAGATGTAGTTCTTTGAGAGAAAAACAACACAAAATACTTGAATTCAAATCATGATGTTTGACTTACGATTTGGGTAAAAAACTCAAAATCACATGGTTTTTGGCTAAAATGTTATATCAAGTCGGGTTTTTGGCTAACTAAGGTGTTTTTCTTTCGTGTTAAGCGCATATGACGATCGAAAATGGAATAACATTACACGATCATTATATGTTAAAAAATCCATGCTGTTACCCAAAGTGATTTCTAAAAATAAAAATCACGACTTTTGCAGTCCTCCCAAACGCTCACCTCTTTCTCCCTCTCGACTTTATATTTCTGTCCACTCTTCACTAGGAACCAAGTTCTAACACGATTGTGATGTAGAAGTCCCGTCTTCAAAGTGTGGTTCAAGTTACAACAAGGGAATGGTTGCCTGATAGAGTTGTCAAATCTTAGAATGTGGCGAGAGTTGAAGTAAAGGAGTTATGATGTCCTCTGGCAGGGAATCCTCTTCTAACCAAGTGTTCTATGCCTAGACCCAGGACGACGAGGAATGACTCACATACACCATTCGGGCAGAATTTATTCATCAACATTACCTGTTTCTATAATTAAGATCCACACAATTTTCACTCCTATCATTTCTGCCCTCTACTAAAGATCAATTTGGACATATTATTGATAATCAAACTTGTTAGTTACTCCATGTAGAGAACCAGATATTACATATTGAAAAATTACAAAATATCATGACTTAAACTGTGGAGAGACCCATAAAACACTTGATAACAACATTAGTATGATACTAGAATATGTATATGTAATATATTATGTATATAATGTACATAGAGATCGCCACATTAATATTGTGCATATTGAGCTAAATTCCAGCAAACCTTACAAGCGGACCAGACCTACATCCTTACTCGCATTCTTTCTTTACTAATCCACCAGAAAACCAGTTCAAAGGAAAATTTTCACAACCCATTTATCCAACAATAAATCGTCACAAAACCAACATATATAATCATATAGTGTGTGTACGTTATGTGATACGAAGACAGTTTAATAGTTATAGTTGTGTTCTTGAAACGCATCTCCATTGCTCCACCTGAGGTCCCTTGTCGAAAAGTACCATCAACCCTGGATTACTTGCAGTCATACCAAACATGTACCTAAAGAACATAATAATCATTTAGTTAGTCAATGTATGGCTTTAGATGGATTCTTGTTTTGTGTCAAAACTTTGTTTCATCACACTTTTGGAAAAAAACTTAAATCAAAGTAATCATCTTTCAAAAGTTTTGATTTCGAATCAAAATGATGATGTGATAGCTTACAAGTCAGTAACTTCAACCAGGTTGACGTTTTTCAGTGACAAGGAAATGACAAATTAAATTATGTATAACTAGAATATCACTTATCTTGTCTTGGCACCTAAATAGAAATCAGACTCAAGTATGCTATTGAAGTTGTATGAATTTACTTACTTGCATTGACTTGTTTTTTTTCTCCACAAGATTAAAGATGCAAGAGTTTGACTCAAACTGTCAAACACAGATTGTTTCTTAATAGGCATCCTGTTTGCTGGTGACATATCTTTGCACAAATTTTGAGCAATTTCTTTCAATAACACCAATTGTGCTTTATCTGTTCTCATATTAATAATAGCTTGCCTCATGGATTCCCTATCAGCCTCTAATGCATGAACTCTTGCATAAAGCTTCATAACCTCTGGATCCTGTATCTCACTATGACACACTGAATCTTTTGGGCTGCTCATAATATCATCATATGTGTCAATATTCGCTTTCGGGTCATTATGATATGTTTCACCATAATGAACTGAGTCAACGGTGTATATCCTATCGCTCAGTTCACTTCCAAACTCTGACCTGTTATCGACCTTTTTGAAACTTGGGTTCTCTTCTTTGATAGTTGGGAAGAGCGAACCTGCACTGTCAAAAGAAAACAGGCTGGCAGGTTTTTGTTTTCTTGGAGAATGACCAACGATTACTTTATCAAACACGGGTTGATGGCTAGGACTTTTTTCTAGTTGGTTTATTCGTTGTTCTATGTCCTTTAAAGAACATGGGGTCTCAGTGAATGCATATTTATCTATATCAATTGTTTCATTATCAGATTCAGGGTAAGTTTCTTGCTCATTTGTATGGCATTTTAGAGGAGGGTAATCATATGGAACGAAATCAAATTGGTTTTCTGAGTTTGTGATGATGCTGTTAGCATGTGTGATCACACCCTTTTCACCGTCTGCTTCAGATTCTGTAAGACCATAACTCATCATTCGGTATTTATAAGCTTGTACTTCACAAGTTAAAGATTGAATCGTTTGTTCTCGTTTATACAATAAGTCTTCCAATGCTGCAATCTCTTGTTGATCATGACTCGTTTTATGTTCAGAAAAGCGTTTAAATTGTCTTAGCTCCATTTCAATTTCTGCCTTCTCGCGTTGTAACCTCAAGATCATTGACATGGCCTCGTTTGCAGCTGATGACGACGCATTCCTTTCTTCCTCTAATTCAACCAAAAGTGAATTAATCGTTTGTTGTTGCTTTGTAACCATTTCTCGCAATGCACCACATTCATTTTCAATCTCAACACGAGCCACTTCAGGTATTGATAAACCCGGGATCAGGAAACTTTCTTCTTCTATTTCGAGTTCATCTAGCTTTCGTTTCACAGATCGAATCCATGTTGGTGTACATGATGTGTTGTGAACCATTGGATCACAACTACAACAACGTTCACATTCTTTGTTTTCACAATCCGAGCCCATGAACGATTCAAACAACTATATAAACGACGAATGTATATATAAGATAGAAAAGGATGTGAATATTTTTCCCTTTTGGCCGATTCTCCAGCAAACCATATATATATCTTTCAAGATCAAAGAAAACAACTAGAGGACCCTGTAATATATATTAAAAAAAGTTACAATTTGAAAACACAAACAACTAGTAATTACGGTAATGCATTAAGATATGTATGTACCTTGAATGATATGATTAAATTAAGAAAATAATGACAACAAGGGCCCAAAGGGAGGAGCTCAGGTCATGACTGTTGAAGATTGGAGGTGGAATTTCCCCAACAAAATTTTGAAATTCCATGGAGACCAAAATATGTACAAAATTTTAGGAAGCCAATGGTGGATCATGTTTTTCGACTTAATTAATTAAGGTGAGGGAGGGAAAACAGGAAGATGGTCTTAATGACAATTATTAACGATACCTCTTTGTTTTACATGCTAACTATTCTTAATAGCAGTACGATATATTGATTGACTATAAATATCGAATGATTGACTAACATAAAATTTGATAAATATATATGTCAAGATCTAACATTAATTTTGGTAATTGCATCGCCTAATCTAAAGTCAAAGACTTAATATCAGGCTAAGGGGAGTGGGGATGCTAGCCCGGCGGCTTCTACTCTAATCACCGGCGAGTAGCCGAAATACTTCCCCCGCCAGGCCGCTTGGCATTTGGGCGCTCTACATGAGATGCCGACTCACTCTTCTTCCTCTCTCTCCTATGTCTCTTTCTTTATACTTTTCATTTAAATATTATCCCCAACCAATCATCATAAGCCACTTGTCGGAAATCCCCTTCACTCCATAAACAACACCACTCCCACCAATTTTTCATGACAACCCATGGCAACTTCATGTGCCACATGACACCACAAGTGGCCTCAAGGGAGATCATACCACTCATCTTAGCCTTAATTTTCTTTTTTGAATCGATAGCTAATTCCATGATCGACTTGTTCTTGTAGCAGAGCCTTTTGTGTCCTTCAGGAAGTACACGATCATAAATCGTGAAGTGTAGTGACATGTCGTGTCGTAAATGATACATGTACAGTGTAACTAGAGTTAGAATTCAACTCTAACTATATTCCTTTTTCTTTGATTTTTCTCTTCCAAAAGGCCTTTAGTTTAAACAAGTGATCAAATCAAGTTTTCCAATCACTATGAGAATCTTGTCCACCCTTAGATAGTTTTTAAAAATTTGATCCAACAGACTATATAAAGTTAACAAATTTATTTCCTTCCTTTCCAAACAAAAAAAAAAAAAACAGAAAAACAAATCTACTTCCTTTAATTAGTAAGATCAACGTACCTCTCCGTTTGGTTCCACCATTTTCAATTAGGCAAATATCATATATTCTTTTCCTAAAACCCTTAAATATCATATATATACTCAAATTACAAGTTTTTAATACATAATGTGTAATAGTCTAAAAACAAATTTTGGATATATATGATATTTCATACCTTCAATACTGTCCAAGTGTTCATAATTCCATATTAGTTAGGAATAGTCACGGTTAATAACTTTCTCCTCTTGAGCACAAGATTCCATAGGTTCCAAAAAGTCTTTGCTCAACATTAATTAGGGATTACTGTTAATAACTTCACGCATAATTTTACTTTACTTTTTACACATGTGGTTCAAATTCTTGAACATTCTGACTTTTGACCCATTGAGTATACTATAAATGTTCTCGAATTCATTATATATAGTGGGAGAAGTGAAGGTAGTGTTGTTAGACACTTAAGTTGAGTGAAATCCTTCTTATATGTTAATTTTTTAATCCATAAAAAACATGGGGCCAATTATTTATGCAGTATACATTAAATATTAAAAAATTAACATGTGATAAAGATTTCACCCAACTTAGGTGCCTAAAAGCATCATCTTCACTTTTCCCTTGTATATATATCTTCATCATCAGACACAAGGTATCCATTTTATATGTTGTCGATTTCGTCTATCAAGGCAAATGCTCTTCTAATTTCTTCCGTACGTTGTAATTCTAATACGTATACGTACACTTTATTGATACGCTGTCGTTTCTGGTTTTATTTGCAGCGAATAGGCTGCATACAGATGTAGCCAATATACCTAATCCCTTTTTTAATCCGTAATAATATACTACTTGTATATCAATATCAATATAAATCTTCTTATCTTAAAATGATATAAAATGTATGCATTATCCTTGATCCACATGATTTATGACTCATACCACTATTCTATTAATCTATTCATGAAAAGATTTTCAATTTATCATCATGTCGATCAAATCAGATGTAAGATGTATCTAAAGTAAAATAAATATAAAATTCCAGATAAATCAAACTGATTTTCATGGAAAAGTACTTGTTGGAGCAGATATAACTTATATAAAAAAAAAAATTAATGTAATTAACTTGGTAAGTCTAAATGTATTTTCCGCCGCCTCCGCCACCGTATCTAGTCTTAGTAATTAAAAATAAAATGTCTATATCATAACGTGTAAAATCAATAATCATCCACATATGAATACCAACATTCATCATACACATATACTAATATTTATCATGTTATATTATATCAAAATGTGGATGTAAATGACGTCGATTGACATTCACGTTTCCCTTTTCCATTCCACTCTACCAAACACCCCCTTAGATTTCATTAAAAAGTCTAAGAAAATATAACCGAATCAGAGGCTGCGTAAAAAATTAACTCATTCAATGCACTTATGTCTACTTGTCTTATGAAAATACAAAATAACATTCAATAAAGGATATGTAGCAAGTAAAGAAAAAACACGAATAATGCCAATTTTGGTAAAAAAGAGACCATATCTTCCAATTAGGTAAAAAAAACTTAGATTATGTTCTTTGTCTAACCATTATGACCAAATTAATTAATAAAATCTGATAGTGACAACTCTAAAAATTGTAATCAATATGGTATAACTTGTGTGTATAGGTACTTTATATAAAAAATACCAACATTTCTTAATGATAAAATACAAATTTTTATGCCCTCAGTTTACTTATCACCGATGGCCGTGCAAATTTTCCTTCCCCCGGCCCATCCTATAATAAGTGTTCATTTGCATCATTTTACTAAAGAGTGTCTGTAAACTAAGCTAAATCGTGAATAGTGATTATGTGTGTGAGAGAGAGAATTAGAGAGAGAATGGGAGAAAGGGAAATTCTATTAGGTTAGTTACAAATGAAAGGACAAGGGGTTTATATAGGCTTGACATTTGCATTAAACCCCCTCCCTAATTACAAACTAGTCCTTGTCTAATTACATTAACAACCTTACACATAAACAAGATTAGACACAAGGACAATTCTATATACATAATTACAAAACTTGCACTAACAAAATAATTAAAGCTAACAATCTCCCCCTTTAGTGCAGTTTTGTGAAGGTTCATCGTCTAGTCCTTTTCTTCTTTCTTTGTCTTCTGTTTCTTTTCTTGGTTGACGATTTGGGTTTGTCTTGATGAGTCCTTTGATCATTGAAGGCCCTTATCTTGTATTCACTGAACTTCTCTTTCCAGAGGCGCTTGGGAATGAAATGAAATTTCGGATCAGATGGTCGGTTGGGGGTTCTATGATATGGATCTTTAAATAAACGTGATGAGCCCATTTGTTGAAAATCTTCAATGTTGAGTAGACTTTGTAGCTTTCTCTTTGAAGACGAAGACTTGGGTTTCTTGTAGAATGCGGAAGCTTGGTATGAAGTGGGAAGCATGTCTTGGTTCTTACTTTACAGTCTTTTATCATTTGTCTTTTGCTCCCCCTCAAACACACAATTTTCTCAACAACAAACAATTAATCCAAAAATTGAATTTTCCTTTAAGCTCCCCCTCAAATTGAGCATAATCTACGGAGCAAATAATCAAACTATGCATTGTGCTCCCCCTCAAAAAGATAATCAATCTTTAGACTCTTCTCCCCCTTATGATGAACATGTGTACCGTGTTCATCATGCACAATGATTGATGACAATAACGGTAATGAAAGGTATAACTATGAAGTAACGTCTCAATTACACATGTTTTGAAACCCATGTAAGGGTGGGTCCAACTGGATATTTGAAGAGAGACGTAGAAGGTTGTGCATAGTAAAACACTTTTTGCACACGAGGGTGAATGACTCGTGGTGCCAACTTAAACAACTCAGAGAGAAAGTATTTAATGGGAGTGCTTTTAGGTTTTGGTTTGGGTTTAGTATGAGAGAACCAGCCATATTGATCTCTATAACGAATGATTCCGGTGGTGGAATCCTTGAATATCTGACAATGGTTGTTTATAGGCTTGAAGGGAGACCCGGTCTTGCGAGGTGTGTAATATGGGTTCATTTGTTTGAGGGTTTGATGAGGTTTAGGTAGAAGGATTTTGGTTTTGGTGGAATGAGGGTCTTTGAAGAATTTGGGAGTGGTATGAGCTGGTTTGAAAGATGGTTGTGGGTGTTTATTGTTTTGGTGAGATGGTTTGGTGTTGTGAGGATTTGTTTTGGTTTTGAAGGAAGGGTGTTGCTTGGTATTGGTTGATAATGTTGGGTGATTGTGGTTTGGTTGGGCATTTGAAGGAATGATTTTTGTTTTAGTTGGAGATGGAGTGGTTTGGTTGAGAAGAGGTGATTTTGGAGCACGAGTTGAAGGAGGATTCACTTGATTTGACTTGGTTGCAAGTTGAGTCTCCAATGACAAGGAATGAGCTTGAAGTTGTTGGATTAACTTCAAACATGTTTGCTCATTATTCTTCGAAGAAGTGTACTTGTTTTGCAAATCACGATTGAGCTTAGAAAGTTGTTGTTGCAAAACAAGTTCTTTAACTTGGGTTTCGAGGATGGTTTCAATGAGCTCTTTGTAAGAAATATCCAACTCATTGGTCAAATTGATAATCTTTGACTGCAAATGATCATTGTCTTTTTGAAGTCTTTCCATGTTTGGCAAAATGAGATCATTAGCAGATTTGAGCTCTTTGTTCTCAGATTTGATTCGATCAACTTCAGATTGAAGACTTTCCATGGCGGACAAACTGAAATTATTAGCAGATTTGAGCTCTTTGTTCTCATATTTGAGTTGCTTAATTTCAAGTTGAAAACTGTTGTGTTATGTCATGATTGTCTTAAATATTTCCACATTGACTTGTTTTTCCTCAAAAATAACCACTCCACATGGAAACGAACTAGTACAACACATACAAATGTGATTATCATGACGACGTATTTCTTCCCAACTTGGCTGTTCACCCATTAAAAAGTCTAACACCGTCTCAACAAACTCATTCGGTATAATAGTTGACATTTTACAGGGTTTCGGAATTGTAGTACTAAAACAGGGTTTCAGAAATTGTAGTACTAAAACAGGTTTTCGAATTGTAGTACTAAAACAGGTTTTCGAATTGTAGTACTAAAACAGGTTTTCGAATTGTAGTACTAAAACAGGGTTTTGGAAAATTTAGTACTAAAACCGGTTTTCAGAAAATGTGTACAAAATCCGGTTTTCAGAAAATGTATACAAAATCCGGGTTTCAGAAAATATGTTCTAAATCCGGTATTCGTCTCGAAACTTGGACAGAGTAAGTTTTCACAAAGTTGAAGAAATTAAGAACTAATACCGGTTTTGGGGTAAACCATGTATTAAAATATAATAAAACCGGTTTTGAAGAGAAATTCTATACAATTACCGGTGTTGGTAAAATGTATAGTAAATCCGGTTTTCGAGGGGAACTTCGGACAGAATTTCGACTTGTTCAAAGAAGAAATTATGAACAAATACCGGTTTTGGGATAAACCAGGTATTTTCACACACAAAATTACTTAAAGTCAAAAATCTTCACTAAATCCGGTTTTCAGAAAAAACTGCACAAAAACCGGGATTCAAGAAATACTTCACTAAATCCGGTTTTCGTGGGAAAAATTGGTTATTATCACGAGTTGGAAAATGAAGAAATTTAGTACAAATATCGGTTTTGGTGTAAACCAGATATGTTAGAATATAACAACGAAAATTGAAAATTTTATCAAAATGAAAACCGGAAGGAAAGCCGGTTTTACAACAGAAATTCAAAGGAAATGAAAACCGGAAATGAAAACCGGATTTCAGATCAGAAAGCTAAAATTTCAATTTCAAGCCAATTGGTTTTGAATTGGGATTTGAAACTTCTTGAGGATGATTATAGGAAGGTAATGAGTGGAATAAAACTAAAAAGGAAGAAACTTTAACATGTTAGGAGGGTAAAGATTGGATTTTTTGGTAAAGTTGGAAAAACACAATTTAGCCCAAAATTGAACAAAATCAAGCCATGGATCTAACACAAGTTGTGATTTTGCTCTGATACCAAATGTAAACTAAGCTAAATCGTGAATAGTGATTATGTGTGTGAGAGAGAGAATTAGAGAGAGAATGGGAGAAAGGGAAATTCTATTTCAAGGGTTTTAAAGGTTAGTTACAAATGAAAGGAGAGGGGGTTTATATAGGCTTGACATTTGCATTAAACCCCCTCCCTAATTACAAACTAGTCCTTGTCTAATTACATTAACAACCTTACACATAAACAAGATTAGACACAAGGACAATTCTATATACATAATTACAAAACTTGCACTAACAAAATAATTAAAGCTAACAGTGTCCTCGCGATGCGGGGATAGTAGCAGTGTGGTTATTAACGTAAAAGTAATTGATGTAAATAAGGGTAACGTAGTTATATCAAAGGTTGAGGGATGTATGTTGTAAATAATCTCATTAAATGTATTATAAATATATTAGGTGTAAATAGTTAAATTAATTAATAAATAAAGACATACAGAAGTTTGAGTAGATAGGGGTTGAAAAATATTTTAGAGGTATTTTGGGTAGATGTAATGTATGGATTGAGAAAGAATTGAAAGTTAAAGATATTTTGGATTTTTTAAGATAGAAAGTTAAAAAGAGTGGAGGGGTAATTTATTTTAAAAATGAATGGTTGGATCACTGGTAAACACTCTGGCATCTGGAGACAGAGGTCATAGGTTCGATCCTCATCTCATGCAAAGGTTGTAGGGCCATTTTCTACCATTTATGTAGACAATGGAAGCAACCTCTCTATTTAGGTAGAGGTAATGTCTGCCTACATCTTAACCTCTCCATACACCGTCGAAGTATTGGGACTCAAAATCCGCAAAAGACGGCACTGAGCAGTTTCTTTTCTTTTTAGTAAGCTAATGAGTGAGTTAGGGGTACTTTAGGAATATTTGAAAATGTGTTTAATTACTTAAAAATTGGGGTTTAGTTTGCAATATAAAAGATATAGAGATTTTTTGTCCCAGTATCCACTTTTTAAGATAGATTGGAAATTTTCACTAACACTTTTAAACGGTTACAACTTACAACTACTTTTGAATGTATAATGGTAAGTTGATTAAGTAAACAAAACAATGATTCTACTCTCCTCAAAATGAACACTTGTTAATGAAATATTACTCAAGCTTAACCGGTATAAAAAACAACTTCAAAACTGATACGAGAGAACTCGGTCTTAGATTAATTCTTAGTTATGAAGCATGATAAAACTACAATTCGATCAACTCATACAAAAAGACAACTTTAATTTTATAAGGTTTTGATACATCATCATACAAACGAGCATAAAAACAACGTGATCCGAACCAGTTAACTAGAATATTCAACCATGAAATCTTTGATGAGATTCAAAAGTGACTCAGAATCTTTAGAATGAGGCTCATCAAACAGAAACCCGTGTTCTTTCCCTTGGAATTCGACATAACGTGCTATTTTCCCAAGCTCTTTTAACCTTTGTGCATATAATTTCACTCTATCTTTCAAAACTTCATTCTCTCCAGCAATTATAAGTATTGGGTCAAGCTTAACTAGTTCAAGACTCGGGCTATTAGGCCCAAATGGATTTGCAAAAGGATGATCCGTTGTTTTTCCAACCGGTAATGACATTCTCCAAAACCTGTCAATAAAACTCACAAATAAGTTAATAAGCATAACAAAATAAAATTGTACGCATGTTAATTTAAGCATCACATATACGACAGGTACGTGTATTTATAATTAAGTCGTTTGTAAGTGTAACATATATCTCCGTGGATCATTGTCAAATGTCAATATTGATTGTCAGACGGTGTTAATTTAAATTTGATTGTCAAAAATATATAAGTATAGTATATCACAAGAGATCGACTTACGTGTCAATAGTATCCATGTTAAGGAACTTTTCCGGCAATCCTTGTTCCTCGGATTTTGTCCTCTTTGTTCCTCCAAAGAACGGCGCCAACATCACATACCCTCGTATGTTGATGGGCGTTAGCTCAGTCGAGCCAGGTCCTAGTCGGACCGCCAGATGGTGGGCTATATTCCCACCAGAAGAGTCTCCAATTACGAAAACCCGATCAAAGTCAAAACAATCAACATTATTAATTACATGATGATCATTACAACAACCTTGGAGCCACTTGAGAGCACAAAGCGAGTCTTCCAGAGCTGATGGGACCCTATGCTCTGGTGCGAGACGGTAGTCAGTAGCCACTACAATTGCATTCAGGCTTGAAGACATTCGAAGACAAAGGTTGTGTACGTGTGGCCATGCAAACGATCCAAGACAGAATCCGCCACCGTGTAAGTAATTTATGACCGGAAGCTTGGTGGTGATGGATTTGGGTTTGTAAATTCGGAGGTGGAGGTCATGGAGTTTGTCATAACAATAGTCTTTCCACTCGACGGAACCATCGTCGTCTTTGAGTGGAAAAGGCGGAAAGTCAATGTTTTGGCGACGGTAAATGGAGCTGTCACTAAAGAGTTGAACAACGCCATGCAAGTCTTCTACAACATAAGGAAGAGAGCCCATTATATATTATTTGTAGTAATTAGCACTAAATATATGGTATGATTATATTAGAAAGATTGAGCGGGTATTTATAGAAGTAGAAAATGGTATTGTGGAAGCTAATTAGCGAAATGGTAGATAAATCTTTTGAAAGTTTTGCAAAATACATTCGTAGGGCAATAATAATGAAAAATAAAAGTCAATTTAAGAAATCGAGAGTTGTAAACAACAAAAAAGTATAATTTAAAGTCAAAATCGAAAACAAATCAGCGGAAAATGAAGCTATCGAATCACGGGTGACTCCCTTTATCGGAATGAGCAACTTTAAAAATTGAAAGATATGATTAGTTGATAAATTATTAAAACAATTATCTTCTAGTATATTAAAAAATTGGTTTTGCTAAACGAAGCCTTAAAAGCTTTCATTAAGATGTATTAAATAGTTGTACACTTAACATAAAATTCAGTGGTAAGCTTTTGATATGGAAAGATATAACTTTTTTATGCATATTAAGTGAAACCGTAAAGGCTTCATTTAACATTTTCCTTAAAATATATATATTGAATTTACAAATTAAGATAAACCATGCGTATTAGTATTAGTATTACTATTACTATTACTATTAAAATCTAGACACGTTGATAAAGATTAATAATAATAAAAGTTGGAAAGTAAATAGTAAAAGTGTATTTGATAACGCAAATGCTTTTTAACGGAAAGTGACATATTGACTATTCAACAATATCTTGTGTGAAAAGAAAATCAGCATCATGCTTTTAATGGAAAGTGACATATATAGCCTTTCTTAAATAAAAAAAAACATACATTTTGAAAATCACTATGTCTATTGTTTTCTCTCGGCCGAGCACCAATTCTTGTTCCGGCACTTATCGGCGCTACTTCAAGTATTGGTGGTTGTCACTTCCTCCCGGTTACAGGAAATCATCAACAAAATGGTTTTTACCTATGAGAACTTTCCGGCAGTCATATAGCTAACAACAACATAAATATCAATTAATTAATTATTAGAGTGCTTCTAGTGGGCTCGTCGTCTTCCTCGTCCCTTCTAGTCTAAAAACAGACCCTATAGGCAGTATCTCCTCGCTTTACTTCTTCGGTTCCCGTCGTCCCATAAATGACGAGCAACTGGCGAGCATACGTGGTTCACCAGCCCGATCCACCTTAGTTTTATCTTTTCTAATTTAATAAATAGTAAGATAATAATAATAAAAAAAATAAACGATGAGTATCGATTAACTCTGCATGACATTGGGCATGTTTGACAAGAGCTTTTTTGGAACTTTAACATTTAAACAATAAACTTTTGTTATTTTAAAAATTTTGTTTAGATGCAACTAGCTTTAGGTTTTATTCAAAAGAAAAATCTCTAAAATGAATTTTCAGAACTTATAAGGAGATCTTTTACTAATATGTAAATTAAAAAAAAATTTATATTAATTTTGCAATACGAAAGTCGGATTTGCTGTTTGATTATATTATATGTGGAGTTTGTCGAAATTGTATCCAATGAATATTGCTTAATTATCTTCTTATGGTCTATAATGAACCACATTGTTAATCATAAACGTGATAATCATCATCACCACTTTCATGTCTTTTCCCGTATTATTTCATCTATATGGATGATTAGTAAATGGATATAATGAGAGTTATCTTTGAACACCGAGGAGAGTTATCTTTAAACATGGAGGACATAATATAAATATTTTATATGGGATATAACAACTATTTATCGACACAATCTAAATATCTTACAAATAATATAATTTTATTATGAAGACTTTATAGGTACCGAAGTGGACCGGATCATGGAGAGGGTCGTACCATATCATGTATTCATGGGTTGTATTCACATGGATCTTTAAAAAATGGTGGAAACCAAGGGACTAATCTAAGCCCTTGGATCAAACAATCATCAAAATCCAATCAAACATGATTGGTTACTCCGGTGAATTACTCCGGCGACATTGTCCAATCATATTTGATTGGTCAAGCCAATCAAGCTTGATTGGTTACTCCGGCGAATTACTCCGGTGAATTACTCCGGCGACATTGTCCAATCATATTTGATTGGTCAAGCCAATCAAGCTTGATTGGTAATCACTAAGACACTAACACCGTCGAATCTTCTCCGGCGACTTCTCCGGCTAATCAATTTCATTTTCGGGTGGATACGGAACGGGCCAGAGGCCCTTATCCGTTCTAAACTGACCGTCAAGGGATGCATATGGGAATGGTATGGATTTGATGGGCGGCGATCCAAGAGATGGTGAAATGTGATTTTTCCGGCGAGCTCGAAAATAGTGTTTATTGGCTAGGGTTTGTGCGGAATGTGTTTCTGAGTGATTTGGTACAAGTTTCATGCATTAATTCGAAGAAACAACAAAGCTATAGTGTTTTTAATTTTTCCGGTGAGTTTTTCAAGTTTTCCGGCGAGTATAGATCGGATTAATTTCTGGTCAGGGTTTGTTCGCGATGTGATTGTGAGTGTTTTGGTGTAAGTGTGATGTTCTAATTCGAAGGAACGAAGGTTTTATCGGCGTTTGAAGTTTTCCGGCGAAGTTGTGTGTGTGTGTGTGTTCGGTGGGGGGAAGGAGACGAGGGGAAGGGGGAGGGAGATAAAGGGTAGGGATTTATTTTTGAGGGGATAATCCAATGGCTAGGATTTGTCCCTTGGTTTCCATGGAAAAAACTAGACTCAAATGAACAAAACTCACTCATATGTATTATATTTCAATCAAAAGTTTGCCAAAACAAAACATCTTCCATTATTGGACGCTCTTGGAAAGGGAAAACAAAATGTTAAAAACCCAAAAGAAAAATATTACAAATTTAAAAATCATGACAAAATTTAAATTTTGAGGGGGCATTGGCCCCCTTGCCCCCCTTTAGTAGCGCCAATATAGAGAAATGTTTGGAGCACTTAAACTCAATTCCAATGATTGTATATATGTGTAATTCTACTTTTGAAAATATGATAATAATACATGTCATCAAGGTTGGGAGACTCGGGACTCGGAGTTGGATCGCGAGGTGGGGGAGTCAGGATTTTTCGAAGACTCGGATGGATCGGAGAAAAATCGGATTGGGATTTTTATATATAAAAATAATAATATGAAATTATATGTATAATTATAATTATAAATAAAAAACAGAACAAATAAATAATTTTTTATGTAAAAATAATAAATTTTGTAATATCATATTATTGTCAAATAAGAATATTTAGGTTAAATAATTACTAGTGATAAAAAATAAATAAAATCAACATTTTGCAGGCATTATTTGATTTATTTCCATCAGAGCATCAGATGTCTCTCTCATTTTCTATTTCTTTCTTTCTGAAAAGCACCCTCTCTCTCACATATCTATATTTCTTGTTTTCTTTGTTTCGAACGGAAGTAAACATATCTCCTTTTTCGCCGGATATTACGACTAAAACGGCTGGAAACACCAAGATCTTGAAATGATTAAGCAAAATCTCTTCTTTTAGAGGTTGATGTGTCCATAATTATACATATTTCCACATCGTTAATAAGTCGTTTTTATAGTTAATTATGAGTTAAATGCACGTATATTTGATACTTTCATAGTGTTTGTGTGATTTCACGATCAAGGGGTGCAGAATGGTTAGAAATGGCTTTTAGACGACTTCTGGATGCATAAAGAAGGTTCGAGGACGAGTTCGTGAGAAGACCGAATAGGAAATACAAGTTTAGTGAAGCCTGGAGACATATGCGACACATGGCTTATCTATGCGGCGCATAAATAGTGTGAATTTAAGGCAGAAGGTCTGGTCATGTTCTATGCGGCGCACCAGTTCTTCATGCGGCGCATATCGGGCACCCAAAGTTCAGAAAGTTGATTTTATGCGGCGCATGGAATTTTCATGCGGCGCATACTTTGAGTCGGCAGAATGGGGACTTTCCTAAACCCTGTAAATAGAAGACCATAACCCTACCATTCGAGATCTTATCACTTGTTTACGAAATTAGGGTTAATTTTTAGGGTTTTGCAGCAGCTTTTACGCCCTCAAAGGCTACGGAGTTGTTCGTGAGATCCAAGGCTTCCGATTACGTTTTTCTTTGCTTTCTAGTTAGATCAAACACATTGGTACACTATGTTTCTCTTTTCAATTACTCTTTGTGTTCTGTTTTTGACTATGAGTAGCTAAATACTTCATCATCTACTGAGATGAAGTGATATTATTGAATGATGGTTGCATGATTTATATTATTCTAGACGATTTGATTTAACGTTATGTCGTGATCTTAGCTTATTAATTCTTTATCATTTATCTTCTGATTTCGGATAGATCTTGCTTAATCTCAGTGGTAACTAGGGTTGGGTAAGAGATATTTTGATTGCTTAGGTATAAGTAATTGCTTCTATGACGGGTACGGTAGAAGGGAATTAATCGGTAATAAGAATTAACGGGTTAATGGTTGGGTACAATCAATAGACATAATTGTTATCTTAATAATCAAAACAATTAGTTAATTAGTGAAGTTATAAGAGGCGTCTCGGGGTACCGGTCTTGAGTAATGGATCTAGTTGATTAAGGGATTAAATAAAGTAACGACCTTGACGGGTACGGGGTGAGTCTTTGTTTGGTTATCGATTATAAGTCGTCATACGTGAATTGATCTTTCAATCAAAGTGCAACTTGAATTTGATGTATCATGGAGTCGAAGTAGATGACCTTTTAATATTATTGTTCTCGATAAATCTTTTTAAGTTAATTTTAGTTTACTTTTATTTTAGTTTAATTTTCAAATCAACTGACGAGGGTCATAAAACCTAAAAGCATTTTGAACTACTTAAAACTCGCTTATTTCTTATACAGTCCATGTGGATTCGACCTGGACTTACCTTTAAACTATATTGCAAATGAACGGGTACACTGCCCGAGAGTGTGTAGTAATCAGTTAATCGGTATTTCTTGTTTATAAATTTTAAAACTAGATTTTCACACATCAAGTCATTGCAAATCTCGCTCTCTCCCCCGTCCAGATTTGACTGTCTTTCAGGCGTTGACCGGCGTTGACTGCGTTGAACGATTCTTGAGGCCGATCCAGCCTGAATCGTATCGTGGAGGTGCCGATCTCTATCCAGATCCCGGGAAATCGGCTGTATCGGCCGATTTTTACAACCTTGCATGTCATAGACATTTAATAAAACGTTCCCGCTCCAAAGATTATCATGAATAGAGACAGGGGTTTTCCCATATTGGGTTTCCTATGGAATTGGAGTTGGGTATATGAAGAGGCATGTCGCTGAACCCAAATTCGCCGTTCAAAAAAAAAATTTATATCATTAGACCAAAATAGTAGTGGCAAGTTGTAAAAATGTACAGATAAATATACAAGCTTTTATCTTATGAATAACATATTTTGTACACAAAGATGAAAACAATTATTAAATTTTTCATCTACACGTACATACAACAGTTGCATAAAGGCATAAAATAGGTATCATTAAGGACGTTTGGTAAGGAGAAATTAAGGGAAATGAAATGAACAGAAAAATGAAATGTAGAGAAATGAAATTGGCTGAGAAATTCAACAAATTCCTTTGTTTGGTATCGACAGAAAAATTATCCTGAGAAATCTAAAAGAAATGAATTCCGTTGTTTGATAGAGTAAAAGTAAAGAAATGAAAACTTAGGGTGTGTTTGGTAGGGAGAGTTAAAGTTGGAGAAATGGAAATGGATACATTTCCCTGTTTGGTAGGGCAATGAAATGGAGAACACGGAGAAATCAATTTCCAGAGAAATCCTCTCCTATGCATTTTCATTTCCATGCTTTTTTGAGAGAAATTGGGTTTTAACTAAGCAATTCTCCGTGTCATTTTTGTGGAGAAATTGGTCCAACTTAAAAACAAAGGATTATTTAATTTAAAATCACGTGACAATCACATTTCATACAAAATTTACACACACACTCCAAACCCTAGCCCCCAAATTTGGTGACCCTCCCAAAAGTCGACCTTCTCCTCCGGCGAATGCATCTCTCCGGCATCTAATCATCGGTAAAGTGAGTCAATTCATCTTCTTCTTTCTCCCTTCATTTTTACTTTGTATAGTTATGGCAGATTAGGTTCATATAAGAAACAAAAGAACTTGGATTATGGATAAAGATAAAAAATTAATAGATGCTTTAATGGAAAAGCATAAAACGAATTGATTTCTTGAAGGTGGTCTACAGTGAGCATGATTTACCAAACATCACTTTTGATGTAGCTTATCAAGCGATGGACGATATGTCGATATTGGAACATATAATTATGGTTATATATTATATAGGGAAAAGTGAATATATGGTTGTCCGACCTAAGCTTTAGGTGTGGAACTTCACATACAAATTTTTAAATATTTTTTGATTAATGAATAAATGTTTGGGCCCTCATGAATATTATGAATTTAAAAATCAATATGTGAGTGTTGCAAACCTAAACTTAGGTGCCTAACAACCTTATATTATCATCCCCTATTTATATATATGTCAAACTTTTGTTCCTTAAATACTAGTATTATGTTGGGATTTAATGTTGTAGTTTTTGGAGATCATCATGGAAGTCGATGATTTTTATTTTGATAGACCGATGGATTTAGGATTAAACAAAATGGAAGGTGATGTGTGGTTTTATGGAATTTGAAATTTCTTTTGTATGAATGTATTATGCTTGTCGACGGGCTGAAGTTATTCGTGTGAGTATCGTTAAAAATGAAACAGATGAATCTATAATTTAAGCCGTTTGTAGGTTTAAGTGATGATGAAATTAATAAGAGTATATTATAGTTTTGAGATATGTCTTGCAGCTGTCCATAACAAATTAAATACGTCTTTTTCAATCAAAAGCAGTTTGATCTACTTGAAATTTTATATTCATTAAAGTAAGAGACACCTTACACGTGAGACGTGATTCGACTCAATGATTCATTGATTATTAGTTTCATTTCATCTACAATATAGATGAGTGGAATGGTGGTATGAGTCAGTTATGTCGATTAGGGAATTATCATCTGTTTGAAAAATTAAACATATGTAAGCTATGCATGATTTATTTGTCATTTGTCATTTGTATTGTATATGGCGCTTCTCATTTGTCATTTGAAAAAAGGCTTAATTAAACATATGTACTCGGGATTAGGATTCCCTAAAGTTGATCAAACTTTATAGGTAAAGTTGAATCAACTTTAGTCATTGGATTGATTATATTTGAATCTTGACCATTGGATTTAATCCAATGGTTAAAGTTGATCCAACTTTACCTATAAAGTTGGATCAACTTTAGGGAATCTCAATCCATGTACTCGTTACTTGACCAGAATGGCAATCCAGAATCAGATGGCAGTTGATATTTTTATCTAACTTGGGAACATTGCCATTCACTTTCAAATTGCAATTTACTGGGCTCAATACGGGTGGTCTGACAAAAATCGCAAACATTCATTCGGTCAGCACACTCCCATCTCTTATGCAGCCGTTTCATGTCACAATAAACAGATCATCTTATTTAAGAAACGAGGAGTGTAACACCACCAGGCAAAAAAGTGTAACCCCACCAGAGGCATTATTAGCGGCGACGTCGCCGCTAATACTGCACCAGAGAGAGTATTAGCGGCGACGTCGCCGCTAATACTGCGGGCCCCCCATGTCTGTAATGGTAAATCTGGCAGAGAAATTAGCGGGCCCCCTGTCAGTGTCAGAGTATTAGCGGCGACGTCGCCGCTAATGCCTGGTCGGGTTGACTTTTGCCTGGTGGTGTTACCCTGTGCCTTAAGAAAATACAAATCTCGAAGATCTACATCGACACAATTTAGGCAATCATAAAATAGGATTCGTCAAATGTGAGTTTACAAAGTAAGTGTCAATCTCAATGGTACTTAAGCAAAATGCAACAGCTGATAGTTTCACGCCATTAATTTGCCGACTCCATTAAATCATATATATATATGTAGACCTCATCTTCCATGTTACTCAAAAGATAGTGGCACATCGTCATATATTCTCTAGTCACATCCTTTTTTTTGCACATCATTTGTTCCAAACTCTCTTTCGGCTATACAAAATTTCCAATTTTCAATAACAAGTCGTATTTACTTAACGACGGTAAACAACACATTATACATGCACATAATGTGACGTATTCTTAACACAGATACAATTACAAGAAAAGTGTTTATGAATATGTAATAGTTTAAACAAAGAACATGAAACACAAAATACCAAAATAAATATGATGACTCCTACCCGATGCTTTTTTTAACGAGTTAGCAACCAGTGTGGCCGTGTCGACTGATCATATTTTCCTCGTGGAACATCACATAAGTTAATTTTTCATTAAAAATTAAAAATAATTCTTAGTTTCTTCTGATTTTGATTTCCCCCAAATTCTAAAACAATATAGTTCGACCCGGTGCATTTAATATATAATTAAATTTATTATTTAACTTCGTATAGCAAGTCGACTAAATAGAAAGCATGAATCATTACATAATCATTCAAAATCCTATTAATTTTACATGTTTTGATGTTTTCATACATTAAACAATTTAACTTCTAGCTCTCACTCAATACCAAAAACAAGTCCCCTATTTTTTTACATGATACGTAGGTTTTTCGAATATCAAACTAATGTTTCACTCGATCAGAAATAAAAGTTTAAGCTGGTCTGATCGAATTGGTTAATTACTGGATGGTTGAGACATGAAATCCTTGATTAAATTCAAAACCGACTCTGAAACATCCGAATAAGGCTCATTGCTGAAGAACCCATGTTGTTTTCCTTCGAACTCGACATAACGTGCTATCTTTCCAAGCTTTTTTAACCGGTCCGCATATACTTTTACTCTGTCTTTCATAATTTCGTTTCCTCCAACCATTATAAGTATCGGGTCAAGCTTGACTAGGTCCAGACTCGGGCTATTAGGCCCAAATGGATTTGCAAAGGGATGATCTGCTGTTTTTCCCACCGGTAATGACATTCTCCAAAACCTATCATGTATCACATATATATATATATATATAGTGAAATGTTCATTTGAAAACTAAAATTTTCGTGAAAACTAGAAAACTGGCCAAAACACACTATGATCTGAATTTAACACAATGTGTTTTTAACTTTTTTTTAAAAACACAATGTGTTATTGTGTTTTTATTGTGTAATCTAAAAGCATATTGTGTTAATTTTAAAAATGCGTGAAAATCAGAAAATTGTTCAAACACACTGTGATATGAACTTAACACAATGTGTTTTCTAAAAAAAAATTAAAAACACATTGTGTTAAATTTAGATCACATTGTGTTTTGGCCAGTTTTCTAGTTTTCACGAAAATTTTAGTTTTCAAATGATCACAACCCATATATACATATATAAAAACAATCTTATATTAATCAGTTTAGTTGACTATATATAATATTTTAAACATATATACATATATTTTACATATATATATATATACATATTATATATACATATATATATATACATATATATATATATATAATATATATATATACATATATATATATATAATATATATATATAACAAATGATCACTTTTTGCTTTTTTTGTGCATATCTTAATTTAGTAGAAAAGTCATCCACATATTTTTATTGCTATAAAAATATGTGAACGCAGAAGCCACAAAGGTTTTGATAAAGATAAATCTAGATAATGCTCAATATACCACTAAGACATAAATAATTGAATTTGAATACACATAACCTACAGGAAAAATTTGAAAAGTCAACAAGAGAGATCTTCTTATTGAAAGAGACAGTGCGCGAGCGCCACAATATCTAGCTAATTCTGAAACGAGAAGGCTAACACGACCAGTGCCAAAAAGGTCAAACCCAACCAGGGCATTAGCGGCGACGTCGCCGCTAATGCTGCGGGCCCCCCATGTCAGTTATGGCTAATCTGGCAGAGTATAAGTGGCCCCCCGTCAGTAACAGAGTATTAGCGGCGACGTCGCCGCTAATGCTGTGAGCCCCATGTCAGTTGCTAATTCTGAAACGAGAAGGCTAACACGACCAGGGAAAAAAGGTCAAACCCCGACCAGGGCATTAGCGGCGACGTCGCCGCTAATGCTGCGGGCCCCCCATGTCAGTTATGGCTAATCTGGCAGAGTATAAGTGGCCCCCCGTCAGTAACAGAGTATTAGCGGCGACGTCGCCGCTAATGCCTGTGACGGCGCTGTCAGTAATTATTGCTGGCATGTGGGGTCCGCCACGTCACCAGCATTAGCGGCGACGTCGCCGCTAATGCCCTGGTCGGGTTGACCTTTTTCCTGGTGGTGTTACCATGTGCCTTTCATAAAAGTGTATGAGGACGTTATTTTTCGTTTTGAGGAATTTATCGAAAATAACCAAATTCATATATTGCTCGCATATATCATTGTCTCGATAAATTAAGAACAACTTTTATTTAAATTAAAATAAAAGATATGTTTGTATTATTAAAGTATAAATATTTTTACTAGTAAACAAAATATATGTATATATTTTATATTTGTGTACAACTAATAAAATTTATATAATTTGTGTACAACTATAAAATTAATATAATTTGTGTACAACTATATAAGTACTAATGATATGTTAATTTTATCTATACTATATTATAAAACAAATTTCCCCTGTCTAAATTTTAAGTTTCAACATTTACTTTCTCAAAATACCCCCTATCTATTCTATATTTACCTAAAATAACTATAATACCTTTTTCTCTCCTTAAAATCTCAACCAATCATTTTTTTTCTCTCTCCTTCATAAATCATTTATTCCTCCAATTCATTCAAAATCTTTTATCTCAAAAACCGTATATCGATAAATTATAAAAATTATATGGGTGTTCTTAAAATTTCATGTTCTTTCATTATAGATGTCATTTCGATATACTTTCGACGAATTTTTAAATCATATGGCGGAACCCGTACGGTTAAGGCATTTGGCTATCACACTCTATGACATATCACACTTTATGACCTATCACCCCCACCATCTCACCGCCGCAATGCGCAGGTACTTACTCTCGTACAACAAAATGAAAACATATCCTTAACCTTTTAGCCATTTCTCTTTATTTCTTTTTTAAAGTTCATTTCTAAGATTGTCATCAAAAGAGTTGAAGATGATTTTTTTATTTTTTTTTGTATCGCTCGATTTATTACCCATAACAATTGGTTTTAGTGACAACGTCGAAGTAAAAAAGTTAAAAACCTAACTTGCTTAAGGTAGTGATTCATATATCACTAGTTTTTAGCCATATTTTAAATTGTTGCATTGTATAACATCTTAAAACATATTTAGTGGTATAATGCTAATAAATTGTGATGTATCATCAAACATACACTATCAATTCGTCATGAACATCCAAAATATTAAATCACTCAAGTAAACTATTTGTATGTTTTGTGCTTTTTAATCAAATTATGTATATAACAGTTGATTTATTTTTAAAAAAATTAACTTGATATTATAATAATACGAGTAATAATTACTGTTTTAAGAAATCCATAATTCATTTAATGTGACTAATTAACAATTTCCAAAAATAAATTATGATTGAACATTATTTTCTTCCGTTTAAGTGTTTAACACGCATTTTGTTTTTGCTCATTTTTGCATGTGACTTTTTTTTTACAAGTGAATTTTACCTCAGACGCGTATGATGTGTGCTAATCGCACAACGAAAGGGTCCCGTACTAAGCGGATCTTAAATAGCCTTTCTCACCATACCACATCCTTAATTGGAAAATACCGTCGAGGAGAACCTACCAAGGCTCGAACTCGAGACCTTGGAGTAAACTCCTCCGGGGCCCCGCATAGCAGGTTTAGTGAAACACCCCTGGCCACTGGGGTTTAATGTGACTAATTATATTTTCATGCATGTTTAAGCATATATAACATATGTACATACTACTCATAGGAAATCATGAGACTTACATGTCAAGAAGCTCCAAGGTTAAAACCTTTTCCGTCGACCCTTCCACCTCCGACCTCGTCCTCTCCGTCCCACCAAAAAACGGTGCCAACATCACATACCCTCGTATCTTCACCGGTGACAGCTCCGGCGATCCGGGTCCTAGCCGAACCGCCAAGTAGTGTGCTATATTCCCACCAGAAGAGTCACCGGTCACGAAAAACCTATCAAAGTCAAAACAGTCAAACCTTTCTCCATGATCACCACCTTTAGACATCGTTTGTATCCACTTCAGAGCACCATAACTGTCTTCCAAGGCTGCCGGAAATCTATGCTCCGGTGCAAGACGATAGTCAGGAGCCACCACAATGGTATGAAGGCTGGAAGATAGACGAAGGCAGCAGTTGTGGAAATTTGGCCATGCAAATGACCCAACACAGAATCCACCGCCGTGAAGGAAATATATGACCGGAAGTTTGTTGTTACCGGAAGTTGTGGTGGAATTGGGTTTGTAGATACGGAGGTGGAGGTCATGGTGGTTATCATAGCAATAGTCTTTCCACTCGACAAAACCGTCGTCTTTAACGAGGAAAGGAGTGAAGTCGATGTTTTCGTGATTACGCTTAATAGAACCGTCGCTAAAGAGTTGAACAATGCCAAGAAAGTCTTCCACAACATAAGGTAGAGAACCCATTAATTATTTTTATTTGTGTTTATTAATTAATTTTTAAGATATATATGATTATTATATATTGAAAGGGTTATATTAGGGTACGTATTTATAGATCGAAGTAGGAAAATGAGACGTCAAAGTGAAAGTAATAGAGAGTGATTGAAGCTTTAGAAGGCTGTTTTTGTCATTTCCTATGAAGTCAATAAATTTTGATGGTGTTGCAAATCAGCGGTCAACGAACCATTCATGAATACGTCTTAGATAAACGATTGAACATAACACACAAAATATGGTCGTTTCGATAATTAATTATTTAACGTTTGAAAAAATTGTCGTACATGTGATTATGTTCATTTATTTAATTTTTAGAGACCACACTCATGATCCTTGGTTGTCAGTGTATTTGACTATTTGTTCATTGGTTTATTCCAATGGGAAAAAGTTTTTTAAAGCTTTTTATTTTGTTATCTAGTTAATCCATTAATTTTAAGATATTAAAAGGGGATGATAAATCCTCCTAAAATAATAGCCTAAAAATTCTCCTAACTATTAGATTGAGATATGTGGCAAAATCAGAGGCTGAGATTAGAAAAAAGAATTAGTTGATAACACTTGTCATGTTTTAAAGCATTTAGGAGGATTTTTAGGCTAATTTTTAAGAGGATTAATATTTTCCATACTAAAAAGCTATTACTTCAATGGAAAAAAAATTTCTAAAGCTTTTTATAATCAATGAAAAAACCTTTTGTTCAAATAGTTGATGATTATCAACCTATCCTCGAATAAGCTATTCACTCCAATGGTATCAACCCTTTCCAAAAGCTTATTTTTTCAAAAAAAGCTTTTCATCAAGCTACCATTGAAAATGCTCTTAGTCAAAGGTTCTTTAACTACTTATATATTTAGGGCTAATTACTTGGAAAGTCATCCAACTTGTCACAAATACCTTTTCCGGGGTCCCAACAAAAAAAGTTTTAATGTGGGGTAAAAACCCGGCTAAAAAACGTATTAAGGGGTTTTTTGTAAGTTGCAGGTAACAATTTAATTTTCAAATACCCCACATTAAAACTTTTTTTTGTTGGGACCCCGGAAAAGGTATTTGTGACAAGTTGGATGACTTTCCAAGTAATTAGCCCTTATAGGGCACGTGAATTTATGAGGACGTGGCAGGTGATTTGGCAGATAACCGGGTAAAAAGCAATGTTATCCGGTAAAACCCCTTAATACGTTTTTTAGCCGGGTTTTTACCCCACATTAAAACTTTTTTTTGTTGGGACCCCGGAAAAGGTATTTGTGACAAGTTGGATGACTTTCCAAGTAATTAGCCCATATATTTAATATTTTACAGATTTGGATAGTAGTAATGTTTAATTTAAATGTTCAAATTTTCAATTATATATTAGTCAAGCTATTCGTTTGTGTTCAATTCTGTTACATTTTTATGTTCATAGACACTGAACACAAAAAAATGAACGAATATGATTACAGTTGTAGCTTTAGCTATTTGTTCGTAAACCGATCGTTATATACACAGGAAGATAAATAAATTAATGTTATTTTCATTCAGTTTGTTCAAAGCTTAGGGGGAGATGAGTGGTCACGGGTTCAATGGAGGGTTGCTCAACCCTTTGAGGGTACACCGCCGCCATCTATCAGGGTTGAAGGAGGGCTCGAGTTGGGCGGGTAAAAAGCCAGCCGAGGGCTGGTCAAAGGAGAACGTTGGGGAGTGTGGGGGAGCGTGTGGGAGTGGGTCCAGGAGCCTAAATTTGACCGTTAGTTTATTAAAAAAAAAAAATTCCCCCTAAATTTTACCTATATATACACTCCTATTTTAACCAAATAATTCACAAAACAAAAACATATCTCCACACACTTTCACCAAAAAAACACCACTTTATTAAAAAAAATTGGATTCCTCTTCCTCATCTTCTTCATTTTGTGTTCCGCCGGAGTTAGGCGATTCGTCTACGGGGAGTACTTTTGAGTTTTTAAAACAAGTGTACGCCGAGCTTGAAGATACCAGCACCTCTTCCGACACTCGTAGGTATATCGATCGAGACCGAGAAGAAGCTCACGCGATACTAATGCGTGACTACTTCGTTGAAGACTCAAAGTTTGACGAACCATTTTTTCGTCATCGTTTTCGCATGAGCAAGAGGTTGTTTTTGAAGATTGTTGGTGATATTGAAGCTAGATTCAGTTACTTTCAAGAGGGGTACGACGCACGGGGTAAAAAAAGTTGCACCGCTCTTCAAAAGTGCACATCGGCGATCAAGCAACTGTCTACGGGTGAACCTTCAGACGCGTATGACGAGTATTTATGTATGGCTGCCCGAACGTCACGCGAGAGCCTCGAGTATTTTTGTGATGCGGTCAACGCTTTATATCAAAAGGAGTTCTTACGTAGGCCGACATCTCATGACGTTGCTCTCATCACACAAGCTCATGAAGAAAGACACCGCATTCCAGGAATGCTTGGTAGTCTTGATTGTACACACATCGAATGGAGGATGTGCCCTAAACACTTAAAAGGGCAATACACGAGGGGTGATCATAAGGTACCTACTATTATGATTGAATGTGTTGCTTCCTATGACTTGTGGATTTGGCATTCGTTTTTCGGTCCTGCTGGATCGAACAACGATGTCAACGTTTTGCAGCAGTCGCCATTGTTTCAAAACGAGCGTAATGGATCCGCGCCATACAGTTCATTTACCGTAAATGGACGGCATTACAAGCGTGGTTACTACCTTACCGATGGAATCTATCCTAGATGGGCTGCGTTTGTTAAAGCTTATCCGCATCCAGTGGAACAAGATGAAAAGAAATTTAAAAGACTACAAGAGGCTGCAAGAAAGGATGTTGAGCGGGCGTTTGGTGTTCTCAAGGGAAAATGGAAGATTTTGGACCGTCCCCTCCGGCTATGGACAAAGGAGAAGATCGAAAAAGTCGTCGCCACGTGTACAATACTACACAACATGATCATAAAAGACAACTGGCGGGCAATATCACCGGTTCATATTATGGATCCACCGGTGCCAAGAGTTTATAACCCGGAAGCAAACCGGGAGTTACAGGACGAGGAGGTGCATCATCGGCTCCGATATGATCTCACGGCGCATATATCGGCTTTAGACTTATCATACCTTGACGATCCAGCGATGCAGCCACCATCGGTTGCGAGTTTGATTTAGTTGTCT
Organism: Erigeron breviscapus; assembly: GCA_034093135.1. NCBI lineage: Eukaryota > Viridiplantae > Streptophyta > Magnoliopsida > Asterales > Asteraceae > Erigeron > Erigeron breviscapus. The sequence goes on from CM067167.1 coordinate 16,939,771, forward strand.
TCATTATCATGTAGAATTTAAATTTCTAATATGTTGTTATGTACTTTTTAAATTATGTTTATGTAATGTTTAGTTTATTTTAATGAAATATTTAAGTTTTTATTAAAAAAGAAAAAAATGTTTGATTAAATTAAATGAAAAAGAAAAAAAATAAAATTTGGGAGGGTTGAGAAGGTGATGAATGCCATTGAAAATGGTTGGGAGGGTTGGTTGGGAGGGTTGAAAAGGAAAAATGAGTTGGAGGTATTTGATTGGTGGGATTTGAGAGGGTTGGGAAATTTGACTACATGACTCCCTTTCCCCTTATACAGTGCCACAGTGGGAATATGGTATTCGGGGATTGCTCATTTTGGTCGTCGTCAGTGGAGATATAGATGGATATCCAACTTGTTTTGTCATTTTCCAAATTAAGAAAGTTAAGAAAAATGTGCATAAAAGAATAAAGAGAATAACATATGGTCTCCTTTTGTAACAGTGGCTTGATTGTTAATGTGAAATCTAACAATATCATACATGGTTACGTGTCTCTAATCTCTATTTTCAGCGTGCAACAGTAATGTGGGCCCTATCGTGGAGGATTGGGCCGTTATTCTAGTAGCCTGTGATCAGGTGACCAATTGACCATAGATGCTCACAAAAATAGGCATAATTAGGCTCCGTTTAATTAGGTCCAGTCGAATTTTTGCATTTTATTTATGGTTTTCTTGTTAACATGGACAGTTAACTATTTTTAAATGAAAATCTCAATTTTCTCTCATGTTGTGTTCATCAACTGAATTGAATAAATCCTAACCAAGGTATTCTTTAATCAAGGTTAACCTGGTATATTATGAATCAATACTATACGTATAATTTGTGAAGTCACAGATCTAGGATTTTCTGTTTATCGAATTGTTTTTATGAAACTAACAAGGGTAATTGAGTGTATGAGATTTTAAGTGTATATTTTCTTGAGTTGTCAATTACCTTTAAACTAAATAAATTGATAAAGATAATAATTGAAATAAAGAGTTTTATAAACATTGTAAGGTTTCCATGATCACCTTTGACCACCACATAACTCCACCACTAGTTAGCTGTACACTGCATCAAAAAGAATACCACGTTCGAAATCCAATAGTGCGAACCAGTGGCGGAACCAGGATTCCGAGTAACCCGCAACACAAAAATTGTAACACTAGCATCATATTCATGCAAGTAACGCTAATTACTAGATTGTTACGATTTGTAAGCATTTTTTAACGATTTTTCGCTATTTTTAGCATTTTATAAGAGTTTTAGCAACTTTGTTAGTTTTTGATTCCCGTTTAGTTATTAAAATACATCTCTATAAGCTTCTTGTTATAAAAATTACTCAAAAGATTACACTCATCCATATAGACTGGTATCCCAATTTTCGTTGACCCGTAACACCAATAAAAAAGTGAACGTATTTCGAAAAAATTTACACTATGTGGGTTGAGCGGACCCGTAGCCCGGGCTACCCCTTTGCTATATGTAGTTCCGCCCCTGGTGCGAACAACATATCATGCCGTGTTAATTACCCATTGTGGTTTTTACTTTCAAATGTTCAAATATTATGTTGAACTCCAGTTTTCAGAATCATCGTTATAGTAAATAAAGATGAATCCAATACAAGAATCGAAACTACTTACTTTTTTGAAAACATAACATGATCAGCCAATTTTGTATAAGATTATATCAATGTAGTCAAGTTTTTTATATTTTCACAAAATAGCCACCAAAATCGCAATAAACTGTCAAAATCGCAATGAAATTTTCAAAATCGCTACGAGATTTATAAAATCGTTACGAAATTTATAAAATCGCAATGCGATTGGTCAAAATCTCATGGAGAATTTGTAAAATCGCAATAATTTTTTTTTTTTATACTTTGCTTCAAAACGATGTATTGATGGATTGGTAAAAAAAAAGTAAAAAAAAATATATTGCCATTTTGTAAAATCTCTCTGAGATGTTCAAAATTTGCACAATCGCATTGCATTTATAAATCCCGTAGCGATTTTGAAGTACTTACTGCGATTTTGTCGGTTTATTGTGATTTTGGTGGACTATTTTGTGAAAATTTAAAAAGACTTGGCTAATTTGATAATCTTAGTCAATTTTGGCTAATCACATGATTTTCTGTTACTTTTTTCGGTACACTAATCTCTTCTTTCTTTATAAAGAATTATCATCATGTAACTAAGCTCATGTTCATGCAACACACACTGACTCTTAGCCTTCTGTTTGACAAGGATTAGTGAAGAATCAAATATATAGCAATTTTAATTAAAGGATTTTTCTAACTTGTGCCCTAAGGGCACACATAAGGGTGTATCGGGAATTGAAAAAGGTAAGAATATTTTTCTCGGGAATTGAAAAAGGTAATAATATTCTTCTCGGGAATTGAAAAAGGTAATAATATTCTTCTCGGGATTTGAAAAATGCATTTTTCAAGAAGAATATTCTTACCTTTTTCAATTCCCGAGACACCCTTATGTGTGCCCTTAGGGCACAAGTTAGAAAAACCCTTAATTAAAACCTTATGGTTAGATATATAAATTATGATGGATCGAGACATTTGTGGAGTAGCCACCATATCCTGACTCTAGAGATAAAGAAGGGCATAAGGCCAAAGATGACATCCATATCGTTTCACACCTGTCAATAAAATACATTTGGTCCATTACTTAACTTCTCCATCAATATGGTTCCATTCAAATGTACGTTCAATTCTATCACTTTCCCTTTTCAATATAACGAGAGTAACTACCCGCGCGTTGCGACGGTGAGATGGTGGGGGTGATAGGTCATAAAGTGTGATAGGTCATAGAGTGTATAGGTCATAAAGTGTGATAGGTCATAGAGTATGATAGCCAAATGCCTTAGCCGTACGGGCTCCGCCCTCGGATTTAAAAATTCGTCGAAAGTATATCGAATGACATCTCTATTGAAAGAGCATGAAATTTTAAGAACACCCATATAATTTTTATAATTTATCGATGTACGGTTTTTGAGATAAAAGATTTTGAATGAATTAGAGGAATAAAATGATTTATGGAGGAGAGAGAAAAAATGAGTGGTTGAGATTTGAGGAGAGAAATGAAAATGAAAGTTGGAAGTTGGAAGTTGTGGTGCATTGATGTATGATACATCATGCATTATCATGTGTACATTGTTGAAATTGAAAGTTGAAAGTTGAAAAGTGGATTTATTTTATAATATAGTATATAGATAATAATCTAGTACGTTTTAAAGGCAATGTGGATTAGTCTATTATCACTAGAGAATTTAGCCTCTTAAAGGTGAAATCCAAGATTCTATCCCTAGCATGTTTATAGTTGTTGAATTATTTGTGAGTAGCTTAAGAATAGATATAAATTCTACGTCATACATCCTTATCTAAAATCTAAGAATTCTCAAAAACAACAAAGGAAAACAAGTCAGAATTTTCTATGATAAACTGTTGGGTTATTGGAATGAAATCATCATCATTAAAGAAAAGTCGAATTTTAAATGATTCGAGTACATGCCACTAATTAAAGAGATACTCATGGAATTTGAAATTATTAAATGTATATTTCAGCTTTTTAGTGAGAGGGACATGTCGTAGGAGCCACCATGCATTCCACCATATCCATCTAAGCTAGCTAGTGTCGAAGTTATTTAAGAGGATTCGTAATGCCGGTGTTGATTACACTGAAGGCCACGACACCCGCATCATGGGTTGCCCCACTACAAAGGCGGGGTCATCGAGGTGGAAGGGTCGATTTTATGGTGGAGCGTCATGCATGTGTGTAATTTTTTTCTCTCCCAATGATCTGAAATTAAAACAGAAAATTCAACAAAGATTACTCCATATAAGTCTAAAGCCTAATCAGCGTGCTTTGTCTGCTTTCTATACAACTTTTTCACAAATATTTTGCAACCAACAATAATAAAAATATATATATATATATACAAATTTGTTCACATATACTATTTACATATACTTTTACTTTTAAGCGAACAAATGTGTATTTTCATGTTTTTCCGTTTAATAACGGTTTGTATTCCATAGCATTTTGTTATATGAATAATCAAACGATTTGAATTCACTAAAGTAGTTAACAATTGTACCTACCTCTACAATCTGGGACAGTTGGAGAAAGTACTACGGTCTACGAAAAGAAAATCAATTAACAAACATGTACGTATACAAATACAAAAAGAAACAAGAGTAAAAACAAAAACAAGAGTTCTAGCATAAAATATAGGCTTAAAAAATGTTCCATTGCCGGGAATCGAACCCGGGTCTCCTGGGTGAAAGCCAGATATCCTAACCGCTGGACGACAATGGAACTCGTTGCTCATATCTTGGATAAAAGCAATATATCCGTAATCTCTAGTATTTTTTTCCTAAAGCTTTTACACGATAGTTTACGTGAATGCAAAGTTTTCTCGATCTTTTAAAAGCAAATTAAGTACTACATGCATTTAGCTTAAGCACGGAGCTTTCAATATTCAACTTTATAATTTGGTTAAAATATGTACTAAATTTTGTTAAAACCAACTATATTAAAAAAATTTCAACGATTATATGTATATATAATATAGTAATAGTAATATTTTCAGTCTTTTTTATATATGGTGATATTCTCAATCTGTATATGCAAGAGTGCATTAGGAAATGTAGTGATCATACGACCATGGTCTTATAAGTATCTACCGTAATAACTACTTATAAACCCCGTATACAAGGATTTCTCAAGTTAATCAAGTGTTCGATGAATTTAAAAATAGAATAATTTTAATCATAACATTGAATTTGAAGATAGATGATATCTAAGGGCGTGTTTAGTTGGAGAAAACAACAATTGTTTTCCATTTCTGTTTTCTAAGAAAATATGGAAAACAGAGAATGCGATCAAATCATAGTTTTCCAAAAATGTTTTTCAAGAAAACAGTGTTTTCCACTTCTCCATGAAAACTAGAAAACATTTTTTTATTGTTTCCACTTTAAATTTCCCATTTTCTAAATTTAAAAAACCTCAAATTATATTAATTCTTCTCATACGCCCCCGTCCTTGCCCCCGTCACCCCCGCCCCCACTACCCCAACCTACCACTTAACCAAGTTTATAAGAACATGTTTTTTAATATGGAAAACTAAAATAGCATTTTCTAATTTTGAACGCGTTTTCAAAATTTTAATTTTTTTGATAGATATGAAAAACTCCTTCCATTTTCTGAAAAATTAAAAATGAAAAACTAGAATACATTTTCCACAACTAAACGCCCCTTAAATAACTTTACAACGGCCGGCCAGTAAGATATGGATATGTAGAAAGTATGTATAATACCTGGCCATCTTGGATGAGGAGAGCACAAGGAAATGTTTTAGATCCATATAAATAAGTGCAATCATTACTCAGTTTCCTTGAGGTTCGATAGAAGTGTTTTACTGAACACAGTGCATGCTCAAGGTGTCAACTGAGAAGAGGTCATGTATCAACAATCAAAAAGCCTAAATGAACCACTAGTATGCATGCAGTGTTGGCCACCACATTATATTGCAGTTTATGAATATAAGCTTTTTCAATAACCGCCAGGGAAATGAAATAACAATTCCAAATAATGCCACCATATCTCATGATGCTTGCAAGAATTACACATCAGGTCATCATCATCATAGACAACAAGTATTTAGCACCAGAAAACTTCAGATGCAATGCTCGAGGTAGCAATATCGACCATTTACTTACCATGGGTCAATTGGGGTTATGTTTCATCTCGAAAAACTCAAACGGGCAGAAAGTCAAATTTGACACCTAAGTTGTTTAAGAGGTACGAGACAAAGTACCCGCGCGTTGCGACGGTGAGATGGTGGGGGTGATAGGTCATAGAGTATGATAGGTCATAGAAGGTGATAGGTCATAGAGTGTGATAGCCAAATGCCTTAGCCGTCCGGGCTCCGCCTTCGGATTTAAAAATTCGTCGAAAGCATATCGAATGACATCTCTAATGAAAGAGCATGAAATTTTAAGAACACCCATATAATTTTTATAATTTATCGATGTACGGTTTTTGAGATAAAAGATTTTGAATAAATTAGAGAAATAAAATGATTTATGGAGGAGAGAGAAAAATAAGTGGTTGAGATTTGAGGAGAGGGAAAAAAATGAGTGGTTGAGATTTTTTCTAAGGGTATTATGAATAAGTGATAGGGGTATTTTGGGGTTTTCACTTACCTAAAGTTGAAAAAATGGAGGAACAAATGCTTTATAATGTAGTAGTAGAGATTATTGAGATAGTAAAATCATGTTTGACACCAAGTACTAATAGAAATCTACACTCGATCTCTTTTTCAAGTCATGGCAAACCACTTTGCTCTGTACCACAAATTACCCGTTTGGCTGCTTAAATCACTTTTACCAGTAACACAAGGCTGGATAGTAAGGAAATGACCCTGTATGGCTGCATGTTTGGTCGAGTGTACGCATTGGTATTCCAAGGAGTCGGTATGTGTGACAACTCGTAATTTATTAGCAACGGGTTAGTCTTAATCTTGTTTAAGATTAGTCATTATCATAATCTCGTCTAATTTAGACGGTCTTTGACGTGGAAATTGTTAGACTTTTGGACTTTTGACTTAGTCAAATTAGACGTATCCTGATGACGTAGACTATTAGCTATCTAGACGAATGTCGAGTCTTAAATATAACTTTAAATAAATATTTAAAGGTTATGTCTTGTACAAAATAAATAGACTGTCTAGACTTAATATTTTTAAAGTTTAGTTTGTCGAAGTTTTATTGGCTTGTCTTAACTAAAATGAGATGAGGGAAAATACCTTTACTTTAAATTATAACCTTTTAGTCATACGGTATTTAATCGTAAGCATTTTACCAAATTAAGGGTATTAATATATCAAAAAGGGACACATGGGCCGTCCTCTTTACTTGTGGCTGGGAAGAAAACAACCAAACACCCCCTGCCCCCTTTCTTTTGGCTGATCGAGACTCACACACACAAAGACACACACATACAACATTTCTTTTATCTTCTAAATTGGTTTGGCAAAAGGGAAATCAAAAGGGCAAGATTTAAAGGAAGGGATTTTATAGAAATAATAATCATTTGACAAGGGTTTATCTTATCATCTTCATCTTTTTCACCAATTTCTTCAAGAACTTCAATTTGGTAAGAAATCTCTTTTTAAATTTAACTTTTGATTAGAATAGATTAAATTATGGATTTATTTCAGGTTGGTTAATTTGATTATTAGTCTCGAATAAGAAATGAGTTTTGGTTTTGTTGATTGAATGAAAGTTTGATTTAGAAATTAGGTCTTGGAAATCAAAATGTTGGATTTATGAAATGGTTAGCAAAATGGGTTTGTTACTAGACTCTTTAGACTTGTTTCTGGTTGTTGTAATGAAAAGATTTGAAATGGAAATGACTTGAACTGCAGAAAATGGTCAAAAACCGGGTTTTCACTCGTTCAGGTGCAATATCGCGCCGCGATCCTTCAGGTATCGCGCCGCGAAGTAGTACAAATGGTCCATCGCGCCGCGATCCCTCCAGGTCGCGACGCGAAGTAGTGAATCGCGCCGCGATCAATGGATATCGCGCCGCGATCAATGGATCTCGCGCCGCGATATTTATGGCTGTATGACATTTTCAAAAGACGATTACTTATGAACTTGGACTTTGTTTATATGGATTATGTAAGTGCACGTTCTGGTGCACAATTTGTGTCCGATGCATCTCAATTAAAGGGCTGTTACTTTACAGAGATTATCCAGACAACTGGACAAACTCGTGTGAACAGTACCACGAGTTTGGACAAACTCGTGTGAACAGTACCACGAGTTTGGACAAACTCGTGTGAACAGTACCACGAGTTTGGACAAACTCGTGTGAACAGTACCACGAGTTTGGACAAACTCGTGTGAACAGTACCACGAGTTTGGACAAACTCGTGTGAACAGTACCACGAGTTTGGACAAACTCGTGTGAACAGTACCACGAGTTTGGACAAACTCGTGTGAACAGTACCACGAGTTTGGACAAACTCGTGTGAACAGTACCACGAGTTTGGACAAACTCGTGTGAACAGTACCACGAGTTTGGACAAACTCGTGTGAACAGTACCACGAGTTTGGACAAACTCGTGTGAACAGTAACACGAGTTTGAAAACACGCGTTTGGAAAACACGCGTTTGGGAAAGCACGCGTTTGGAAAACACGCGTTTGGAAAACACGCGTTTGGAAAACACGCGTTTGGAAAACACGCGTTTGGAAAACACGCGTTTGGAAAACACGCGTTTGGAAAACACGCGTTTGGAAAACACGCGTTTGGAAAACACGCGTTTGGAAAACACGCGTTTGGAAAACACGCGTTTGGAAAACACGCGTTTGGAAAACACGCGTTTGGAAAACACGCGTTTGGAAAACACGCGTTTGGAAAACACGCGTTTGGAAAACACGCGTTTGGAAAACACGCGTTTGGAAAACACGCGTTTGGAAAACACGCGTTTGGAAAACACGCGTTTGGAAAACACGCGTTTGGAAAACACGCGTTTGGAAAACACGCGTTTGGAAAACACGCGTTTGGAAAACACGCGTTTGGAAAACACGCGTTTGGAAAACACGCGTTTGGAAAACACGCGTTTGGAAAACACGCGTTTGGAAAACACGCGTTTGGAAAACACGCGTTTGGAAAACACGCGTTTGGAAAACACGCGTTTGGAAAACACGCGTTTGGAAAACACGCGTTTGGAAAACACGCGTTTGGAAAACACGCGTTTGGAAAACACGCGTTTGGAAAACACGCGTTTGGAAAACACGCGTTTGGAAAACACGCGTTTGGAAAACACGCGTTTGGAAAACACGCGTTTGGAAAACACGCGTTTGGAAAACACGCGTTTGGAAAACACGCGTTTGGAAAACACGCGTTTGGAAAACACGCGTTTGGAAAACACGCGTTTGGAAAACACGCGTTTGGAAAACACGCGTTTGGAAAACACGCGTTTGGAAAACACGCGTTTGGAAAACACGCGTTTGGAAAACACGCGTTTGGAAAACACGCGTTTGGAAAACACGCGTTTGGAAAACACGCGTTTGGAAAACACGCGTTTGGAAAACACGCGTTTGGAAAACACGCGTTTGGAAAACACGCGTTTGGAAAACACGCGTTTGGAAAACACGCGTTTGGAAAACACGCGTTTGGAAAACACGCGTTTGGAAAACACGCGTTTGGAAAACACGCGTTTGGAAAACACGCGTTTGGAAAACACGCGTTTGGAAAACACGCGTTTGGAAAACACGCGTTTGGAAAACACGCGTTTGGAAAACACGCGTTTGGAAAACACGCGTTTGGAAAACACGCGTTTGGAAAACACGCGTTTGGAAAACACGCGTTTGGAAAACACGCGTTTGGAAAACACGCGTTTGGAAAACACGCGTTTGGAAAACACGCGTTTGGAAAACACGCGTTTGGAAAACACGCGTTTGGAAAACACGCGTTTGGAAAACACGCGTTTGGAAAACACGCGTTTGGAAAACACGCGTTTGGAAAACACGCGTTTGGAAAACACGCGTTTGGAAAACACGCGTTTGGAAAACACGCGTTTGGAAAACACGCGTTTGGAAAACACGCGTTTGGAAAACACGCGTTTGGAAAACACGCGTTTGGAAAACACGCGTTTGGAAAACACGCGTTTGGAAAACACGCGTTTGGAAAACACGCGTTTGGAAAACACGCGTTTGGAAAACACGCGTTTGGAAAACACGCGTTTGGAAAACACGCGTTTGGAAAACACGCGTTTGGAAAACACGCGTTTGGAAAACACGCGTTTGGAAAACACGCGTTTGGAAAACACGCGTTTGGAAAACACGCGTTTGGAAAACACGCGTTTGGAAAACACGCGTTTGGAAAACACGCGTTTGGAAAACACGCGTTTGGAAAACACGCGTTTGGAAAACACGCGTTTGGAAAACACGCGTTTGGAAAACACGCGTTTGGAAAACACGCGTTTGGAAAACACGCGTTTGGAAAACACGCGTTTGGAAAACACGCGTTTGGAAAACACGCGTTTGGAAAACACGCGTTTGGAAAACACGCGTTTGGAAAACACGCGTTTGGAAAACACGCGTTTGGAAAACACGCGTTTGGAAAACACGCGTTTGGAAAACACGCGTTTGGAAAACACGCGTTTGGAAAACACGCGTTTGGAAAACACGCGTTTGGAAAACACGCGTTTGGAAAACACGCGTTTGGAAAACACGCGTTTGGAAAACACGCGTTTGGAAAACACGCGTTTGGAAAACACGCGTTTGGAAAACACGCGTTTGGAAAACACGCGTTTGGAAAACACGCGTTTGGAAAACACGCGTTTGGAAAACACGCGTTTGGAAAACACGCGTTTGGAAAACACGCGTTTGGAAAACACGCGTTTGGAAAACACGCGTTTGGAAAACACGCGTTTCGAAAAATTTTCGGTCCGTTTTTGTGCGATTTCGGCACGTTTTGGATGAAAATTTTCGGCAATTATCAAATTTTTTCCCACGGCCTTAGAAATAAAAATTTACGTGAATACCAATGTTTCACGTAAATGTGTTTTTCCTCGGAAATTTGGAGGGAAAACATATATACCCTGTTTGGCGAAGAGCTGCTGCTGTAATGAGCTCTAGGCCATTTTGAAAAACCTCTATGAATAGGAGATCCTGTAACCTAAGCTTATACTACCTTTCCAAGTTTTGCAGAGAAAAGGGGGGGAGATACTTTTATCAACCAGATTTCTGAGCTGAACTGGTAATTGGTATATCACAGAAGGGCTAGATTTCAGAATTTTACAGAGAAAAGGGGGAGATAAAAAATTTCAGATTTCTGAGTAAAATTCTGTGCTACTTGAGAGACAAACCAAGATCTGTGTTTAGATGATGGTGTGCTTAATGTGAAATATGCTCAAGTATCAAATAGATGGCAGTTGTGAAAACTTTTGTCGAAGTATTGGATCATTGAAGCTGGTTATTTGTTGTTGAGTATTTGATGATTGAACCTATCTATATTCCAAATATGTAGAGATGATAATCAGGCGATTGTTTGGATCGGTTGCGAGATTAAGATCTTTATATAGTTTGGCGGTTTATATAACAGAAGGGGAGATTGATAAGAAAGACTTCAGGTGATTGGTAGAATTGTGAAGGTACAAGACAAAGTCAGATGCTGCTAGTTGAGACAGGATTTATGGTACTGCAGTTTGTGATTCAAGCTACAGAGTTTCTTATTTTTGTGAGAACTGATTGATTTGATGCTGATTGTTGGAAATTCAACTTCTCTATTATATGCCGGTTAAGCAAGTCGAGGAATGTCTCGAGCAAAGTTCCAAGCAGGAAGAAGATTGCATATGTTTAATTCGGAGATGGTTACTGTTGAGGGGGAGAACTACAATGAGAAGTGTTAGGTTAGTTGGTTGTCACAGAGATACAGAGATTTTGGAGTTTGAAGATCAGAGTGTTGTGTCAGAAGATCGAGTCTCAACAAAAGAAGACCCGGTATCATTAGTTAAGGGGGAGTTTGCTTTTGCAGGTTTTCGATTGCTAATGATTATCGGTGAATGAATTGAGTGCATCGGTCAAGGGGGAGACTGTAAGTGCACGTTCTGGTGCACAATTTGTGTCCGATGCATCTCAATTAAAGGGCTGTTACTTTACAGAGATTATCCAGACAACTGGACAAACTCGTGTGAACAGTACCACGAGTTTGGACAAACTCGTGTGAACAGTACCACGAGTTTGGACAAACTCGTGTGAACAGTACCACGAGTTTGGACAAACTCGTGTGAACAGTACCACGAGTTTGGACAAACTCGTGTGAACAGTAGCACGAGTTTGGAAGCCCAGCCCGTTTTGTAGCCTATAAATAGAGATCTTAGGTTTCGGTTTTAGGTTAATGATTTTAGTTGCAACAGATGTCATTCACTAGGTTCTCGAGGTAGAGATCTATACCTCGAGATGCCGCCCATATTATTCGATTATCAAGAGTCGTCTCGTTGATTGTAATCCGTAATCATCGTAGATGTATTGTAAACGGATTTATTCATTGTAATCATTCGACTAATGATAAAGGAATTAGATTTATCTCCTGTTCATATTTGTTAAATTCGTGTTAATATATATGTTTGATTCATTCGATTACCTCAATCACGATTATGTTTGGATTCCGCACTTACATAGTCGTAGGAATCACGAATCGATCGATCACAGGAACTTTCAATTAGTACCTGAGACTACATTGTAATGACAATGTCAATGACATTAGTAACTTGAGTCAAATATAATGAACATTAAATCACATTCTTGGTCGTGGCATTCTAGGATCGATAGCTAAGTAGTTTTACGTAGGATACTTGACGTCGTGAGACTTGATCCTCACCATTCGTGCTCATATTCTAGGTTTTGGATAGACGTGGAGACTAGACTTTGCTCATTCTCAAGTTTGCTCGCCCTTTTAGCTCTTTAATCGCTAAGGTGAGTTTATGGCGCCCTTTTTCTTTTACTTTGGGCCTGAAAAGCATGTACTGTATACACGACTACTTTATAAATGATTTGTCTTTGTCTATGCCATGAGATTTGGTAAATGAAATCATTTGACTTATGTCTTGCCATGTTGACGGCTGCCTGAAAATGTGTATACATGTCTTATGAAATATTGAACTAAATGACTTTCACTTGCCATGTTGTCGGCTGACTAAATTGTTCTTTGTGTTTGACGAACTAAAATGTTGCCCCTATGTAGTTATCACCATTATGAGATCCTAATGGTTGTCTTGTCGGATTTAGTGCCTGACTGTCATTGTTCTGGTCCGCACCCCATTTTAGACGGGAGACCTGTGCGAGGTATTCTGGTCCGCACCCCATTTTAGACGGGAGACCTGTGCGAGGTATTCTGGTCCGCACCCCATTTTAGACGGGAGACCTGTGCGAGGTATATTGGTCCGCACCCCACTTTTAGACGGGAAATCCTGTGCGAGGCATATTGGTTATATTGTCGGATATTGATCCCGGCTGTCTATAAAATGTCTTGTTTCATATAATTACATGTCATTGTGTTCTCACAATGACGACAAAACTACTGTCAACATACCGTAGGTGTGGTGGGTACGCCGATGGTACACCCTATATATAAACACTGAAGGTAGGTTGGAAGTAATAACCTAAGCATCTTGGTCTTATTGTCGGATAGTGATCTCGGCTGTCTTGTCATAATATTGTCGGACTTTGCTCCCGACTGTCTTGTCTTAAATAACTACATGTCATTGTGTGCTCCCAATGACGACTAAACTTTGGTCAAACACACTGTAAACTCACCAACTATTTCGATAGTTGATCCTCTCAAATTTCATGTTTTTCAGGTGACCAACCGTAAGTCTTGGAATCGTATTGGGCATTATAGGGCCATCTTTTGACTTTGGACGTATAACTAGCTTCAGACATTGGAGGGTTCTCATGTTTTTAGCTTTAATTGTATTAGACTGTCCAGATTTTGAACTCGTATTTAGTGGGCCCAGTTCAAAATGAGGATGACTTGTATCCGTATTTTGGGGTCCACATTCTAAAATGATTGTACTTGTATTAGACTTGTATTTGGTATTAATGGATGTAATTTCTATTAACTATGGTTAGTACACAGTTATTTGTTAACCCTGTATTTCCACTACAACGGGGTGTGCAAAAATTAGTATCAGAGCCAAGGTTATAGTTAATACAGAGTTTTTCCGCTGGAAAAACTCAATCTATAGCCATTGTCGTTTCAAAAGGGAATCTAAGTCTATTAAGGTTTAGGATACTTATTTCAAGAGTTATATTATTTGTCTATAATTAGACCTAACCTGATCAACTACGTCCCGATTATGTAAAATAATATAAGGCTCGAAATAAATATCTTAGATTTTGTATATACGTTATAGTTTTGATACGTCCCACGGTGTATCAATATACCAAAGTATATTGAACACAGAATAGTTGTAGAGGGGGGTGAATACAACTTTCCACAATCTTTACAAACTTTTAAACACAAAACGTTTTAAGATTCAGATAAAGAATATCAAGCAAGTTAGTAAAGTGCAGGAATCATTAAAACAGTAAAGCAGTAAAGAAATAAAATATTCTTGAACACAGATTGTTATTTTCAAATGTAATCCTTTATTAAGAAATAATCTGTACAAAGAATTACAGGGTTGTTGCAGAATAAAGATAGCCTATAGATATCTAAACAACCCTATGAAGTGACAAACAACAATCAATTAGTTTCAGCTCAAGAGAATCAGCCCAAGCTGATCTCGTACAGACTAAGCTGTGTGTAAGAGCAGAGAAACTTGTGTGAAGAATGATTCTCAGGAAATGCCACGCATATGCAATCCATGAATGAGGCTTTTATAGGCACAATCGCTCATTCATTAGGTGTCCGTTGCAGCTACGTGTACTTCGTTCAGTGGTTGATGAAGGAATAATCAATCGTGCCTTTCATGGTACTTGTGGTCCCCCACGTACTGACGCACATTCTTTCATCTACCAATAGGAGTATGGACACGCATATGTAAACAACCACCAACCTGGATACTAGGAATATTCCTAGTCACGTCATTTGTCCTTATCTTCAATCCAGGTTGTTATCTTCACTTTATTGTCAGACACAGATTGGGCCGTTTGTCAAGGCACCAATCTGCCTAAGTGTTTCCAAGCTGACTGCTAATCCCAAGCTGTATTCCACTAACAACTTGGTTTTCTATCTTCAATCCTCCTCTTCGACTTGGACTGAATGCTAATACATTGTTGATGCAACTTGAATAACACTTGCTTCCATAAGATATTACAATTACAAGTATGAAGCGTGATCTGGGTCAGAGACAGATCGTAAGCTGTGTCAGCTTAGTCTGACCCAGATTAGATTACAAGAACCAAAAGATTACTAAGTGTTTATAGGTCGGATTTGTCATCATTAAATTTACAATTAACATTGGGACTCAACAATCTCCCCCTATTTGATGATGACAAAACCCAACTACACTTCTAACTATCAGCTTACAAAGAATCAAGTGAAAATATGACTAGCAACTTGTGACCCTTTGAATCTTTTGGGTTCTTTTCAATCTGATATGAGATTTTTACCAAGAAGCTAAGTTTGTACAACTGCCTTTGTATATATATAGAGAATAAACCAAAAATATTACAATCTACATCACTATTCTCCAAGCATTTCAATTGCTTCTTGCTTAACCTCAAATGATGGAGCAACTTTCACATCTAGTTGCCTATCTAACCCTTCATCTATAAGGAACTGCTCATACCCATTACCTTTTTCACTAAAGTTTCTGCAGAATCTGTATAAGGTAAATAGGTGCATAGATGGTACCTGTTTTAGTTCAGCAGTCCTTTGAAACACCAAATTCCCTCTAGCATCTACAAAGTACATTCCATGCTCAGGTTCAGTTATGAACTTCCCACATCTTGCATCTTTAACACCAGCAGGTAGAGACAGATTAAGATTATCAAGAATCTTGTCAATTGCACCAGAAGATAATTATGCTAGCAACTCTGTAGGAGACAAGTTTTGGAGAAAAACTGAATGGTCACCTCCAGGAGCATCAATCCTTTCATACCTTCTTCTTTTCTTCTTCAATGGCTCAGCTGACTCATCTTCATAATCCATATCATATGCAATTGGTCTTGGAAGGCCAGAGATATCAATCTTGTACTTTACAACAGCAGCTAACTTCTTCTCAATGGCTTCCAAGACTGTCTCTTTGTGAACTCCAGACATACCAGTAATGATATCATGTAGTTCTACCCACTCTGTGTATCCTAGATCAAGCAGTTTGTCAAGATCATGGGTTTCCCAGTTGGTTTCATAACCTCTCCTTGTAATCCTTATGCTGGGAATGTTCTTTCCTTTTCGCCTCTTTAGTAGAACTTGGAGGATTGGTTCTGGATGCTTTCTATAATGGATATTTTCAGTGACTTGTCTTTTTTCCAAAGCATCAAACCAATTACGGGCTTTCACACTCTGCACCACATCTTTAACCTTCTGAGATGGTGTAGAATGAACCACCATTTTCTTCTTTCCTTTTCCTTTGCTCACAACTTTCTTTTTAGAACCAATGGCTGCAAGATCTTCTTCATCTTCTTTATTCAATTGTTCTTGAACAGCATTGGCAACTTCAGAATCAGACTTAGTTGCAGCAATTCTTTCTCTTTCTAGTCTGTCCTCCTTAATCATCTTATATGCCACCTCAACTGATACCCCAAGCTGTGGAGCAGTTTCAGTTGCAGTCTCCCAATCCTTCTCTTTCTTAGTTAAGACCTTCACACCACTTGACCCAGCTTCAGTTGTTCTTTTCTTGATTATGAACTGGGACATAGTGGCTGTGTCTTCAATAGATGAAGATTCATCAATTTGTACATTGGGAGCTGGGTCAGCTTGAGTTGGCACAGATTGTACAGGGTCAGCTTGGGAGAACTTTCTTTTCTTTTCAACCTTCTTTTCTTTTTCAACTACAACAACCTTCCTTATATCTTTTTCAACACCAACATCCTTCCTTATATCTCCCATTACATTAACAGTCTCCCCCTTGGTTGTATCACTCTCCTTTCCAGTCTCTTCATTCAATTTTCCAACAGCACCAGACTTAGATTCTGGTCTTTTTATCTCTTCCACATCCTCCTTCTCACTTTCCACCCTAGAACCATACACAACCACTCTTCTATCTTTTTGAGCCTCCCCAGCTCTAGCCTTATCCTGTCTCACTTTCAACCTTTTAAGATAATCTTCAATATCTCTATCAACTTGAGCTTTTTGTCTTTCTATTTCAGCTTCACTCATAGCACTCATCTTCTTAGCATTCTTCTCCCCCTTTTTGTCATCATCAGCAGGGGAAGAGCTCACTGGAGTTACAAGAAAACCTTGGAGTGTATTGTTGATCAAGTCAATTTTGATATTTGTGAGACTACAGGATCTTCTTAGCTCTCCATAATCTTCATGGAGGAGTTTTATCTGTGATTTAACACCCTTAGAAGCTTCAATCAATTCATTCTTGAAGTCAGCTTGTGACTTGTTTGAAGATCGAAGTTCTATGGTGACTTCCCTTTTGAATTTGGTTGCAGCATTTTCAATCTGACCCAGAGTACTCTCGTTTCTTTCATTTTCTTCATTAACTGCCTTTGTAAGTTTGTCAAGAGACTCTGTTAGCTTGCTCTGGTTCTGCTGCATCACATCAACTGCTTTCTTAACATAATCTTCCAATGCAGTCTGATCAAGACACAGCTTGTCCACCTTCTTAACCGTCAAATCCTGATCCTTTTGGATCTTTTCCAAGCATTCGGTCAGCTTTGAGCTTTCAACCTTAGAGGTTGAAATGAACTCAGTGAGCTGACCTACCACATCTGAAAATGAGATAGTGGCAGCTTGGGAAGAACTTGCAGTTGGCTTAAAAGCCACTGACTCTGGAAAGAGCAGCCTGCAATCCTTAATTTCAGGGTCATTGGGAATATTTAGAAGGGGGTGGAGGTTTAAGGAGTCTTGGAACATTTGCTCATGAGAGTGAGTCTCATGAGTGGATCTTTCAGAATTGATGATGAGTTGGTCAGCCTGAGAAAGATTGACGTTTAGTTCAGGCTGAGGGCCAGTGGGAATGTGTTGATCTAGATTTTGATCAACTCCTCCACTGGCATCTTCCATCAGAGCATCCCTTGAGGATGGATGGGCAAACTCATCATCAAATGAAGAATCACTTCCGGAGATAGTGATCATATTCTCATTGACATCGAGAGGACCATCAATGGTTCCCTTTGCTGCACAAGGGGCTGACATGACTGCCTTAAAGACAGCCAAGTAACCTGCAGAATCCCTCTGTCCAAGGACAGATGCAGACACAGACTCTGCAGGTGTAATGTTTTGTGTAGTTGATTGCCTTTCAACAGAGGTGTGTTGTTGCACCAAAGTATCCTCAGGAGAATTGAGGCCTGTACCCCTCCTTGTGACATAGAAGGGGCATTGGCAGCCTGTGCAGACTCAGAGTGTAAGATAGAAGGAGTCTGATCAGCTTGGGGAGGAGAAGCAGTGTCACCAATGCGTTCGATACTTCCCACCTTTGGCTGACCATCCTCAGGAATGATGTGCATTGACTCTGACTCACTTTGGATCTGGGCTAGATCCTCTGTTACCCCTTTAATGATATCATCAACCTTTTAGGAGGCTGATGACGGTGAATTTGGTTTTGACACAGTATGACCTTGGGAGGAGGTCTTTCTTTCAATACCTTCACCCTGTTTGGAGGGTTGGGTAGCAATGGGTGTTCCCTTTAACTTGTCTACACTCTTTTGGGAGAGTGCAGATGGGCGTGGTGTTTTCGGCTTGTCAGCTTGGGTGGCAGGGATAGCTTTGGAACTCCTTAGCTTCCACTGCACCTTGGGGGATCTCAAGAGATGATGTTGCAATATCAACCCCAGAAGCTGACACAGATTTCTTTGAAGATCTTTTCTTTTTGGCCTTGAGAGGTACTAAGTCCTCAACAAGGGGTCTTTTAGAGTCGGATTTTGAGCGAATGGACGAAGGTGTGGCTAGGGAGGCTGATGTTTTGGCCAACCCTTCACCCTCTTTTGTAGGAGTAGAATTGTGAATAGATTCAGAAGAGTTTGAGGGTTCAGAAGCATGTGTACCTGGGTCCCCTGATTAGCAGATTGAGTGTCAGACCCAGATCGCGTCGAAGTAGGGACAACTTCCCTTAGTGCTTCTTACTCCTCCTCTCTTTTCCTGCAAAAATCAAGGTAGATCTGCATTGCTCGGGTCAGACCCTGCACAGATACCTTTGGACTATTGAAATGTTGTTATTGATAGATTTGCATTCAACAGTCTGACCAGTTGCCAGACTGAAATCATTGTCAAGAATGGCTTCAATGATAAGAGTAAGAATCCTACCATAAGGTATGGTAAGACTCTTCTTATGAACGCGATCAACAAGGTCCTTAAAGATTAAAGCAGCAAAATCTATTCTGGTCATGGTGACCATTGCATGAAAAATCTGTAATTCTAGGACATTAGGCTGATCAAAGCTGCCTGCCTTTACTTGTAAGGTTTTCGAAATTGTGCTCAATAAGTAGTTCCAAATGCCAGTTAAATGTTTCATTTTAACAACTGAAGCCAGTGGACCAGCATATCCAACTTCTTGCAAAACATTTTTGGCTTCAGTGTGAGACACAACATCATCATATTCATCATCAGGCATATATGACAGCTCAAAAGCAGACCTAATCCTCTCATAAGAAATGTATACCTTTTTCTTACTGTTGAGGATTGAGCCATAGATTGCAGCATCTCCTTTCTTATTCGGTTTTACAACACAGCTCGCCCAAATTCACATAAGAGATCTTGAAACACCCAGGCTGGCTTCTCAATCATCACTTTACCAAAAGGATGATGCCATAAGAACGCCACGATCTCATCGTATCCTTTTGCCCATGAAGGAGGATAGATATTGGCATACACTAGACTACCAATCTTGATTTTACCAGTATCAAGATCAGCAGGAACCACTACTACCTTATCTCCAACCACATAAGGAGCAAGTTTGTTTGCGCTTATAGGAGCTGGGTATAGACTTTCAGATTCAGAACTGGATTGAGAATCATTAGATGATGATGTCATTTTGAAAACAAATTTTAGAAGAAATTAATTTTAATAAAACAGTAATCAGATTAGAGAGAAAAATTGATTTTAGGAAAATAAGAACAAGTGATTTGGGATTTAGGTTAAATTGATGTTTTATTCAAACCCAAAATATCTTATTTGAAAAAGTTGGAGAGAGAACGATTTTGATTGGACGATCAACCAGTAGTGGTGGTACTTTTTCAGTAACTGGTATGGACCACTACACGTGTCACGCTCCAAAAGGATCAACAAGTAAACTAAATAAAATAATGAAAGTAATAAAACGCACTGAGATATTTA
>CM067167.1:16960762-17033262 GCA_034093135.1 Erigeron breviscapus
TTTTACTTAAAGTTCATCATAAGTCATAAAGCTTTTGCGCATGCATTTCTCTCATAATTTCCACATTGCACATTCCAAACTTTCACATTGCACACTACAAGCTTTCACATTGCACATTATAAACTTTCACATTGCACATTATAAACTTTCACATTGCAATCAGATAATGCCCAACTTCACATGTTATAGCATAGAATAGCATATATCAATGAATATCTTTCATTTTTAGATTCTTTTACTTCTAATGTGCAAGAGGGAAATCCTACTAACTAGCATAATCCTTACATAAAGCAAGTCTCGAACCATTATATATGCTTAGGTGAATGTCTAAATGCAACACGTATGCTCATAAAAACGGATTTAATAAAGATCTTTCTTCTTCTTTTTTTTTGAAACGGAATCCTTTTGAACATAAGTCCAAGTGGTCGTTTGAGTTTTACATGGTCCTCTCATAATTAAACATAGATTCATGACTCTATGTTTAATTATGGTCCTACCATGTAAAGCTCAAACTAATCCACGAATTTTCTGCCCATTTCATCATCAAAACCGAATCCAAGAGGGTATAAATCTTCATCCTTTACTAGATTTAATCTTAGTTCTTGTTTATATTCGAAGGAACATGCTAGTCCTTGTTACTTTGTACCTAGCTTCCCCACCCTGTAAGGGTCACTACCGGGTATAAATCTTCATCCTTTTTACTAGATTTAATCTTATTCTTACTTATTTTTCAAAGATCTTATCAAAAGTTTCTGTTTTCTTCTTGTTTCTTTGAAAAACACACTTGAGGAGGGCAAAGTTGATAGAATCTTCTTCCTCATGCTTATGCATGTCGAGATCTAGAAGAATGATTCAAGGATTCAACAAGTTTAAGACCCAAAAGTGTTGCTATAGATTAATAGCTTTTAAAGTGATTTTGCCTTTGAAAGATTGATATGTTTTTATATATTTTAATGAATATATTTCTGGGATTTTTGATAAAAAGAAAGCTTTTATGTTGTAGATGATAGATCTATAAAGATTGGTATTGAAAAGTGTTGATTTGAATGCATGCATATTAGATCTAAGAAAGTTGAATTTTGTTGTTGGATTATGAGATGGATATGGACTTGTATTAAGTGAAAAATATGTTAAAAGAAGTATAATAATCTGGATTTTTATGAATATATTACAAGAAATATGAATCTTATATGAATCAAACCAAAACTATGTCCAAAATCTCTAACCGAAAATCACAAGAAAGTTCACAGAATCTGTTTTTGAAATTGGAGCGTGTAAAAATGGTTTAAAATGGACGAACTGGGTGAAACTCATAAAATATAAAACGAAGCCTTTTGAGTTAACTTTCATCTCCCACTGGAATCAGATTAAAATACGAAGTAGAACTCAAGTTGTGATTTTTCTACCAAAAGTGGTCAAAACTGGATTTTTGTCTTAATGTTGAGTCAACTTCGATGATTTTTAATTTCTTAACTAATAGGTTTCAGGAGTTTAAACTTGGTGTGAACTGAGTTCAAAGTGTCCCTAACTTAAAATAAAATTGGGAGATTTTTCTTAAATGTTCATCATAGAAATCTTTTATAAAATATTTTGGGTCGCATAGCAGCAAGCATTCTGACCAACTTTGGTTTTGTAATTTTTAGAGTAGTAAACAATGTCTAAAAATTTAGCAAAAATTCACATAAATATAGGACACATATATGTCTCGGTATAAAAATCACCAATGTCCAAATAATTCAACTTAACCAAGAATGACTACTCAACATTTTATGAAAATAAGTGTTAAAAAACGGAAAATTCCAAGTAAAAGTTCTTCACAACAAAATAAGCTAAAAGTCACTAGATTGCAACTTTAATCAACTCCAACAATCTCGTAACAAAAAGTATTATAAACCTACTGAGAATATGTCAAATAAAAGTTATAAAACTTAACTTGGTTATTAAATGGCAAAGACAAGCCTACAAATCACTAATTCGGTTCATATAAGCACTAACCGAAAGCTTTAATTTGCACATATCACACCACCACCACTATCACGACTTAAGACACCAAAATATAATGAAACATTCTGTAAATAATGAAATAAGGATGAAAATCCATTTTGACGCATTTGAATTGCTTGAAAAATGAGGCTAAAATCACTATTTCGGTAAACGATTTATAAGCTTAGAATCCTCAAAATGAGCAAGACACAAGAGAGGTTGAATTGATATGATTTTCCATGATAAAAGTTGCCTAAAAGGCCTGAGATTTTTAGCCAAAAAGTTATGTGGTGATTTCTAAGAATTTCTATTAATTATTGAATTTAAATGATAATTAAAAAGGTAAATAAATAAATTATATAAATCATGAGATTGGTTAAATAATCACAACCAATGATGAAAATGACTAAAACCTACTGAAGTAAAATCATCTTGAGCCAAAGAACAAATGTTATATATTTTAGAAGTAATTAAGTAAGTAAAAGAAATCACTAATTAACCACTAGTATTAAATTAATGGAAAATTTTCATAAATAAATATACAACTCATAAAATTATAAGTTATAATACATGAAAGTCAGAATATAACCCAAATATAATTAGCCACAAATTATAAAGGCAAGTGAGTACTTAAAAGTATTTTTAAAGAATTATTTGGTTAATAAATCAAGAAAATGAATAAATAATTAATTAAATAAATAGTTATAAATCAGAAAGTATTCATAAATATTAATATTATGAAGTTACTAATGTCAAATATTATAATTAAGCAAAGCACACAATGGAAACCATGACAATCAAAGCCAAGTTACCGAAATTCCAACAAGATATAAATACGTATAATGAGAAATTGACTTTCTCTATCAAATACCCTCTAACTAAATATTGTGAGCAATGTAATACACTTGAACTCCATAATTTAATAACAATCAAAGATGGGCAAGTCTACTAGAACACATCTCATGATCTAGCATACTAGTTCATGTCACACGAACTCATGTCGTGCATATATATACTATGGTTTAGGCTTGCTTGGTGAGGAACATTACTAGGAGAACTTTCGCATTGTCAAGAAGCAACACTCTCTAATCAAGTGAGTCATAGCCCCCTTTCAAACTCTTTTATATGTTTTACTTGCGGGGTGAAAAGCATGATTAATTAAAATGACTTTCTCTTATGAAATGATTCTTTGAAATAATGATAACGATATGGGAATTATATTGTATGTTCAACATGTTATATATTATATGATGAGCTTAAGTACTGTCAAACGGTGGTCCCTGTACACTACTATTAACTCATTGAGGCCTGTAGTTAGAGGGTTGCGCAACTAGGATTCGTCCCCTCACTCACCAAGATGGCAGCGGGTTGACTGGCGCCTTTGTGGCCGCCCTCATCTCCGGTCTGCCTAGGGGTGCTCTAATCTACATATATATTACTGGTCGTTTCCATGGCACGACCCATTTATTATTATTATTGCACGTGATTGACAGCATGTGCTTCTATTATCATATCTTCGGGACATATTATCATTATTATTATTTGGACGTGAAAGGGTCTTAGTAGTGGCTCAAGCACAAACTCATCAAATTATGCCTTTGGCTAAATATTATTGATTATTACTTATGGTTGGATATTATGGATTGAACATACGGTTTGGGTATTGGACCTTATATGGAATCTCGAAAGTTGTTGAAATTGGCGATATTGAAGTATTGATGACCGAATGGTTTTGGTATGATGAATGATTAATCGATCGATATATTTCTCTCTCACGATAAATGTGACAAATGAGAACTTTATAATTTACCATGGACTTCTCAACTCCTTGAAATGATGTTATGGTATTTTGAAAACTTGATGGTTTGATATGGGAATTTTTGTCGGTCATGTGGTTTGGGTGAATTGACATGAAATAATACGTTTTCTAAGTTTGTTTTGAAATGGATATGTAACGAGGTTTACTTGCAAACCTATGCACTCACCAACTACGTTTTCGTAGTTGACACTTTTTCTTCATGCTTTTCAGGAATTAGCGTAAGCTTTGAGGAATTATATGCATCATGACTATTTGCATTGCACTTGGGAGTCAAAGATCAAACCTTGTGATGGGCAATGGAATCCGCCTTGATCATTGTAGTATATCATCTCATGTATTTGTTATTTGTTTCGTGGACTCAATATCCAAGTATGGTAGACGTATTGTACTTGGGAATTGGTTCACATGCTTGTACATTGTAAAATTATTTTTATCAAATAAAGCTATGGTGAATGTTTTCTATTATCCTTTGTTTTGAATACTCGACTTTCTGCACATCTCATCGTTCCGCTTTAGTTGGGGTGTTACATTAATTTAGTGATATAAATGATGCAATGAGAAATCTTCACTTTTAAGTTATTTATTTTCTTTCTCAAATGTACATATCTTGGATAAATAAGAAAGTATACCTTGATAATGAAAAGGACGGAAAAGGACAGCCCCCATTCTTGATTTCAACTGATACGTAATACGAAATCCTGTACCGACATTCAAAGATTTCATTTTTAATAAAAAATAACAAAGAGTCTCTACAATCAAGTAATCAATCTTTGAGGAATGTCGGATTAAGAAACCTTGTAATAAAGAAAGTAGCAACGAATTACTCATTAATAAATCAAATGAAAGTTTGATAATACAAAGCAAACATCAAATATTCCACTAAGTAATCAGATGATAGATATTTAACTTCAACATGATAAATTTTCAACTTCAAAACTGTTATGGAAGCTCAAAGCTCAAACATGCTTAAAAACTACATGAAATATTATAGAAGATTATTTCATAAAGAAAACTTTTATCAGATTTTCAATAGAAACACTAACAAAGTTCAAAGCTACGTTATTCATCACATTTCAAGCAATAAATTCAAACCTTTGAAAATCATCATACACAGAGAGCTCTGTAACCTGGGCCTTTATGCAGAGCGGGCTCTATTATGTGATCACTTGTTAACATAATCTATGAGTACAGCCACCAATAGTAAATTCACATGCGAAAACAACCAGCCAAATATTGGTTCAGAAGTGCAAAGTTCCAGAATTATATTAAACGTATATTGGGGCATGCAACTATAAACAGAATAAACAAGTGAGAAACTAATGAGGAACAAGACATGCAGAAGATATTTTTAAATTCATTAATGTTGAATTTATCGACCAACAATATTAAAAATATTACTCACAGTAAATATCTCAACCTTGATATAATAGTTCATACAACCTAAAGGAACACACACACGAAAGGCTTATTAAGATAGTAAGGACTTTCAAGTAATTCTGCTAAAAATATTCAGAGACACTAGAATATTGTAGTACCATTTCTTCCCTCTGAAGATTCCCACATGACTCATTTTAATTGAAGTTTTCTTTTATAAAATGGGTAAAAAACTTGTTATAAAAATTAGATTTCATAACAAGAAAACTGCCAAATTTTAACTCCTATAACGAAATTAGATTATTCTAGCAGATACAAAAAAAAAAAAGAAACTTTCAATGCCCCAAACGAGCGACAGCCACTATCCCCAAGCAAACCATGTAAGTCATACAGGAAAGACCCTATATCGAGAGAAGTGATCCCCATTACATCAAAAATCTCTATACACCCAACTAACCTCACAGGAAAAAACACGTTATAATGGGTGTTGAGGTGTTCAAGTAAAGAGATTCAATATTTTAAATCCTCATAAGGGAGGTGACACCTGTCAATGAGCATGTAAGTATCGAACAAAGTAGCGTATCAAAACACTTTCATTTACAAATGTCAAAAGTAAAAAGAATGCGAACAGTTGTTGGCAAAAGTACAAAACTAGCAAAGTTATAATGACGAATAAATTTGGCAAAGACAACAAAAGAATACAACAGCCACGTGCAGATGATTGAATATTATCACCCATACGGCCATACCTCCAAGCAAGCAGCCACCAACGGAACAACTGAGAATGCAATCCCGGTTACATCAACATCCTACTTAATACTCCCGGTAGACCTCAAAAGACAAAACAGATTGAAAATGGAGTTGAGACATTAGTGAAGAGATTGCATTTCATCGAAGGTGAGGTGGGACAGCAAGACAGTATAGGAGTGGCAAATAACATAATAGAATAAAGAAGCCATTGCAGATGATTGAATATCGATACCCATACGCCCAAGCAAGCAGCCACCAATGGGACACGTTAAAGAACGCATCCCAGTTACATCAACACCCTAATTAAAACACCCGATGAACCTCAATGAACAAAACAGGTTAAAACGGGTGATGAAGTGTTTCAGTTAAAAGATTGCATCTCATTGAAGGTGAGATGGCACTTGCAAGATAGTATTGGATTCGCAAACTACATAAGTGAACAAAAAAGCCATTGCATATGATTAAATATCAAGACCCATCCAAACAAGCACCAACAATGGGACACATCGAGAATGCAATCCTGATTATGCTATTTTATACACCCAGCAAACCTCAAAGAACAAAACAGGTTAAACAGGTGTTGATGTGTTTCAGTAAAGAGATTGCATCTTATTGAAGGTAAGGTGGCACTTGCAAGATAGTATGGGAGTAAAAACAACATGAGATAACAAAGAAGGCATTGCAGATGATTGAATATCAATACCCAAAGTCCAAGCAAGCAGCCACTAATTAGACACATCAAGAATGCAATCATAGTTACATACTTACATCAACATCCTACTTAATTAGACAAAACAGGTTGACATGGGTGTTGAGGTGTTTCAGTAAAGAGATAGCATCTCATCGAAGGTGAGGTGGCACTCGCAAGATAGTACTCGTATGGGATTGGCAAACTACATAAGAGAACAAATAAGCCATTGCAGATGATTGAATATCAATACCAATCCAAGCACGCACCACCAATGGGATACATCGAGAATGCAATCCCGGTTATGCTACTTAATACACCCAGCAAACCTCAAAGAACAAAACAGGTTTAAACGGGTGTTGAGGTGTTTCAGTAAAGAGATAGCATCGCATCGAAGGTGAGGTGGCACTTGCAAGATATTTATGGGATTGGCAAACTACATAAGAGAACAAATAAGCCATTGCAGATGATTGAATATCAATACCAATCCAAGCACGCACCACCAATGGGATACATCGAGAATGCAATCCCGGTTATGCTACTTAATACACCCAGCAAACCTCAAAGAACAAAACAGGTTTAAACGGGTGTTGAGGTGTTTCAGTAAAGAGATAGCATCTCATTGAAGGTGAGGTGGCACTTGCAAGAGAGTATGGGAGTGGCAAACTAGATAAGAGAACAAAGTAGCCATTGCAGATGATTGAATATCAATACCCATCCAAGCAAGCACCACCAATGGGATACATCGAGAATGCAATCCCGGTTATGCTACGTAATACACCCGGCAAACCTCAAAGGAAAAAACAGATTTAAACGGGTGTTGAGGTGTTTCTGTAAAGAGATTGCATCTTATTGAAGGTTAGGTGGCATTTGCAAGATAGTATGGGAGTAGAAAAACCATAAGAGAACAAAGAACTACTGCAGATGATTGAATATCAAAATACCCATGCATCCAAGCAAGCCACCAATGGGACACATCATGAATGCAATCCTAGTTACATCAACATCCTATTTAATACACCCGTACCCTCAAAAGACAAAACAGGTTTGAAACAGGTGTTAAGGTGTTTCAGTTAAAAGATTGCATCTCATTGAAGGTGAGGTGGCACTTGCAAGAGAGTATGGGAGTGGCAAACTAGATAAGAGAACAAAGTAGCCATTGCAGATGATTGAAAATCAATACCCATACATCCAAGCAAGCAGCCACCAATGGAACACATCAAGAATGCAATCTTGGTTATATCAAAATCCTACTTAAAACACTCGGTAAACCTCAGGGGAAAAAACAAAACAGATTTAAACGGGTGTTGAGGTGTTTCTGTAAAGAGATTGCATATCATCGAAAGAAGCCATTACAGATGATTGAATATCATTACCCATACGTTGAAACAAGCACCAACCATGGCCCTGAGGAAGAAATATTCCCCACTCCATAAAAAACCACCATACACCCGATGACCCTCAATGGACAAAACAAGAGAAGGAGACAGTTATGCTTTCCAAAAGACATTAGCACATCTAGAAAATACAGGGCACGTGTGGTCTTTATTAGATAATACTGCAATCTTATATAAGTCACATAGGAAAGACCTTAAATATCGAGAAATTGGAACCCCGTTACATCAACAATCTCTATACACCAAACTAAACTAATCTTTAAGTTAGTGATATCAATGTCAATAATCTTGAATTACAAGTTGTTATCTTCTATTAAATTTTCATATCCAAAATTAAAGGAGATTAGCTGATGACCTCATAAAAGCTAATGTGTCCACAAATTAGAGAGACACATCATTAAAAGCACACAGCTGCATATGTCATCTGTGTGTTTTTTTTAGCTTCCAAAGAAAGTTTCTCATTCATCTGTTTATTTTTAGCTTCCATGGGAAGCTGCTTATTGATTCTTCTCCTATACTCTTCTTTTTCTTTATCCCCATCTATATACTAAACAAAAAAAAAGTTACAGATTCCCTCATTCTCTTTCCTCTTCCTCTTTCTCTTTGAATAATCTAATTCTCTTTCTCTTATCATCACCATCTTAATCTTTAGTCCCAAAACCCTAATATTTTTTTGTTTGTTGTTACAGTCTCTGATCAACGACGGCGAAGCTCATATCCGGACAAATCCACCGCGACGGAGCTCATCTCCGATCAGCTTTGCTTCACGTCTTTCTTGATCTATGGTTGTGTTAAGCTGGTGTTGGTAGGCTGCTGGTGGTGGTGATACATGATTCTAAGTCTTCTTCAAAAATCTGGTAACTTAACCCATGAAAATTTCTAACTGGGAAATTTTATGAAGTGGATCAAGAGAATTTTGTTAATTTGTTCCTTTTTTGAGCAAGATTAAAGGTGGAATTTGAAAAAAAAAAAAGTTGGGTGTCATTATCTTTTAGAATTTGGAGAAGACAACATACATATGTAAATATGGTGAAAATTTTAATTTGACAAATGTGTTATGATTTATGTTCATGTTCTTTAATTGATATATTTGTGCAAGTTTTGAAGATTTTTTGAAGTATGGAGCTGAGATTATGTGGTTATGAGATATTGGTCTTAGGGGCTTTTTGTAATTGGACATGGCTAAATGTTGCATATGCAATTCCTTCTTTTTCTGGTGTCAATTATGAAGGTTAGTTTTTATTTATTTTGTTATCAAGTTTGGTCTTTAGATATATTGTTGTTACCAAGTTTCTTGCTCAAATTAGGCAAATTTCACTTTGGTTGGTTGCATTGTTTAGTTGCTCTATTTTTTTAAGTCTTAAATTTATTGATATCATTAATGCTCTCTAATCTTTATTACTATTATTTTAAAATAGAGCAACTAAACCATTATTAAGGTTTCTTTAATCTAAGATTGTTGTTTCAAAGTATAGATGTTGTGGATGATAGCTTCAATAATAAACACATTTAATAATCGTATAGATTTCGGCTTTGATTGACCTTTTTTGTTGCTTAATTCGATTTTTGGAGTTTATATGTTTGAATTAAATTTCTATTTATACTCACTATTTTTTATTTATAGTTCGTCCTGTTGATTTTCCTTTAAGGGGTTTTTGAATGAAGTGGTTTTTGCATTCCAAGTGTTTGATGAATAGTCTACAAAAAAATCAGGTGACCCGTTGATATTTTTGCATTTTTTGTTAGAGTATGATGTTACAATATAATAACATGTAATTTGGGATTCTATGTATAGTTGTAAAGCCTAACTCATTTAATATATAACTTATTTTTGTAAATTGAGGTTTAAGTAGCTCGAATGACAATGATTTGGTTATAACATCATAGATGTTTTATGCTGCAAGTAAAGAGCTTCAATCCTGGAGACCTAGACCAATAAGTTTGAAGCATAACCTTGCTCAAGAATTAGTGAAAGGGTTGCACAAAGTTTCTGATTCTTTATCGAGATACAATACCAAGGGTGCTACATTTAATAACCTTGAAGCATATTATGTGATCATTTAATTTCATCTGATGTGATGCACTCCTTACATAATGATCAGGTCAAAGTTGGCCTTGCCGGTGATGCATACAAGGTCTTCGATCATCATAATGTATCAGTAAATGCCTTTCAAGATTCGTGATTTTGTTAACTATTTACTTTTAATGATAGAGTCTAAATGATGTCTATTGTCAGGTCCGTCGAGATGAGATTTGCTTACAATGGGTTGGAGCGTCTTTGTGAGCCAACTATTTACAATGGGCTGGAGATTTGGGGAATTCAATCCTCTTGAAATCATGTTCTACAATAGAAGTCATTGAAATCGGTTTGGATACGAATAGCAGCCCATTCTTGTCTAAAAGCATTAAAATCTTTGGGTTGAAACGTTGAGCTGTAACAACAGTAACAACAGCGGCTACAGCAGCTGAAAAGGCATCAGAATCAACAAATCAACAACTAAAGATGCATCTTATCTCCATCTGATGCAATCCTCTATAACTTCCTCTTGGAATCATGTTCTACAATGGGCTGCTATTCGTATCCAAACCGATTTCCTTTTTTTTATATATGTTGGCTTCATTGTCATTGTTAACTTTGGCTCTCTTTATCAAAGATTTAGACTTTGTTTATTTTTCTTATTTTTTTTGGCTGCAATTTTGAAACTTGATTTGGCTAATGTGGTGAAATTAAAAGGGTAATCGCATATATGTAACAAATTTCACTTAAAAGAATTCATATTCTATATATATGATCAATGATTTATTATAGCGAATGTGTAAATAAGTATATAAACTATGTCTGCTCAACAAGAAATTGTTTATAGTGATCCATCATTTCATTATATTTTCCAAAATATTTGTTAAATTATCAGTTACGTATTTTATAAAATGTCTATCGATAATCCGTGTTTTCACACGGGTCTAAAACTAGTTAATATATAAAGATAAAGATTATATATATAAAAATTAAGAAAAGAAAGCATACCTAGATAACGAAATAACCTGGAAGTGACAAAACCCAAATTCTTGAATTCACCTGAAGAGACCAAATACCCTCCATACCAAAAATTCAGGGATTTCGAAAATTCAAGAATTCCAAGAGATCAAAAATAAAATATTTGCAATGCCCAGTCAAGAAAGTAGACAACTTTAAAATATAATAATAATGATAGGAAAAAGAAAAAAAATAAAATAAAACTTGATTAGTATTTCACCAAGAAATCGATTAGATGATGGTGGTGGGTGAAAATCCAAAAATCAAGAAAACTAGTTTGAGATTTTAACAAGGAAAAAATAAAAGCGGTGATTGTATTGTTGTATTTATACACATAGTTTTCGTACGCAAACTATGTCGTTATCTTTACGCGGACTTATTTTACCGACGCGTTTTAGGGTTTTAAAATCCAAATCATGTAATTAAAAATCTCATCTATGTTTGATAAAGTACTTTTGGACTTTTGGTTTATATATGAAACTAGATTTTTATCCCGCGAAAAACACGGATAAGTTTAATAAAATCGTTTTTAGTAAATTAATATAAAATTAAATTTTAGAAAAAATAATTAGTTTAAAAGTTTAGATCTTAGATAAAAAGCGATTAATGAGACGTAATACTTACAAGAACTTATGAATTTGTAATCTGTTTTGACAAAACTATAGTATTTTTGAGGTTTGAAGATGATCATAATCATCATCACCATCCACATTAGTTTAACTATTGATCCTAAGTATTTTTCTTTGAAATTAAATTAAAGAAAAGAAAAAAGAAAAACAAATCTAATTAGTAAGTTCCATTTAAAAGTTAGTGACATTTTCCATCCTTCATTTTTTTTAAATATAATTTTATTTTCTAATCTACCATATACCTATTATACTATCTGTTTTTAAAAAATGAAAAATGGAAGTTAATCAAGTACATAAGTACAAGTGCATCAGAATGACTCCCTAAACTATTTTTGAGTCATATGCCCGCGATGCGGCAGGATAATTAACGTGCGAAACTCAAGAATCAGGATTGATGAGGGAGGGATACATGATTTTCTAAAATGTGGATTGGAAGAAATTCGGGTTGGGTTTTTTTTATAGAAATTTATTAATTTTAAAAAAAAAAAAAAAAAAAAAAAAAAAAAAAAAAAAAAAAAAAAAAAAAAAAAAAAAAAAAAAAAAAAAAAAAAAAAAAAAAAAAAAAAAAAAAAAAAAAAAAAAAAAAAAAAAAAAAAAAAAAAAAAAAAAAAAAAAAAAAAAAAAAAAAAAAAAAAAAAAAAAAAAAAAAAAAAAAAAAAAAAAAAAAAAAAAAAAAAAAAAAAAAAAAAAAAAAAAAAAAAAAAAAAAAAAAAAAAAAAAAAAAAAAAAAAAAAAAAAAAAAAAAAAAAAAAAAAAAAAAAAAAAAAAAAAAAAAAAAAAAAAAAAAAAAAAAAAAAAAAAAAAAAAAAAAAAAAAAAAAAAAAAAAAAAAAAAAAAAAAAAAAAAAAAAAAAAAAAAAAAAAAAAAAAAAAAAAAAAAAAAAAAAAAAAAAAAAAAAAAAAAAAAAAAAAAAAAAAAAAAAAAAAAAAAAAAAAAAAAAAAAAAAAAAAAAAAAAAAAAAAAAAAAAAAAAAAAAAAAAAAAAAAAAAAAAAAAAAAAAAAAAAAAAAAAAAAAAAAAAAAAAAAAAAAAAAAAAAAAAAAAAAAAAAAAAAAAAAAAAAAAAAAAAAAAAAAAAAAAAAAAAAAAAAAAAAAAAAAAAAAAAAAAAAAAAAAAAAAAAAAAAAAAAAAAAAAAAAAAAAAAAAAAAAAAAAAAAAAAAAAAAAAAAAAAAAAAAAAAAAAAAAAAAAAAAAAAAAAAAAAAAAAAAAAAAAAAAAAAAAAAAAAAAAAAAAAAAAAAAAAAAAAAAAAAAAAAAAAAAAAAAAAAAAAAAAAAAAAAAAAAAAAAAAAAAAAAAAAAAAAAAAAAAAAAAAAAAAAAAAAAAAAAAAAAAAAAAAAAAAAAAAAAAAAAAAAAAAAAAAAAAAAAAAAAAAAAAAAAAAAAAAAAAAAAAAAAAAAAAAAAAAAAAAAAAAAAAAAAAAAAAAAAAAAAAAAAAAAAAAAAAAAAAAAAAAAAAAAAAAAAAAAAAAAAAAAAAAAAAAAAAAAAAAAAAAAAAAAAAAAAAAAAAAAAAAAAAAAAAAAAAAAAAAAAAAAAAAAAAAAAAAAAAAAAAAAAAAAAAAAAAAAAAAAAAAAAAAAAAAAAAAAAAAAAAAAAAAAAAAAAATATTTATATTTTGAATTTTTAATATACAATAACAAATTAGTATAATTTAATTATAAATTTTATTATAAAGCTACCTAAATATGAGTGGTTGTCTGTCTCCTGTCTGTCCTCTCTATTCATTTTCATTTCATTTCTCTCCACATTTTCCAACCCATTTGCCTCTCTCACTAAAACATTCTCTCTCTATTGCTCCTCCACTCCTCTATCTCTATAATATAACAAATATTATATTTATTTTAGGAAGTGTACGGCGGCTCCGCTCCTCCCTCCATCGCTCCCCATCCCGATCACCTTTCACCCGTACACTTCCCGTACCGATCATCTCCATCCCCAACCGGCCACTTTCTCCACCGTACACTCAACACTTTACTCCGTCGCTACGTCATCACCACCAGTCCAACAACCGCCTGTATCAAATTCTTATGACGGAAAGACAACAGATGCAATGGGTTTCGTGTCTTAATTCAAAAAAGTGAAATAGTAATCACGTTTTTCACTTTTCCGGCGAGTTTTTGAATTTTTCGGCGAACCTTGAATCGGTTTTATTTTGGCAAGGGTTTGTGCGGATTTTGTTCCTGAGCATTTTGGTGACAATTTCGAGTTCCAATTCGAAGAAACGGAGGAGCAATCGTAGATCTAAGTTTTCCGGACGAGTTTTTGAATTTTCCGGCGAACCTTGAATCGGTTTTATTTTGGCAAGGGTTTGTGCGGATTTTGTTCCTGAGCATTTTGGTGACAATTTCGAGTTCCAATTCGAATAAACGGGGGAGAAATCGTAGATCTAAGTTTTCCGGCGAGATTCATGATATTTCAGGCGGCGGTGGTGGTGATGTAATGGCGGCGGTGACGGGTGGTATCGGCAGTGTTTGGCGGCGTATATATATATATATATATATATATATATATATATATATATATATATATATATATATATATATATATATATATATATATATATATATATATATATATATATATATATATATATATATATATATATATATATATATATATATATATATATATATATATATATATATATATATATATATATATATATATATATATATATATATATATATATATATATATATATATATATATATATATATATATATATATATATATATATATATATATATATATATATATATATATATATATATATATATATATATATATATATATATATATATATATATATATATATATATATATATATATATATATATATATATATATATATATATATATATATATATATATATATATATATATATATATATATATATATATATATATATATATATATATATATATATATATATATATATATATATATATATATATATATATATATATATATATATATATATATATATATATATATATATATATATATATATATATATATATATATATATATATATATATATATATATATATATATATATATATATATATATATATATATATATATATATATATATATATATATATATATATATATATATATATATATATATATATATATATATATATATATATATATATATATATATATATATATATATATATATATATATATATATATATATATATATATATATATATATATATATATATATATATATATATATATATATATATATATATATATATATATATATATATATATATATATATATATATATATATATATATATATATATATATATATATATATATATATATATATATATATATATATATATATATATATATATATATATATATATATATATATATATATATATATATATATATATATATATATATATATATATATATATATATATATATATATATATATATATATATATATATATATATATATATATATATATATATATATATATATATATATATATATATATATATATATATATATATATATATATATATATATATATATATATATATATATATATATATATATATATATATATATATATATATATATATATATATATATATATATATATATATATATATATATATATATATATATATATATATATATATATATATATATATATATATATATATATATATATATATATATATATATATATATATATATATATATATATATATATATATATATATATATATATATATATATATATATATATATATATATATATATATATATATATATATATATATATATATATATATATATATATATATATATATATATATATATATATATATATATATATATATATATATATATATATATATATATATATATATATATATATATATATATATATATATATATATATATATATATATATATATATATATATATATATATATATATATATATATATATATATATATATATATATATATATATATATATATATATATATATATATATATATATATATATATATATATATATATATATATATATATATATATATATATATATATATATATATATATATATATATATATATATATATATATATATATATATATATATATATATATATATATATATATATATATATATATATATATATATATATATATATATATATATATATATATATATATATATAAAACTTGTTTTATACATAATGAATTTGTCACCCTAATGAATCTGTATTTATATATATATCATCTATGTGTTTTGTCACTGTATAAATTTTATACTTTTTCGACATTCCTTTTTTTGTGATACATGTTTATTAATAATTGAAATTTATTAATTTAAATACCAACATTTGGATTTCCAAATTCTTATTTCGATCGGTGATGATAAGAAGTTGGATGAAGGAGTGGTAAGTCTATGTTGTCATTATGGTTGTTTCAATATTAAATTAAATATATGATTGTTTACTCGTGTATAACTTGTCGACTATTTATTTAACATAGATATTACCGAAAGAGTTCGGGAAGTTCATACCATCAGACTGCACGAAATTGAAATTGGTCGATTACCAAAAACAGAGCTACTATGTTTCACTTGAATATGTTGGAGATGAGTGTGTAAAGATTCATGGGGGTCAGTGGCCTGCGTTTTTGAAATCAAGACCATACCAAGATTTCTCTAGATTATGTTTCACTTGGATACATAAGCGAACATTTCAAGTTGATACATTCTGCCCAGAAGGTCGGGAGTTCCGCAAGTTTCCTGAATCTACTTTCGTTAGCAGTTGTTTAATTGAGGTCACTGAGTCTACATATTTAAAACAAGTATAAGTTTTAAGTTTGTTTATCTTTTATTCATTTTAGTATACATATATATGTGTGTGTGTGTTTATGTGGTTGTATGGAAATCTGTTAGGTCCAGATTTACTGGACTCGCTCCAGACTCGACTACTGGAGCTTACTGAAGATCTGTCCAGAATCTGACCTACTCCAGACTTGGGATCTGGAGTCCTTCTAAAGATTTGTCCAGAAATAATGGAAGACTAGTGAGCAAATACTTGTATAGGAAATCTGGAGTATTCTCCAGATGAGCTCACTGGTCTTCACCCCAGTCCAGATCTACTCTACTGAAGACATTTTGACTGAAGTCAAAGACTGAAGTCTGAAGAAAGAAGACTTATCAAATGGCGGAGTCCACTGGAAAGTCTTACCAGATCTGTACACTGGAGGATTGTCAGTGTTCTAGACCGTACAAGTCTGAACACTGATATCGAGGATTGACTTTAAGCCTTTACACACTTTCCAAAGAACAACCCACTTGTTCTTTACCAAAGTATACGTGTGTTAAGGTGGTTGGATAAAAGGATACACTTGCACTTGATGTGATTTTATCCTTATTCTTTATCCAATGCATTTAATGTTCTTGTCGGCTCATTAAATGCATCCAACCATATTTGTACGGCACAAAATTCACTGGTGAATTTTGTTGCCTATAAATACAAAGTCATTTCTTTGAGAAAATCACTTTTTAGCAAATTGGTGAACTTGCTTAAATACTCTCGATCTAAACAGTTATACTTCACAACTCTAAGTATATCTATTTTTTTTAGCAAGTATAGATTTTTTTTTTTTTTTTTTTTTTTTTTTTTTTTTTTTTTTTTTTTTTTTTTTTTTTTTTTTTTTTTTTTTTTTTTTTTTTTTTTTTTTTTTTTTTTTTTTTTTTTTTTTTTTTTTTTTTTTTTTTTTTTTTTTTTTTTTTTTTTTTTTTTTTTTTTTTTTTTTTTTTTTTTTTTTTTTTTTTTTTTTTTTTTTTTTTTTTTTTTTTTTTTTTTTTTTTTTTTTTTTTTTTTTTTTTTTTTTTTTTTTTTTTTTTTTTTTTTTTTTTTTTTTTTTTTTTTTTTTTTTTTTTTTTTTTTTTTTTTTTTTTTTTTTTTTTTTTTTTTTTTTTTTTTTTTTTTTTTTTTTTTTTTTTTTTTTTTTTTTTTTTTTTTTTTTTTTTTTTTTTTTTTTTTTTTTTTTTTTTTTTTTTTTTTTTTTTTTTTTTTTTTTTTTTTTTTTTTTTTTTTTTTTTTTTTTTTTTTTTTTTTTTTTTTTTTTTTTTTTTTTTTTTTTTTTTTTTTTTTTTTTTTTTTTTTTTTTTTTTTTTTTTTTTTTTTTTTTTTTTTTTTTTTTTTTTTTTTTTTTTTTTTTTTTTTTTTTTTTTTTTTTTTTTTTTTTTTTTTTTTTTTTTTTTTTTTTTTTTTTTTTTTTTTTTTTTTTTTTTTTTTTTTTTTTTTTTTTTTTTTTTTTTTTTTTTTTTTTTTTTTTTTTTTTTTTTTTTTTTTTTTTTTTTTTTTTTTTTTTTTTTTTTTTTTTTTTTTTTTTTTTTTTTTTTTTTTTTTTTTTTTTTTTTTTTTTTTTTTTTTTTTTTTTTTTTTTTTTTTTTTTTTTTTTTTTTTTTTTTTTTTTTTTTTTTTTTTTTTTTTTTTTTTTTTTTTTTTTTTTTTTTTTTTTTTTTTTTTTTTTTTTTTTTTTTTTTTTTTTTTTTTTTTTTTTTTTTTTTTTTTTTTTTTTTTTTTTTTTTTTTTTTTTTTTTTTTTTTTTTTTTTTTTTTTTTTTTTTTTTTTTTTTTTTTTTTTTTTTTTTTTTTTTTTTTTTTTTTTTTTTTTTTTTTTTTTTTTTTTTTTTTTTTTTTTTTTTTTTTTTTTTTTTTTTTTTTTTTTTTTTTTTTTTTTTTTTTTTTTTTTTTTTTTTTTTTTTTTTTTTTTTTTTTTTTTTTTTTTTTTTTTTTTTTTTTTTTTTTTTTTTTTTTTTTTTTTTTTTTTTTTTTTTTTTTTTTTTTTTTTTTTTTTTTTTTTTTTTTTTTTTTTTTTTTTTTTTTTTTTTTTTTTTTTTTTTTTTTTTTTTTTTTTTTTTTTTTTTTTTTTTTTTTTTTTTTTTTTTTTTTTTTTTTTTTTTTTTTTTTTTTTTTTTTTTTTTTTTTTTTTTTTTTTTTTTTTTTTTTTTTTTTTTTTTTTTTTTTTTTTTTTTTTTTTTTTTTTTTTTTTTTTTTTTTTTTTTTTTTTTTTTTTTTTTTTTTTTTTTTTTTTTTTTTTTTTTTTTTTTTTTTTTTTTTTTTTTTTTTTTTTTTTTTTTTTTTTTTTTTTTTTTTTTTTTTTTTTTTTTTTTTTTTTTTTTTTTTTTTTTTTTTTTTTTTTTTTTTTTTTTTTTTTTTTTTTTTTTTTTTTTTTTTTTTTTTTTTTTTTTTTTTTTTTTTTTTTTTTTTTTTTTTTTTTTTTTTTTTTTTTTTTTTTTTTTTTTTTTTTTTTTTTTTTTTTTTTTTTTTTTTTTTTTTTTTTTTTTTTTTTTTTTTTTTTTTTTTTTTTTTTTTTTTTTTTTTTTTTTTTTTTTTTTTTTTTTTTTTTTTTTTTTTTTTTTTTTTTTTTTTTTTTTTTTTTTTTTTTTTTTTTTTTTTTTTTTTTTTTTTTTTTTTTTTTTTTTTTTTTTTTTTCTTTTTTTTTTGATAAGTAAAATGAGTGATGTTTGTATATTTGCAATTGATGTAAAAATGTGTCGGTGTTTGTGGTTAACTTTAGAAATGTGTACTTTTGCAGGCTGTGCCAAATAAGTTTGTTACGAAGCACAAAAAAAAAAAAAAAAAAAAAAAAAAAAAAAAAAAAAAAAAAAAAAAAAAAAAAAAAAAAAAAAAAAAAAAAAAAAAAAAAAAAAAAAAAAAAAAAAAAAAAAAAAAAAAAAAAAAAAAAAAAAAAAAAAAAAAAAAAAAAAAAAAAAAAAAAAAAAAAAAAAAAAAAAAAAAAAAAAAAAAAAAAAAAAAAAAAAAAAAAAAAAAAAAAAAAAAAAAAAAAAAAAAAAAAAAAAAAAAAAAAAAAAAAAAAAAAAAAAAAAAAAAAAAAAAAAAAAAAAAAAAAAAAAAAAAAAAAAAAAAAAAAAAAAAAAAAAAAAAAAAAAAAAAAAAAAAAAAAAAAAAAAAAAAAAAAAAAAAAAAAAAAAAAAAAAAAAAAAAAAAAAAAAAAAAAAAAAAAAAAAAAAAAAAAAAAAAAAAAAAAAAAAAAAAAAAAAAAAAAAAAAAAAAAAAAAAAAAAAAAAAAAAAAAAAAAAAAAAAAAAAAAAAAGTGAAGTGAAAAAAAAAAAAAAAAAAAAAAAAAAAAAATAGGAAGAAAAAAAAAAAAAAAAAAAAAAAAAAAAAAAAAAAAAAAAAAATATCAAAGTTCCTAAAAGCAAAAGAAAAATAAAAAGTACTAAGTCTTTCACCCACAAGGGTGATTACAAACCAAACTATAAAAGAAATAAAAGTACTGAGCTAAACCTGAGGGAACAACCATATTTAAGAAACAAGTGTTAGCTAACGAATTAGCTAAGTAAGATAACACTATGTTATTAAAACATTTGTCCAATTAAAACAATCTTTGATGTGCTAAATCGAGTTTAAAATTTATAAACAAGAAATACCTAAAAACTCACTACTACACACTATCGGGCAGTGGACCCGATCGTATGCAATATAGTAAAAAGGTAAGTCCAGGTTCGTTCGCGGGGATTGGTTCGAATTAATTGTTTAGTAAAGGGGTTTGGAAAAAGGGTATTACTTTGATTTCACTCCGCCAATAACTTTAAAAGACAAATGCGTATTAAAAAACTTGAGCTAAACCTGAGGGAACAATTTAAGAAACAAGTGTTAGCTAACGAATTAGCTAAGTAAGATAACACTATGTTATTAAAACATTTGTCCAATTAAAACAATCTTTGATGTGCTAAATCGAGTTTAAAATTTATAAACAAGAAATACCTAAAAACTCACTACTACACACTATCGGGCAGTGGACCCGATCGTATGCAATATAGTAAAAAGGTAAGTCCAGGTTCGTTCGCGGGGATTGGTTCGAATTAATTGTTTAGTGAAGGGGTTTGGAAAAAGGGTATTACTTTGATTTCACTCCGCCAATAACTTTAAAATGCAATTAAGCAGTCTTTGATGTGCTAAATCGAGTTTAAAATTTATAAACAAGAAATACCTAAAAACTCACTACTACACACTATCGGGCAGTGGACCCGATCGTATGCAATATAGTAAAAAGGTAAGTCCAGGTTCGTTCGCGGGGATTGGTTCGAATTAATTGTTTAGTAAAGGGGTTTGGAAAAAGGGTATTACTTTGATTTCACTCCGCCAATAACTTTAAAAGACAAATGCGTATAAGTAAAAAGGTCTCAAATGGTAAATATCATATTGTCAGGGAAACACTCTTATTCTTCCTGCATAACAACTAGTCCTTCAAGCTAAACCTGAGGGAACAATTTAAGAAATAAGCGTTAGCTAACGAATTAGCTAAGTAAGATAACACTATGTTATTAAACATTTTCAAATTAAAACGATCTTTGATGTGCTAAATCGAGTTTAAAATTTATAAACAAGAAATACCTAAAAACTCACTACTACACACTATCGGGCAGTGGACCCGATCGTATGCAATATAGTAAAAAGGTAAGTCCAGGTTCGTTCGCGGGGATTGGTTCGAATTAATTGTTTAGTAAAGGGGTTTGGAAAAAGGGTGTTACTTCGATTCTCACTCTGACAATAACTTTAAAGGACAAATGCGTATAAGTAAAGGTAAGTCTCAAACAATAATGGTAAATATCATCCACCTTGACTCCGCTAGACTTCAGACATGATTGCTTTCAGTTAAGACCAAATTCGTTAAGAGTTGACACGATAAACGTGAGAGAATGAAATGCTCGCGTGGTACCACCAACGCCTAGACAATCTTACCAACACTTAGCTTGTTTGATTACCAAATTACCAATTGCGCCTATGTGAATTAAAACGTGGTACCACCAACGCCTAGACAATCTTACCAACACTTAGCTTGTTTGATTACCAAATTACCAATTGCGCCTATGTGAATTAAAACGTGGTACCACCAACGCCTAGACAATCTTACCAACACTTAGCTTGTTTGATTACCAAATTACCAATTGCGCCTATGTGAATTAAAACGTGGTACCACCAACCGTTTCTAGACACGTTGACAAAATGACTCCTTATATTAATTTGACATTCACTATCATACCATGAACTAGTGATAATCGCTCATAGACAAGCGACCGTTAGAAAATCACATATGCACTCGACTAGTACCACTAACGACGAACACACATGTCACCAATATCAAATCAATAAAAATAAAGGAATTAAATCATCAAGATCACGACACAACGATAATTGAAATCAACTCTTTGAATTAAAATATAAAGCAATCACATCATTCGTCTAGTTTCATCAAGGTGGACAATAGAAGAATTAGCCACTCATGACCAAATTGAAATTACAATAAGAATCAAGAAAGAACATAAAGTACCAATTGTTTGACGAAATGGAAATTGCAAGACACCAAGTATGTCAAATGACAAAAAGGTTGGGTGAAGCAGTTTTAATCTTAAATGAAAACCCGAAATGTTTGACAATACCTGAACAATCCGCAAGCCACGATAACACAACCAAGCACAAGTGAAACAACCGAACCTATCAAAATCATTCTACTCCAACAAACTTACTCTTGGGGTTGAATATATTATGAAGAATCACTCATAGCACGGTCGTGATGTATGCTATTTTACCATAGGCTTGAACTAGGATCATTGCTCCACCAACACGGCGCAAGCACCAAGTACATCATCAAAATAGGCATAAAGGTAGGTTGTATAGTTAAACTAAGGTATATAGGATGGATATTTACAACGAATGAATGGGAATATAGGTTAATTAAGAAAAGAAAAGAAAAAGTATATGGATATGTACAAATGAACAAAATAGTCTAATCAACCCGTACCATTGATTGCCGACAAACCGCTAACCCAAAAGATATCATCCCGAGAACGCACCCCCAAACAACATCAAACAACTAAAACAGCGCACAATCCCCGGCAGCGGCGCCAAAAACTTGATGTGCTAAATCGAGTTTAAAATTTATAAACAAGAAATACCTAAAAACTCACTACTACACACTATCGGGCAGTGGACCCGATCGTATGCAATATAGTAAAAAGGTAAGTCCAGGTTCGTTCGCGGGGATTGGTTCGAATTAATTGTTTAGTAAAGGGGTTTGGAAAAAGGGTGTTACTTCGATTCTCACTCTGACAATAACTTTAAAAGACAAATGCGTATAAGTAAAGGTAAGTCTCAAACAATAATGGTAAATATCATCCACCTTGACTCCGCTAGACTTCAGACATGATTGCTTTCAGTTAAGACCAAATTCGTTAAGAGTTGACACGATAAACGTGAGAGAATGAAATGCTCGCGTGGTACCACCAACCGTTTCTAACACGTTGACAAAATGACTCCTTATATTAATTTGACATTCACTATCATACCATGAACTAGTGATAATCGCTCATAGACAAGCGACCGTTAGAAAATCACATATGCACTCGACTAGTACCACTAACGACGAACACACATGTCACCAATATCAAATCAATAAAAATAAAGGAATTAAATCATCAAGATCACGACACAACGATAATTGAAATCAACTCTTTGAATTAAAATATAAAGCAATCACATCATTCGTCTAGTTTCATCAAGGTGGACAATAGAAGAATTAGCCACTCATGACCAAATTGAAATTACAATAAGAATCAAGAAAGAACATAAAGTACCAATTGTTTGACGAAATGGAAATTGCAAGACAGTAAGTAGATACGATCTAGATGGGTGCACGTGAATCTTCAATGGATCGAAAGACGATCAAATCTTGAATTGACCCTTGAAGTATCCCTTGCAGCTCCTAGAAAGATATGTCGATCAAAAACCCTTAGGAAAATTCTCTCCCAAACGTCACTGGCCGTTCAGAAACTTGGCCAGCTATTTATATGATTTAGTCGCGTAACGCCCGTTACATATGGTAACGCCCGTCACCATTGTGACGGCCGTTATGCCCTCCAGAATCCGTCTTCTTCATCTTTCACTTGATTTCAACCGAATCCTTCTCCCGAGTCCTCCATAAGTCATCAAAATCGACCAATTCATCCGCATAATCATTTTCCAACCTGAAAACACTAAACATACCTCAAAGCATCGAAAGTTGGAAATAAAACTATAAAAACGACGAATAAATGGTACTAAATTCACGTGGGAAATGGTATAGAATATGACACATCAAATCCCCCCACACTTGAGCATTGCTTGTCCTCAAGCAAATCCTGAATTAAAGCATAAAGTAATCCTTGACAATGGAGCAAAATAAACAATGCCGAGTATCAAAAAGAAGCCACACCAAGTATGTCAAATGACAAAAAGGTTGGGTGAAGCAGTTTTAATCTTAAATGAAAACCCGAAATGTTTGACAATACCTGAACAATCCGCAAGCCACGATAACACAACCAAGCACAAGTGAAACAACCGAACCTATCAAAATCATTCTACTCCAACAAACTTACTCTTGGGGTTGAATATATTATGAAGAATCACTCATAGCACGGTCGTGATGTATGCTATTTTACCATAGGCTTGAACTAGGATCATTGCTCCACCAACACGGCGCAAGCACCAAGTACATCATCAAAATAGGCATAAAGGTAGGTTGTATAGTTAAACTAAGGTATATAGGATGGATATTTACAACGAATGAATGGGAATATAGGTTAATTAAGAAAAGAAAAGAAAAAGTATATGGATATGTACAAATGAACAAAATAGTCTAATCAACCCGTACCATTGATTGCCGACAAACCGCTAACCCAAAAGATATCATCCCGAGAACGCAGCTCCTAGAAAGATATGTCGATCAAAAACCCTTAGGAAAATTCTCTCCCAAACGTCACTGGCCGTTCAGAAACTTGGCCAGCTATTTATATGATTTAGTCGCGTAACGCCCGTTACGTGTCCATTGAAACCCATGACTGCCGTCACATTTGTGACGCCCGTTTCACTTCCATTGAAAAGCATACGGCCGTAAGGAACCCGTTACAGTAACTCGCGAAGTTTCAATCATAACGGCCGTCATGTTGGTTACGCCCGTTACACTTCCATTGAAAAGCATACGGCCGTAAGGAACCCGTTACAGTAACTCGCGAAGTTTCAATCATAACGGCCGTCATGTTGGTTACGCCCGTTACACTTGACCTAGATCCTCAAACTCCCGTCACCCTTGTGACGGCCGTTACATGCCCCCTTACGGCCGTAATGAGACAGTAACAGTAAAAAGCAAAATTGACATGGTAACGCCCGTCACCATTGTGACGG
The DNA here is from genome assembly GCA_034093135.1 of Erigeron breviscapus. Classification (NCBI taxonomy): domain Eukaryota; kingdom Viridiplantae; phylum Streptophyta; class Magnoliopsida; order Asterales; family Asteraceae; genus Erigeron; species Erigeron breviscapus. The sequence goes on from CM067167.1 coordinate 16,985,688, forward strand.
CCGTTACATGCCCCCTTACGGCCGTAATGAGACAGTAACAGTAAAAAGCAAAATTGACATGGTAACGCCCGTCACCATTGTGACGGCCGTTACATGCCCCCTTACGGCCGTAATGAGACAGTAACAGTAAAAAGCAAAATTGACATGGTAACGCCCGTCACCATTGTGACGGCCGTTACATGCCCCCTTACGGCCGTAATGAGACAGTAACAGTAAAAAGCAAAATTGACATGGTAACGCCCGTCACCATTGTGACGGCCGTTACATGCCCCCTTACGGCCGTAATGAGACAGTAACAGTAAAAAGCAAAATTGACATGGTAACGCCCGTCACCATTGTGACGGCCGTTACATGCCCCCTTACGGCCGTAATGAGACAGTAACAGTAAAAAGCAAAATTGACATGGTAACGCCCGTCACCATTGTGACGGCCGTTACATGCCCCCTTACGGCCGTAATGAGACAGTAACAGTAAAAAGCAAAATTGACATGGTAACGCCCGTCACCATTGTGACGGCCGTTACATGCCCCCTTACGGCCGTAATGAGACAGTAACAGTAAAAAGCAAAATTGACATGGTAACGCCCGTCACCATTGTGACGGCCGTTACATGCCCCCTTACGGCCGTAATGAGACAGTAACAGTAAAAAGCAAAATTGACATGGTAACGCCCGTCACCATTGTGACGGCCGTTACATGCCCCCTTACGGCCGTAATGAGACAGTAACAGTAAAAAGCAAAATTGACATGGTAACGCCCGTCACCATTGTGACGGCCGTTATGCCCTCCAGAATCCGTCTTCTTCATCTTTCACTTGATTTCAACCGAATCCTTCTCCCGAGTCCTCCATAAGTCATCAAAATCGACCAATTCATCCGCATAATCATTTTCCAACCTGAAAACACTAAACATACCTCAAAGCATCGAAAGTTGGAAATAAAACTATAAAAACGACGAATAAATGGTACTAAATTCACGTGGGAAATGGTATAGAATATGACACATCAAATCCCCCCACACTTGAGCATTGCTTGTCCTCAAGCAAATCCTGAATTAAAGCATAAAGTAATCCTTGACAATGGAGCAAAATAAACAATGCCGAGTATCAAAAAGAAGCCACACCAAGTATGTCAAATGACAAAAAGGTTGGGTGAAGCAGTTTTAATCTTAAATGAAAACCCGAAATGTTTGACAATACCTGAACAATCCGCAAGCCACGATAACACAACCAAGCACAAGTGAAACAACCGAACCTATCAAAATCATTCTACTCCAACAAACTTACTCTTGGGGTTGAATATATTATGAAGAATCACTCATAGCACGGTCGTGATGTATGCTATTTTACCATAGGCTTGAACTAGGATCATTGCTCCACCAACACGGCGCAAGCACCAAGTACATCATCAAAATAGGCATAAAGGTAGGTTGTATAGTTAAACTAAGGTATATAGGATGGATATTTACAACGAATGAATGGGAATATAGGTTAATTAAGAAAAGAAAGAAAAAGTATATGGATATGTACAAAAGAAAAATAAAAAGTACTAAGTCTTTCACCCACAAGGGTGATTACAAACCAAACTATAAAAGAAATAAAAGAACGGAAATTAAAGTGTTCAAACAAGCATAAACCATAGCCATCACTAATCCTGCATAAATCGTATCATAGAACAAACCACAAGAATTCCCACATATCAAAGTTCCTACTGTTAAAGCACAAAAGAAAAATAAAAAGTACTAAGTCTTTCACCCACAAGGGTGATTACAAACCAAACTATAAAAGAAATAAAAGAACGGAAATTAAAGTGTTCAAACAAGCATAAACCATAGCCATCACTAATCCTGCATAAATCGTATCATAGAACAAACCACAAGAATTCCCACATATCAAAGTTCCTACTGTTAAAGCACAAAAGAAAAATAAAAAGTACTAAGTCTTTCACCCACAAGGGTGATTACAAACCAAACTATAAAAGAAATAAAAGAACGGAAATTAAAGTGTTCAAACAAGCATAAACCATAGCCATCACTAATCCTGCATAAATCGTATCATAGAACAAACCACAAGAATTCCCACATATCAAAGTTCCTACTGTTAAAGCACAAAAGAAAAATAAAAAGTACTAAGTCTTTCACCCACAAGGGTGATTACAAACCAAACTATAAAAGAAATAAAAGAACGGAAATTAAAGTGTTCAAACAAGCATAAACCATAGCCATCACTAAACCTGCATAAATCGTATCATAGAACAAACCACAAGAATTCCCACATATCAAAGTTCCTACTGTTAAAGCACAAAAGAAAAATAAAAAGTACTAAGTCTTTCACCCACAAGGGTGATTACAAACCAAACTATAAAAGAAATAAAAGAACGGAAATTAAAGTGTTCAAACAAGCATAAACCATAGCCATCACTAATCCTGCATAAATCGTATCATAGAACAAACCACAAGAATTCCCACATATCAAAGTTCCTACTGTTAAAGCACAAAAGAAAAATAAAAAGTACTAAGTCTTTCACCCACAAGGGTGATTACAAACCAAACTATAAAAGAAATAAAAGAACGGAAATTAAAGTGTTCAAACAAGCATAAACCATAGCCATCACTAATCCTGCATAAATCGTATCATAGAACAAACCACAAGAATTCCCACATATCAAAGTTCCTACTGTTAAAGCACAAAAGAAAAATAAAAAGTACTAAGTCTTTCACCCACAAGGGTGATTACAAACCAAACTATAAAAGAAATAAAAGAACGGAAATTAAAGTGTTCAAACAAGCATAAACCATAGCCATCACTAAACCTGCATAAATCGTATCATAGAACAAACCACAAGAATTCCCACATATCAAAGTTCCTACTGTTAAAGCACAAAAGAAAAATAAAAAGTACTAAGTCTTTCACCCACAAGGGTGATTACAAACCAAACTATAAAAGAAATAAAAGAACGGAAATTAAAGTGTTCAAACAAGCATAAACCATAGCCATCACTAATCCTGCATAAATCGTATCATAGAACAAACCACAAGAATTCCCACATATCAAAGTTCCTACTGTTAAAGCACAAAAGAAAAATAAAAAGTACTAAGTCTTTCACCCACAAGGGTGATTACAAACCAAACTATAAAAGAAATAAAAGAACGGAAATTAAAGTGTTCAAACAAGCATAAACCATAGCCATCACTAATCCTGCATAAATCGTATCATAGAACAAACCACAAGAATTCCCACATATCAAAGTTCCTACTGTTAAAGCACAAAAGAAAAATAAAAAGTACTAAGTCTTTCACCCACAAGGGTGATTACAAACCAAACTATAAAAGAAATAAAAGAACGGAAATTAAAGTGTTCAAACAAGCATAAACCATAGCCATCACTAAACCTGCATAAATCGTATCATAGAACAAACCACAAGAATTCCCACATATCAAAGTTCCTACTGTTAAAGCACAAAAGAAAAATAAAAAGTACTAAGTCTTTCACCCACAAGGGTGATTACAAACCAAACTATAAAAGAAATAAAAAGTACTAAGTCTTTCACCCACAAGGGTGATTACAAACCAAACTATAAAAGAAATAAAAGAACGGAAATTAAAGTGTTCAAACAAGCATAAACCATAGCCATCAAACCAACCAACTGACGGCATCAACATCAACAAACCAATCACTCCGGGGGTGGAAAAATAGATGGGGTGCTATCACCATAATACCTCTCACTAAACAAATCGGCGCCATAGTAATCAAAAGCAGGTCCAGAATACCTCGCCCTGCTATCAGGTACCTGACTCGAGCTGCCAGCACCATCCCCTGAAGGTCCCGGCTGTCTCAGCTGTGGATAATAGTGATCAAATGCAGCTTGCCCGATCGGATAAAGCTGTGGTGGCGCAAACTGCTGCTGCTGTGGCTGAGGCACATCAGAAGGACCAGGTGGAGGAGGTGTAGAATCTATCCAGCGCTGCAAGTGTGGCTGGTAGTACTCCTGCTGATAGGCCAGGCGATTAACCTGGCTGCCAATGAAACGGGACCAATCATCCTGACGGTCCATCCTATCGTGCAGCCCAGTCATACTGTGAAAAATGTCATCCACGCGCTGCCCTAGACCTGAAAAATCAAAAACAGAGGAACTGGAACCAACTCCTCCAGTAGGTACAGAAGCACTAGGAGTCTCTCTAACTGGCTCCCCAGCACCCTCATCATCAGCATCCATGTCATCATCCTCCTCACTACTACTACTCACATGCTGCAGCAGAATACCCATCCGAATCAAAGCTGCCCTGTCAAGTAACATACTATGGCAAACCCCCTGAAATCCCGGAATATGGCCAAATGGATCCGGCTGAATCAACCCCATGCGCCTCGCCAAGTGACAAACAAAGTGCCCACCAGCAATAAACCCTCTAGCCTTACCATGTCCACGCTCATACAAGTAATAAGCAACGCACCTAGCCAGATTACAAGGAACTTTCTTCAACATACAGTAGAAGAAAAACAAATCTGTGTTGGTGGCATTGTTAGGACAGTTGTTCCTATTCGAAATGGTCTCGGCTATCATCCTCAGCACCAATCTATACACAGGGTTTCTCACAGCAGACTGCTTAATAGTATTATGATACGCTTGATCGCTCAAGTCTTCAGAATTCCAAAACTGAGCAGCAGTCATACCTGCAGGCCACTGAACAATGCCCTTAGTAAATGAGGTCCTTCTCACCTCTTCCTCCGAATATAATCCCATTGCAACCCCAAACTCCTGAAATGACATAGAGTGAACCCTAGCTCCCAAAGTGAATGTCATAACTGTGGCCTTACACCTAGTCTCATCGGTGTTCAACCTGAAAGAGCTAAAGAACTCTATACACAACTCCTTCCAAATAGTAGTATTGATGGAAAACAAAACCCTCCATTGGGGTGTCAACAAACTATTCAACTCAGCAATATCCAAACCCAATTCTTCCAAATTATCAAGGTCTAACCTACGGTTGGCTACAAACGGTCTAGTCCGTAACATTTCCCGGGTAAAAAAAAAAAAAAAAAAAAAAAAAAAAAAAAAAAAAAAAAAAAAAAAAAAAAAAAAAAAAAAAAAAAAAAAAAAAAAAAAAAAAAAAAAAAAAAAAAAAAAAAAAAAAAAAAAAAAAAAAAAAAAAAAAAAAAAAAAAAAAAAAAAAAAAAAAAAAAAAAAAAAAAAAAAAAAAAAAAAAAAAAAAAAAAAAAAAAAAAAAAAAAAAAAAAAAAAAAAAAAAAAAAAAAAAAAAAAAAAAAAAAAAAAAAAAAAAAAAAAAAAAAAAAAAAAAAAAAAAAAAAAAAAAAAAAAAAAAAAAAAAAAAAAAAAAAAAAAAAAAAAAAAAAAAAAAAAAAAAAAAAAAAAAAAAAAAAAAAAAAAAAAAAAAAAAAAAAAAAAAAAAAAAAAAAAAAAAAAAAAAAAAAAAAAAAAAAAAAAAAAAAAAAAAAAAAAAAAAAAAAAAAAAAAAAAAAAAAAAAAAAAAAAAAAAAAAAAAAAAAAAAAAAAAAAAAAAAAAAAAAAAAAAAAAAAAAAAAAAAAAAAAAAAAAAAAAAAAAAAAAAAAAAAAAAAAAAAAAAAAAAAAAAAAAAAAAAAAAAAAAAAAAAAAAAAAAAAAAAAAAAAAAAAAAAAAAAAAAAAAAAAAAAAAAAAAAAAAAAAAAAAAAAAAAAAAAAAAAAAAAAAAAAAAAAAAAAAAAAAAAAAAAAAAAAAAAAAAAAAAAAAAAAAAAAAAAAAAAAAAAAAAAAAAAAAAAAAAAAAAAAAAAAAAAAAAAAAAAAAAAAAAAAAAAAAAAAAAAAAAAAAAAAAAAAAAAAAAAAAAAAAAAAAAAAAAAAAAAAAAAAAAAAAAAAAAAAAAAAAAAAAAAAAAAAAAAAAAAAAAAAAAAAAAAAAAAAAAAAAAAAAAAAAAAAAAAAAAAAAAAAAAAAAAAAAAAAAAAAAAAAAAAAAAAAAAAAAAAAAAAAAAAAAAAAAAAAAAAAAAAAAAAAAAAAAAAAAAAAAAAAAAAAAAAAAAAAAAAAAAAAAAAAAAAAAAAAAAAAAAAAAAAAAAAAAAAAAAAAAAAAAAAAAAAAAAAAAAAAAAAAAAAAAAAAAAAAAAAAAAAAAAAAAAAAAAAAAAAAAAAAAAAAAAAAAAAAAAAAAAAAAAAAAAAAAAAAAAAAAAAAAAAAAAAAAAAAAAAAAAAAAAAAAAAAAAAAAAAAAAAAAAAAAAAAAAAAAAAAAAAAAAAAAAAAAAAAAAAAAAAAAAAAAAAAAAAAAAAAAAAAAAAAAAAAAAAAAAAAAAAAAAAAAAAAAAAAAAAAAAAAAAAAAAAAAAAAAAAAAAAAAAAAAAAAAAAAAAAAAAAAAAAAAAAAAAAAAAAAAAAAAAAAAAAAAAAAAAAAAAAAAAAAAAAAAAAAAAAAAAAAAAAAAAAAAAAAAAAAAAAAAAAAAAAAAAAAAAAAAAAAAAAAAAAAAAAAAAAAAAAAAAAAAAAAAAAAAAAAAAAAAAAAAAAAAAAAAAAAAAAAAAAAAAAAAAAAAAAAAAAAAAAAAAAAAAAAAAAAAAAAAAAAAAAAAAAAAAAAAAAAAAAAAAAAAAAAAAAAAAAAAAAAAAAAAAAAAAAAAAAAAAAAAAAAAAAAAAAAAAAAAAAAAAAAAAAAAAAAAAAAAAAAAAAAAAAAAAAAAAAAAAAAAAAAAAAAAAAAAAAAAAAAAAAAAAAAAAAAAAAAAAAAAAAAAAAAAAAAAAAAAAAAAAAAAAAAAAAAAAAAAAAAAAAAAAAAAAAAAAAAAAAAAAAAAAAAAAAAAAAAAAAAAAAAAAAAAAAAAAAAAAAAAAAAAAAAAAAAAAAAAAAAAAAAAAAAAAAAAAAAAAAAAAAAAAAAAAAAAAAAAAAAAAAAAAAAAAAAAAAAAAAAAAAAAAAAAAAAAAAAAAAAAAAAAAAAAAAAAAAAAAAAAAAAAAAAAAAAAAAAAAAAAAAAAAAAAAAAAAAAAAAAAAAAAAAAAAAAAAAAAAAAAAAAAAAAAAAAAAAAAAAAAAAAAAAAAAAAAAAAAAAAAAAAAAAAAAAAAAAAAAAAAAAAAAAAAAAAAAAAAAAAAAAAAAAAAAAAAAAAAAAAAAAAAAAAAAAAAAAAAAAAAAAAAAAAAAAAAAAAAAAAAAAAAAAAAAAAAAAAAAAAAAAAAAAAAAAAAAAAAAAAAAAATCAAACACACATAATCCTCCCCCATACTTAACCTAAACTATGGGGTAAACAATCATCATCCACAAAGATAAAGAAGGCATAAGGCAGCTATACATCAACATCAAGCAAACAATCATACCCCATGAACCTTGAATCAAAACCCTAGACACATATTCTGTTCTTAAACAAAAACTAACCTTCAATTTAGACAATAAGCAAAAATTAAAAGAAAAGGAAAAGTTAAAAGCAAAATTTGAAGGAAACATACCTGATTGAAGTGGATCTGTGGTGATTAATGGAAGAAAAAAAAGAGAAGAATAAAAACAATACCCTAGTTCTGTGGTGTTCTTTTAGCCGATATGTGTGAATGAGAAATGAGTTGTGAGTTCTGCATAAAATTCGGCCCTCTTATCCACATAAAATTCCTTGTAACGGCCGTCATGAGTGGCAACGGGCGTTACCAATCAACGTAGAGCGTAACGGCCGTAACAAATATAACGGGCGTTACAAAACTAAATGAAGCGTGACGGCCGTAACGCGCACGTTACAGTAAGTACCAAAATTCCCCTCCTAACGGGCGTTAGGAGGGTGACGGGCGTTACACTGCCAGTTCAAAGTCAATCAATTTTACTTTTTTAACGAACACAAGGACTTAACTGACGACAGGACTGATCGTGACCACACACTAACGACACCTGCACTTACCTTTGCCGAATTACTGAACTTAACACTCGAGGCGACCTTCGGACCTGCAATTTCTCAACAAAACAAAATCAAATCTAACTAAATGAAAAGTAGAACGAAATGCAATAAAAACAAATGAAACACACGGGTTGCCTCCCGAGAAGCGCTAAGATTATTACCGAGTCATTAGCTAGACTCGACCTCCTTTCAAGTTTCGGGTTCAAACAAAGGGACTTCCTCAATTGCCCCCTCTTCCTGCTCTTCTTCAAAATACAACTTCAATCTATGACCATTGACAATGAAAGACCCATTTCCATCCCTTTTGAACAATTCAACATAACCGGATGGATACACATGCTTAATCACATAAGGTCCTATCCACCTAGAAGTCAACTTGGGTTGTTTGATTTTAAACTTGGACAAGAACAACAAAACCTTTGCCCCAACCTTAAAGTCCTTCCTACGGAGCCTTTTGTCATGATAAACTTTGGTCTTTTCCTTATAGAGCCTAGAATTTTCATATGCTCCCAATCTAAGCTCATCGAGCTCATGGAGCTGCAACATTCTTAGTTCACCGGCCTCCATCATGTCAAGGTTCAAATTTCTCAACGCCCAATAAGCCTTATGCTCTATCTCAATGGGTAAATGGCAAGTCTTACCATAGAGCAACCGGTATGGCGTGGTGCCAATCGGTGTCTTAAAGGCGGTCCTAAACGCCCACAAGGCATCATCAAGCTTCTTAGACCAAACCTTGGGGTTATCCCCGACCGTTTTTTCCAAAATCCTTTTCAAGGCCCTGTTGGTGTTTTCCACTTGACCACTGGTCTGTGGATGATAGGAAGTAGAAAAGTAATGACACACACCATATCTTTTTAGAACCTTAGCTAATTGGTGATTGGCAAAGTGGGTACCACGGTCACTAATTAGAGCTCTAGGACAACCAAAACGGCTAAACAACTGTTTAAGAAAGTCAATGACCACCCTAGCATCATTCGTGGGCAAAGCCTTGGCTTCGGCCCACTTAGACACGTAATCAACAGCAACAAGTATGTAAAGGAACTTGTTAGACGGTGGGAATGGTCCCATAAAGTCTATACCCCAAATGTCAAACACTTCACATACCTGAATTCCTTGTTGGGGCATCTCATCCCGCTTGGTGATGTTCCCTTGTCGTTGGCAAATGTCACAAGTTTCTACTAAAGTTTGAGCCTCCCTGAAAATGGTGGGCCAATAGAAACCTGCATCAAATACCTTTTTACCTGTAACTGAAGGACCATAGTGACCTCCAGTTGGACCGTAATGACAAGCATCCAGAATCTCTCTAGTCTCGGCTCCAGCAACACATCTTCTCACCATCCCATCTGCACAAACACGAAACAAATACGGGCTATCCCAAAAATAGTGTTTGGCATCTGAAATGAGCTTCTTCTTCTGTTGATGCGTGAAGTCATTGGGAATCTCACCTGTAACCAAATAGTTTGCAATGTCAGCAAACCAAGGAACATTATCAGAATTAGATATAAACATTAAGCATTCATCAGGGAAGTGATCATTGATCTCCCCATCACGAAGTTCCTCCCGGTGAGGATCTTCCAATCTACTCAAATGATCAGCAGCCAAGTTTTCAGCCCCTTTCTTATCCTTGATCTCAATATCAAATTCTTGTAACAACAAGATCCAACGGATAAGTCTGGGTTTAGCATCTTGTTTGGAAAACAAGTACTTTAGGGCTGAATGGTCCGTAAAAACTATGGTCTTACTTAAAACAAGATATGATCTAAATTTATCAAAAGCAAAAACCACAGCTAGCAACTCTTTCTCAGTAGTGGTGTAATTTTGCTGAGCGGGATTCAAAGTTTTGCTAGCAAAGTATATGGGCTTGAAATGTTTCTCAACCCTTTGCCCAAGTACGGCTCCCACTGCAAAATCACTAGCATCACACATTAGCTCAAATGGCAAGTCTTACCATAGAGCAACCGGTATGGCGTGGTGCCAATCGGTGTCTTAAAGGCGGTCCTAAACGCCCACAAGGCATCATCAAGCTTCTTAGACCAAACCTTGGGGTTATCCCCGACCGTTTTTTCCAAAATCCTTTTCAAGGCCCTGTTGGTGTTTTCCACTTGACCACTGGTCTGTGGATGATAGGAAGTAGAAAAGTAATGACACACACCATATCTTTTTAGAACCTTAGCTAATTGGTGATTGGCAAAGTGGGTACCACGGTCACTAATTAGAGCTCTAGGAGCTGCAACATTCTTAGTTCACCGGCCTCCATCATGTCAAGGTTCAAATTTCTCAACGCCCAATAAGCCTTATGCTCTATCTCAATGGGTAAATGGCAAGTCTTACCATAGAGCAACCGGTATGGCGTGGTGCCAATCGGTGTCTTAAAGGCGGTCCTAAACGCCCACAAGGCATCATCAAGCTTCTTAGACCAAACCTTGGGGTTATCCCCGACCGTTTTTTCCAAAATCCTTTTCAAGGCCCTGTTGGTGTTTTCCACTTGACCACTGGTCTGTGGATGATAGGAAGTAGAAAAGTAATGACACACACCATATCTTTTTAGAACCTTAGCTAATTGGTGATTGGCAAAGTGGGTACCACGGTCACTAATTAGAGCTCTAGGACAACCAAAACGGCTAAACAACTGTTTAAGAAAGTCAATGACCACCCTAGCATCATTCGTGGGCAAAGCCTTGGCTTCGGCCCACTTAGACACGTAATCAACAGCAACAAGTATGTAAAGGAACTTGTTAGACGGTGGGAATGGTCCCATAAAGTCTATACCCCAAATGTCAAACACTTCACATACCTGAATTCCTTGTTGGGGCATCTCATCCCGCTTGGTGATGTTCCCTTGTCGTTGGCAAATGTCACAAGTTTCTACTAAAGTTTGAGCCTCCCTGAAAATGGTGGGCCAATAGAAACCTGCATCAAATACCTTTTTACCTGTAACTGAAGGACCATAGTGACCTCCAGTTGGACCGTAATGACAAGCATCCAGAATCTCTCTAGTCTCGGCTCCAGCAACACATCTTCTCACCATCCCATCTGCACAAACACGAAACAAATACGGGCTATCCCAAAAATAGTGTTTGGCATCTGAAATGAGCTTCTTCTTCTGTTGATGCGTGAAGTCATTGGGAATCTCACCTGTAACCAAATAGTTTGCAATGTCAGCAAACCAAGGAACATTATCAGAATTAGATATAAACATTAAGCATTCATCAGGGAAGTGATCATTGATCTCCCCATCACGAAGTTCCTCCCGGTGAGGATCTTCCAATCTACTCAAATGATCAGCAGCCAAGTTTTCAGCCCCTTTCTTATCCTTGATCTCAATATCAAATTCTTGTAACAACAAGATCCAACGGATAAGTCTGGGTTTAGCATCTTGTTTGGAAAACAAGTACTTTAGGGCTGAATGGTCCGTAAAAACTATGGTCTTACTTAAAACAAGATATGATCTAAATTTATCAAAAGCAAAAACCACAGCTAGCAACTCTTTCTCAGTAGTGGTGTAATTTTGCTGAGCGGGATTCAAAGTTTTGCTAGCAAAGTATATGGGCTTGAAATGTTTCTCAACCCTTTGCCCAAGTACGGCTCCCACTGCAAAATCACTAGCATCACACATTAGCTCAAAGGGCAATTCCCAATCCGGCCCAACCATAATGGGTGAATTGGTCAATTTCTCTTTCAAAACCTGAAAAGCACTTACACAAGCATCATCAAATATAAAAGGAATGTCCTTCTCCAACAAGTGGGTCATAGGACGAGTAATCTTGGAAAAGTCTTTAATAAACCTACGATAAAATCCAGCATGCCCAAGAAAACTCCTTACCCCTTTCACATTGGAAGGCGGGGGTAGTTTGGCTATCACATCAATCTTGGCCCTATCAACCTCTATCCCGGCCTTAGACACTTTGTGGCCTAAAACAATACCTTCGGTCACCATGAAGTGACACTTTTCCCAATTTAGCACAAGTTGTGCTCTTTCACATCTTTCCAACATTTTATCTAAGTTATGCAAACAGGTTCGAAATGAGTCCCCAAATACCGAGAAATCATCCATGAAAACCTCCATGGAGGTTTCAAGCATGTCCTGGAATATAGCAATCATACACCTTTGAAAGGTGCCTGGGGCATTACAAAGACCAAACGGCATTCGCCGATAAGCAAAAGTGCCAAAGGGGCACGTAAAAGTGGTCTTCTCTTGATCCTTTGGATCAATGGGTATTTGGAAATACCCGGAAAACCCATCAAGGAAACAAAAGTACTCATTACCTGCTAATCTCTCTAACATTTGATCAATGAAAGGTAATGGAAAGTGATCTTTACGGGTGGCATCATTTAGCTTACGGTAGTCAATACACACCCGCCACCCCGTAACAGTCCTAGTAGCCAAAAGCTCCCTATTCTCATTTTCAATAACAGTCATACCCCCCTTTTTGGGTACACAATGGACAGGGCTAACCCAAGGACTATCAGCTATAGGGAAAATAATTCCCGCATCTAACAATTTAATCACTTCCTTTTTGACAACTCCTGAAATTCTTGGTCCAAAGCATCATCTATTACATCAATCCTGAAACAAGATTCATCATTAGAATAAGTATGCTTAATAGACCGTTCTACATTAAAGACAATCCTATCAGTACCCACACCCAATGAAATTTCCTTGTCCTTCACACGGATGATAGCATCCGCGGTGTTTAGGAAAGGTCTACCAAGAATAAGGGGTACCTGGGCATCCTCCTCCATCTCTAAAATAACAAAATCCACAAGGAAGACAATATGACCCACTTTGACTCTAATATTCTCAGCAATCCCCATGGGATACTGAAATGAGTGGTCGGCTAGCCTAATACTCATGCGAGTCGGGCGAAGGATTCCTAAGGCCAACTTACTCCAAACTGAATAAGGCATCAAATTGATACTAGCACCTAAATCGGCTAAAGCCTTACAAATTATAGTTCTAATAGAGCAAGTGATTAGAAAACTCCCTGGGTCTTCAAGTTTAGGAGGAATGCGGTTCTGCAAGATAGCAGAACACTCCGCATTTAGAAATGTAGCTTTTGCTTCCTCCAACTTCCTTTTATCCGTCACAAGTTCCTTGATGAACTTGGCATAGTGAGGCATACCCTGTATCAAATCAACTAAAGGAACATTAATATGCACATTAGAAATCATTTGAACAAACTTATTGTATTGTTCCTTTAGCTTAGCCTTCTTGAACCGTTGTGGAAATGGCACTTTTGGTTTGTAAGCCTTCACCTCGGGTTCCACAACCGGTTTTGGTGGAGTGACCGGAGTCTTCACGGTCGGATTCTCCTCCATCTCAATCTCCTCATCTCCCATATCTGCCTCCATCAACTCCTGAAATTCTTGGTCCAAAGCATCATCTATTACATCAATCCTGAAACAAGATTCATCATTAGAATAAGTATGCTTAATAGACCGTTCTACATTAAAGACAATCCTATCAGTACCCACACCCAATGAAATTTCCTTGTCCTTCACACGGATGATAGCATCCGCGGTGTTTAGGAAAGGTCTACCAAGAATAAGGGGTACCTGGGCATCCTCCTCCATCTCTAAAATAACAAAATCCACAAGGAAGACAATATGACCCACTTTGACTCTAATATTCTCAGCAATCCCCATGGGATACTGAAATGAGTGGTCGGCTAGCCTAATACTCATGCGAGTCGGGCGAAGGATTCCTAAGGCCAACTTACTCCAAACTGAATAAGGCATCAAATTGATACTAGCACCTAAATCGGCTAAAGCCTTACAAATTATAGTTCTAATAGAGCAAGTGATTAGAAAACTCCCTGGGTCTTCAAGTTTAGGAGGAATGCGGTTCTGCAAGATAGCAGAACACTCCGCATTTAGAAATGTAGCTTTTGCTTCCTCCAACTTCCTTTTATCCGTCACAAGTTCCTTGATGAACTTGGCATAGTGAGGCATACCCTGTATCAAATCAACTAAAGGAACATTAATATGCACATTAGAAATCATTTGAACAAACTTATTGTATTGTTCCTTTAGCTTAGCCTTCTTGAACCGTTGTGGAAATGGCACTTTTGGTTTGTAAGCCTTCACCTCGGGTTCCACAACCGGTTTTGGTGGAGTGACCGGAGTCTTCACGGTCGGATTCTCCTCCATCTCAATCTCCTCATCTACTTCATCATCATCAATTTCTCCTCCATCTCAATCTCCTCATCTACTTCATCATCATCAATACCTGAATCATGTACATCCGAAACAACCACATTAGGCATAGAAGGAGGGTCATAAGATTTACCTGTACGGGTTGTAATGGCTTTGGCCTCCTCATGGCGAGCTGGAGGCGGTGTGTACTTCTGCCCCTGATGGTGCCCCTGATTCGGTCCCATGCTAAATTGAGGCTTAGGATTCTGTTGAGTAGTGCTAGGTAAAGTACCTTGTGGCCTAGAAAGGGCAGCCATCCTACTCTCAAGATCCTTGAAGTTCACACATTGATTTTTCATGTTTATCTCAACCTTCCCGTTTATTGCATCTAACCTCTCATTCAACGCCTTGGTATCATCCCGAATAATTTGTATGCTCTTGTTGGTTTCGGCTTGATTATTTACCAATTGCTTCATCATTTCCCTCAACTCGGCATTAGGATCGGCATTAGAGGAAGAAGAACCGGATCCTTGTCCTTGTTGAGGTTGTTGTTGAGGTTGACTTTGGAAATTGTCCCTTTGCCATCGATTTCCTGAAAAACGAGAGTTGTTAGTAGGAAAAGAAGAGTTATAAGTGGGATTACCTGAAGGACGGTTTTGGTAACCGGTATTGCGTTGGTAGCTTCCTTGTTGTTGGTTTTGGATGTAGTTAACATCTTCGGGTCCCCGACTTGGACAATCTTCCGAATAATGCATATTCCCACAATAGTCACATCCATCGGCAACAACCTTCACATCCCTTTCAATGGCCCCAAATCGACTCTCTTGCATAGCAAAGCCCTTTTCCATGCGCTCCGATAGCGCTCTAATCTCTCCTATCATCCCTGAATCATGACTAGCTTCCGCTTTTGCTACCCGGCCTTGGCTAGTACCCTTCTTCAATCTTCTCTCATTCTTTAAAAACCGATCATCATCCATGTTGGCATTATCCTTGGCCATGGATTCCAAGATTTCAAAGCCCTCATTTGGTGTGATCTTATTGAACCCACCACCAAAAGCATAACCTAGCTCACGTTTGGACTTCTTATCGAGCCCATCAAAGAATAGTTCAACATATTGCTCTCTAGTCATATTATGACCCGGGCAATTTCTCAACATCTCTTTAAATCGGATCCACGCATCAACAACATCTTCATCTTCGTCTTGGGCAAACGACCTTATCAAGTTTTCCAACTTTCTTTGGGTTCTAAGTGAGTAGAACTCACCAATAAAGGCTTGCTTAAGTTGGTCCCAAGTCGTAATGCAATTTTCCGGAAGGTCATTGAACCAATCAAGAGCATCGCCGGTAATAGACATTGGAAATGTCTCGAGTTTTACGGCATTCATTTGATTCTGCCCGTATTGGTATAACCTAGCCAACTTCTCAAATCTCTCTAGATGTTGATACGGATCCCACTTCCTCTTACCATCAAATTGTTGTTCCTCAATGCTCTTAAGATGATTACCCTTTAGGTTGAAGTCATGAGCAATTTGAGGAGGTCTAATAGGACTACCACGGTTTGCGGGAATAGTGCGAACCCTTTCGCCATACCGTATATCATTTGGGTCCCTATCTTCGTCTGCCATTTTCTCCTCTACCTTAACTTCAAGATCAAAAAATTCGTCCAAATTAAACCCCTCCTCGTCTGAATCAGGAGTAGGCTTAGCAATGGGTGAGAATGGTGTTGGTGTTGTGAGGTTAGATCTACGTCTAGATGGTGTTCTCAACGGACTATTAAGTGGTAAACCAGAAGACCTCAAGTTCATCAACTAAAAAAATAGACCTGCAAAACACAACTAACCAAACACGTCAACTGCACCTGTGATAAGATAAGAAAAGAAAAACTAAACTATTAGACAATCTTACCAACACTTAGCTTGTTTGATTACCAAATTACCAATTGCGCCTATGTGAATTAAAACGTGGTACCACCAACGCCTAGACAATCTTACCAACACTTAGCTTGTTTGATTACCAAATTACCAATTGCGCCTATGTGAATTAAAACGTGGTACCACCAACCGCTCACAAGTCACCCAAACACCTAACTGCTAGTTAAATTACCCAAGCCGGTACCACCAACGCCTAGACAATCTTACCAACACTTAGCTTGTTTGATTACCAAATTACCAATTGCGCCTATGTGAATTAAAACGTGGTACCACCAACGCCTAGACAATCTTACCAACACTTAGCTTGTTTGATTACCAAATTACCAATTGCGCCTATGTGAATTAAAACGTGGTACCACCAACGCCTAGACAATCTTACCAACACTTAGCTTGTTTGATTACCAAATTACCAATTGCGCCTATGTGAATTAAAACGTGGTACCACCAACCGCTCACAAGTCACCCAAACACCTAACTGCTAGTTAAATTACCCAAGCCGGTACCACCAACGCCTAGACAATCTTACCAACACTTAGCTTGTTTGATTACCAAATTACCAATTGCGCCTATGTGAATTAAAACGTGGTACCACCAACGCCTAGACAATCTTACCAACACTTAGCTTGTTTGATTACCAAATTACCAATTGCGCCTATGTGAATTAAAACGTGGTACCACCAACCGCTCACAAGTCACCCAAACACCTAACTGCTAGTTAAATTACCCAAGCCGGTACCACCAACGCCTAGACAATCTTACCAACACTTAGCTTGTTTGATTACCAAATTACCAATTGCGCCTATGTGAATTAAAACGTGGTACCACCAACCGCTCACAAGTCACCCAAACACCTAACTGCTAGTTAAATTACCCAAGCCGGTACCACCAACGCCTAGACAATCTTACCAACACTTAGCTTGTTTGATTACCAAATTACCAATTGCGCCTATGTGAATTAAAACGTGGTACCACCAACGCCTAGACAATCTTACCAACACTTAGCTTGTTTGATTACCAAATTACCAATTGCGCCTATGTGAATTAAAACGTGGTACCACCAACCGCTCACAAGTCACCCAAACACCTAACTGCTAGTTAAATTACCCAAGCCGGTACCACCAACGCCTAGACAATCTTACCAACACTTAGCTTGTTTGATTACCAAATTACCAATTGCGCCTATGTGAATTAAAACGTGGTACCACCAACGCCTAGACAATCTTACCAACACTTAGCTTGTTTGATTACCAAATTACCAATTGCGCCTATGTGAATTAAAACGTGGTACCACCAACCGCTCACAAGTCACCCAAACACCTAACTGCTAGTTAAATTACCCAAGCCGGTACCACCAACGCCTAGACAATCTTACCAACACTTAGCTTGTTTGATTACCAAATTACCAATTGCGCCTATGTGAATTAAAACGTGGTACCACCAACCGCTCACAAGTCACCCAAACACCTAACTGCTAGTTAAATTACCCAAGCCGGTACCACCAACGCCTAGACAATCTTACCAACACTTAGCTTGTTTGATTACCAAATTACCAATTGCGCCTATGTGAATTAAAACGTGGTACCACCAACCGCTCACAAGTCACCCAAACACCTAACTGCTAGTTAAATTACCCAAGCCGGTACCACCAACGCCTAGACAATCTTACCAACACTTAGCTTGTTTGATTACCAAATTACCAATTGCGCCTATGTGAATTAAAACGTGGTACCACCAACCGCTCACAAGTCACCCAAACACCTAACTGCTAGTTAAATTACCCAAGCCGGTACCACCAACGCCTAGACAATCTTACCAACACTTAGCTTGTTTGATTACCAAATTACCAATTGCGCCTATGTGAATTAAAACGTGGTACCACCAACGCCTAGACAATCTTACCAACACTTAGCTTGTTTGATTACCAAATTACCAATTGCGCCTATGTGAATTAAAACGTGGTACCACCAACCGCTCACAAGTCACCCAAACACCTAACTGCTAGTTAAATTACCCAAGCCGGTACCACCAACGCCTAGACAATCTTACCAACACTTAGCTTGTTTGATTACCAAATTACCAATTGCGCCTATGTGAATTAAAACGTGGTACCACCAACCGCTCACAAGTCACCCAAACACCTAACTGCTAGTTAAATTACCCAAGCCGGTACCACCAACGCCTAGACAATCTTACCAACACTTAGCTTGTTTGATTACCAAATTACCAATTGCGCCTATGTGAATTAAAACGTGGTACCACCAACGCCTAGACAATCTTACCAACACTTAGCTTGTTTGATTACCAAATTACCAATTGCGCCTATGTGAATTAAAACGTGGTACCACCAACGCCTAGACAATCTTACCAACACTTAGCTTGTTTGATTACCAAATTACCAATTGCGCCTATGTGAATTAAAACGTGGTACCACCAACGCCTAGACAATCTTACCAACACTTAGCTTGTTTGATTACCAAATTACCAATTGCGCCTATGTGAATTAAAACGTGGTACCACCAACCGTTTCTAGACACGTTGACAAAATGACTCCTTATATTAATTTGACATTCACTATCATACCATGAACTAGTGATAATCGCTCATAGACAAGCGACCGTTAGAAAATCACATATGCACTCGACTAGTACCACTAACGACGAACACACATGTCACCAATATCAAATCAATAAAAATAAAGGAATTAAATCATCAAGATCACGACACAACGATAATTGAAATCAACTCTTTGAATTAAAATATAAAGCAATCACATCATTCGTCTAGTTTCATCAAGGTGGACAATAGAAGAATTAGCCACTCATGACCAAATTGAAATTACAATAAGAATCAAGAAAGAACATAAAGTACCAATTGTTTGACGAAATGGAAATTGCAAGACAGTAAGTAGATACGATCTAGATGGGTGCACGTGAATCTTCAATGGATCGAAAGACGATCAAATCTTGAATTGACCCTTGAAGTATCCCTTGCAGCTCCTAGAAAGATATGTCGATCAAAAACCCTTAGGAAAATTCTCTCCCAAACGTCACTGGCCGTTCAGAAACTTGGCCAGCTATTTATATGATTTAGTCGCGTAACGCCCGTTACATATGGTAACGCCCGTTACGTGTCCATTGAAACCCATGACTGCCGTCACATTTGTGACGCCCGTTTCACTTCCATTGAAAAGCATACGGCCGTAAGGAACCCGTTACAGTAACTCGCGAAGTTTCAATCATAACGGCCGTCATGTTGGTTACGCCCGTTACACTTGACCTAGATCCTCAAACTCCCGTCACCCTTGTGACGGCCGTTACATGCCCCCTTACGGCCGTAATGAGACAGTAACAGTAAAAAGCAAAATTGACATGGTAACGCCCGTTACGTGTCCATTGAAACCCATGACTGCCGTCACATTTGTGACGCCCGTTTCACTTCCATTGAAAAGCATACGGCCGTAAGGAACCCGTTACAGTAACTCGCGAAGTTTCAATCATAACGGCCGTCATGTTGGTTACGCCCGTTACACTTGACCTAGATCCTCAAACTCCCGTCACCCTTGTGACGGCCGTTACATGCCCCCTTACGGCCGTAATGAGACAGTAACAGTAAAAAGCAAAATTGACATGGTAACGCCCGTTACGTGTCCATTGAAACCCATGACTGCCGTCACATTTGTGACGCCCGTTTCACTTCCATTGAAAAGCATACGGCCGTAAGGAACCCGTTACAGTAACTCGCGAAGTTTCAATCATAACGGCCGTCATGTTGGTTACGCCCGTTACACTTGACCTAGATCCTCAAACTCCCGTCACCCTTGTGACGGCCGTTATGCCCTCCAGAATCCGTCTTCTTCATCTTTCACTTGATTTCAACCGAATCCTTCTCCCGAGTCCTCCATAAGTCATCAAAATCGACCAATTCATCCGCATAATCATTTTCCAACCTGAAAACACTAAACATACCTCAAAGCATCGAAAGTTGGAAATAAAACTATAAAAACGACGAATAAATGGTACTAAATTCACGTGGGAAATGGTATAGAATATGACACATCAATCTTCATATTCAAATCATTATAAAGCATTTCAACCATTACTTACACCATATATTATTTTAATCCAACAAAACCACCATTAATCTTCGTTAAACGATTCTCTCATCACCCCATTAAGATCCCTAATGACTTATACAATTAAAAGGATCTGAAATCAATGATTCAATACCTGTTATACCTGTAGATGATAATATGGATGCAATACTCTTGACAAAACACACTCGAATCACACGTTGGAAGGCTTTTCGGCTTGCAATTTGATGGAGGATGCTATGGGGCGGCTAGGGCTTGTTTAGGGAATGGATTTTCTGCAATTGACAACCTAATGACACCCTCCAACTCCCTAAACCCGTTTTTGACTTTGCTCCTATGTCAAAACTAGCCCCTAAGCTTCCTAATCCTTCATTATTAGTCACAAACCACTCTATGGACCATATACAACATAATTACTTCATTAAATACCACTACATAGGCATTTATCTACATTTTACACACATTTTTACTACTTTAAACATTTAGGCTTTCAAGCCTCACAGATATCACACAATAACTACATATAAGCATTTAAATCTAAAATAGACTTAACGACACACGTAATGTTGACTTAACGGTATTAGTCAACTGTTAAATAAAAAGTTTAGGATGTTACAATTACCTCCCCCTTAAGAGGATTCCGTCCTCGGAATCTCATCAGTAAGGAACAACTCCGGATACTTCTCCTTCATTACTGCTTCGGTTTCCCACGTTAAGCTTTCTCCATGATTATGCTTCCACTTTATCAACACAAGGTCAATCACCTTTCGGCGTAACTTCTTTTGCTTCCTTCCAAGTATCGCCACTGGTTCATCTACTATTCTCTTCATTGGGTCAATACTCACATCTTTAATAGGAATCACACTTGACTCCTCAGCTAAGCATTTCCTCAAGTATGATACATGGAAGGTGTTGTGAATTCCATCCAATTCTGGAGGTAATTCCAACTGATATGCTACATCCTTTATGCGCTTCAAAATTTTAAAAGGTCCAATGAAACGTGGACTCAACTTTCCCTTCTTTCCAAATCGAATGACTCATTTCCATGGTGAGACTTTCAGCATCACCAAATCCCCAACATTGAACTCAATCGGTCTCCTCTTCTTATCTGCATATGTTTTCTGTCTTTCTCTAGCCACACGTAAAGCTTCTTTAGCTACATTAACCTTTTCAGAGGTAATTTCAATAATTTCGGGACCGGTCAACTGCTTTTCACCGGGCTCCATCCAACAACTTGGAGTCCTACATCTTCTTCCATATAACATCTCAAATGGTGGCATTCCAATACTAGCATGGTGACTATTATTATAAGCAAATTCAATCAACTTCAAGTGATCATCCCATGCTCCACCATATTCAAGTACACACGTTCTCAACATATCCTCCAATGTTTGAATAGTTCTCTCACTTTGCCCATCGGTTTGAGGATGATAGGCGGTACTCAAATTTATTCTACTACCCAACTCCCGTTGAAGACCCTTCCAAAAGTTTGACACAAATCTCGAGTCTCGGTCCGAAACAATAGATAAAGGAACTCCATGTTTCGAAACTACTTCATCAATGTATATCTTTGCCATCTTTGTTAAAGGCACATCTTGTCGGGTAGCTAGAAAATGGGCACTCTTCGTCAATCTATCTACAATCACCCATATCATATCATTCCCTTTCGGCGTTTTAGGTAGCTTCGTTACAAAGTCCATGGTAATATGATCCCATTTCCACTCGGGAATGTCTAATTGATGCAACAAACCATACGGCTTTTTATGGTCCGTTTTCACACGCGCACACGTCAAACACTTTGCTACAAAATGAGCTACTTCTCCTTTAATATCCGGCCACCAATAAATCGGCTTCAAATCTGCATACATTTTGGTGACACCGGGATGAACCGAATATCTACTTCTATGGGCTTCCTCAAGGATCAATTCTCGGTTACCACCAAGCAATGGCACCCAAATTCGACCCTTGTATGTTTTGAACCCACGGCTATTAGTCTCCATCACAAGACGTTCTTCTTTCCAATGCTTTCTTTGTCAATGTTATCCTTCATTAATGCCCTCGCTTGTGCTTCTTTAATTCGATCAAGTAGCCCCGACTTGGCTTGAACTTGCATGCTCATCAACTTACAAGAAGAACTTTGCACCTTCCTACTTAGTGCATCCGCCACTACATTGGCTTTACCCGGATGGTATTTGATTTCACAATCATAATCCTTAAGTAATTCCATCCACCTCCTTTGTCTCACGTTCATCTCCTTTTGATTAAAGACATACTGCAAACTTTTATGATCGGTAAACAAAGTGCATTTTGTACCATAAAGATAATGTCTCCACAATTTCAATGCAAATACAACTGCTACCAACTCAAGATCATGGGTAGGGTAATTCTTCTCATGTGGCTTCAACTGGCGTGAAGCATAGGCGATCACCTTGTCCCTCTGCATCAGTACACAACCCAAACCCGTAATAGATGCATCACTATACACAACCAAATCATCGGTACCTTCAGGCAAGGCAAGTATAGGAGCTTCACACAACTTCTTTTTCAATGTTTGAAATGCATTCTCCTGCTTATCAGTCCACTCAAACTTTACTCCTTTCTTCGTTAGTTCAGTCATAGGCTTGGCTATTCGGGAGAAATCTTGAATGAACCTTCTATAATATCCAGCCAAACTAAGAAAACTTTTAATCTCAGTAGGAGTCTTTGGCTGCTCCCACTTTGAAACAGCTTCAATCTTTGAAGGATCTACTTTAATACCTTCTGATGAAATGACATGACCAAGAAAATGCACTTCTCGAAGCCAAAACTCGCATTTAGAAAACTTGGCATACAACTTCTTCTCCCTCAACACCTCCAAAACTGCCTTCAAGTGCTCACGGTGCTCATCTTCTGACTTAGGATAGATCAAAATATCGTCAATAAACACAATAACAAAATGATCTAGAAAGGGACGGCATACCCGATTCATTAAATCCATAAACGCGGCTGGAGCATTAGTCAACCCAAATGGCATGACCAAGAACTCATA
The DNA here is from genome assembly GCA_034093135.1 of Erigeron breviscapus. NCBI lineage: Eukaryota > Viridiplantae > Streptophyta > Magnoliopsida > Asterales > Asteraceae > Erigeron > Erigeron breviscapus. Next base: position 17,008,725 of record CM067167.1, read on the forward strand.
ATGCCCATATCTAGTCCGGAAAGCTGTCTTTGCTACATCCTCCTTCTTAATCTTCAATTGATGATAACCGGACCGCAAATCTATCTTTGAAAAATATGAAGCACCATGTAGTTGATCAAAGAGATCATCAATTCGTGGGAGAGGATATTTATTCTTAACCGTTCGCTTATTCAGCTCACGGTAGTCTATGCACATGCGCATAGATCCATCCTTCTTTTTAACAAAGAGAACCGGAGCTCCCCAAGGCGAGGAACTAGGTTGAATGAACCCTTTGTCAAGTAATTCCTGAAGTTGGGACATTAACTCTTTCATTTCTGTAGGAGCTAATCGGTAAGGTGCTTTAGCAACAGGTGTAGCACCGGGAATAAGATCTATCTGAAAAGTAACTTCACGATCGGGAGGAATACCGGGAAGATCATCGGGAAACACATCGGGAAAGTCGGATACTACATCAACACTAGCAATAGAAGGCTTCTCCTTTCTTGCATCAATAACATAGGCCAAGAAATGACTCTTATTCTTCCTTATACATTTAATAGCCTTCATCATACTAATGATCTTTATCCCCCCTCTCTTCTTATCTCCATAAACCGTTACCACTTTACCATCGGGTGTAGAAAACCGAATAATCTTTTGTGAACATAAAATATTAGCTTCATTCTGAGACAACCAATCCATACCTATCACTACATCAAAACCGGCTAAAGTAGTAGGCAATAACTGGACCGGAAACAAACGACCTTCAATCTCAATGTCACAATCATCATATCCCACACGTATATCACTAACCGTACCATTAGCAATCTCTACCTCTATTGAGCAATCTAAAGGGGTAGTGACTCTTTCTAGCTTAGGAGCAAATAAAGTAGACACAAACGACCTATTTGCACCAGAATCAAATAAAACAGAGGCAGGTTTTGAATTAACAAGGAAAGTACCACTTACCACCTCGTCGTTGTTCTTAGCATCATCAACAGTCATCTGCAAGGCTCTCACTTTTGTTGCTGTCGTGGCTGTCCTCTTTCCGTCGTTCTTCATTTGTGGACAATCGGCAATGAGATGACCCGTTTCTTGACACTTGTAGCAACGAGTCTTGTCCCTACATTCTGTTGCAAGATGTCCCGACTTCCCACACTTATGACACCTTCTTGTCTTGTCGGAACATTGACCTTCATGAACAGTCTTGCAAAAAGTACACCAAGACCCATTCTTCTTTTTATCTTTGTCACCACTTGAGCTAGAATTCCCACGGAACTTCTTATTATTATTAGTGTTGTTAGATGACCAATTTGACCTTCTTTTGAACCTGCTTTCTTGTCATCAACTTTCTCCACAACTTTCTCGCTTTTGAAGTCATCATCCAACCTCTTTGACTCCTTAATAGCCGCCGACAAAGTCACATGCTGTCTACATAATCCACGATAACTAACGGGGAGACCATCACAATAAGCCTCAATTTGGTCCTCCTGCCTTCAAACCAAGTGTCCAACAAACTTCAACTTCTCCATAAATGAATGTGCATATTCAGAAATTGCACCGGGTTTCGCAACCAACGATCTAAACTCCTTTTCAATCAATCTTAACTCACGAGTTCCCACATACTCCTCTAGAAACTTCTCCTTAAATGTTCCCCAAGGCATAACTGCAAGTACCTCAGGAGCCATAGAAATTGTAGTAGCCCTCCACCAATTACGGGCATTCTTCTTCAACATCCTACTAGCACACAAAACCTTCATATCATCCGGACAGTAACAAGATGCAAATACTACCTCGATATCTTCAATCCACTCCATAGCACCCACTGCATTTTGGGTACCATCAAACTCCTTGGCACCACACTTTTGAAAGCTTTCATATTTGAAGTTATTAACACGAGGTGCATTAACAACTCCAAGTCCTCCACCATTAACTCCATTAACACCCACGGCTGCTATGGATGGTTCACCACTTTGGGAGGGATTAGAGTAATTCCCTTCCGAACGCTCACCCCTTTGTTCACTCCCATTCCTTTCAGCATCTCTTTCTGCCCTCAATTGTGCTAACTCTTCTTCATTTCTCATCAAAAGAGCTCGAATAGCTCTCAATTCTTCATGTAATTCTGCTTGATTGGGAACCTGTTCAATCACCGGGTTTGCCTATCAATTTCCGACCTTGTGGGTTGTGCACCCGGGAGTGGCCTTCGCGGAGGCCTTTGGTTAACTCCATCTCTATTCCCATTAAGAGGAACACCACCACCATTTCCTCCTCCTCTCTGGCTACTAGCTCTAGTGTTTGCCATTATCTCTACAAGGCAACGACGACGGTTAGCAAGAGTTAAAGAGTGACTACATATGTTAAGGCCATGCTACATATAACTACATTATCACACACAATAACAAGCCTTAAATCACACTCTCACTCACTCCCCAACCCATCTTAAAGCATTTCACTTCATTGGCTAGGCATCCTACTTAAGCCTAACCTACTTCTCATCGGTCTAAGTCCAAAATCCTACGGCATAGGTCGAATTTTGGTTCACTTAAACCTATTCTCTGATACCAACTTGTAACACCCGTCATTTAAAAATATGGGTTTTCAAAAACTTTCACCTAACGGTGTCAAATTGCGGAAGAAAAGACTTTAAAAGTCAAAACCGATAAAACTGTTCGGTTTCTACGTTTAGTTGGTGTTACATGCAATACCATCAAATAGTTTAAAATGAAAACACAACGGTTGCCCAACACAAAACAACCGTTCAACAATACTACATAAATTCAACATCAAGTACGAAATGTAAATAAATGTCTAAAGAGATAATCGTCTATGGGTAGCTAAATTCTCCTGCATGCATCTACCCAACTCTCACTCTTCCTGCATCAACTAGTCCTTCAAGCTAAACCTGAGGGAACAACCACATTTAAGAAACAAGTGTTAGCTAACGAATTAGCTAAGTAAGATAACACTATGTTATTAAAACATTTGTCCAATTAAAACAATCTTCATTATTAAACAAGTTTATTTAGGCACAACACACATCACACGTTCACACATAACTGCATATCAACTTCATATCAATTAGGATGAATCCTCCTAATTGTGCCTATCCTTCATTTTATTCACACATTATCACAGGTCTCATGGTCAACTACATAACCCATAATACCTCCCGTGTAACCCCATATGACCACATGCAATATAAAGATACCAAATGGAAGTATTTATGATTTGAAACCAGCCTTTCGTTGAATCCCCCAGCGTGTCAAAGTAGTGTATCTTACCTCGGCGTAGTCCACAATAATCAACAACTAGTCACTGTGTAAAGCAACTATGCTCGTCTACCTATAGTTGGTAAACGATCATTAGACAACTACATACTCACGTCATTAAAGTCAATAGCTAGACCCACACACATTAATGACTCACTTTAGTTTCAGGTCTAATCTACATGTCAAACGACGTTACGGTTCAAAGGTATACATTTTCTGAAAATAGATGAGTTGCGCCGCAACTCACACCTATCGTTGCACCGCAATGCGCCCAATTGCGCCGCAACTTATCTTTCTGGAAACCAGTTGCGCCGCAACTGTCCCCGATTCTGCACTAGTCTGATCGATTTCACCCCAAACCAGGTCCAAAAGACTCTACATCAATTTCATGACTTTCATACATCAAAATCCTTCATATTCAAATCATTATAAAGCATTTCAACCATTACTTACACCATATATTATTTTAATCCAACAAAACCACCATTAATCTTCGTTAAACGATTCTCTCATCACCCCATTAAGATCCCTAATGACTTATACAATTAAAAGGATCTGAAATCAATGATTCAATACCTGTTATACCTGTAGATGATAATATGGATGCAATACTCTTGACAAAACACACTCGAATCACACGTTGGAAGGCTTTTCGGCTTGCAATTTGATGGAGGATGCTATGGGGCGGCTAGGGCTTGTTTAGGGAATGGATTTTCTGCAATTGACAACCTAATGACACCCTCCAACTCCCTAAACCCGTTTTTGACTTTGCTCCTATGTCAAAACTAGCCCCTAAGCTTCCTAATCCTTCATATTCAAATCATTATAAAGCATTTCAACCATTACTTACACCATATATTATTTTAATCCAACAAAACCACCATTAATCTTCGTTAAACGATTCTCTCATCACCCCATTAAGATCCCTAATGACTTATACAATTAAAAGGATCTGAAATCAATGATTCAATACCTGTTATACCTGTAGATGATAATATGGATGCAATACTCTTGACAAAACACACTCGAATCACACGTTGGAAGGCTTTTCGGCTTGCAATTTGATGGAGGATGCTATGGGGCGGCTAGGGCTTGTTTAGGGAATGGATTTTCTGCAATTGACAACCTAATGACACCCTCCAACTCCCTAAACCCGTTTTTGACTTTGCTCCTATGTCAAAACTAGCCCCTAAGCTTCCTAATCCTTCATTATTAGTCACAAACCACTCTATGGACCATATACAACATAATTACTTCATTAAATACCACTACATAGGCATTTATCTACATTTTACACACATTTTTACTACTTTAAACATTTAGGCTTTCAAGCCTCACAGATATCACACAATAACTACATATAAGCATTTAAATCTAAAATAGACTTAACGACACACGTAATGTTGACTTAACGGCATTAGTCAACTGTTAAATAAAAAGTTTAGGATGTTACAGTTTGCATTCTAAGTCCATATTTGTATTAAAACGATCACTTAGTGCTTGCATAAGATTTTGTGTAGGTTTTATGTGAAGACATGACATTTTGGAGCTAAATCGATGATTTGATGATCAAGAATGAGACTTAGGATGCATGCGGATGAAGTGGTTCGAGTTTTGGCATGTTGATGAGCTGAATCGTTAGAAAAAGGACCAGAACTGCAATATTTCCAGTAACGGCCGTCAGATTTAGGACTTGATATGCAACAGTTCCTGCAGCAGCCCGTTAATGCCATTAAATGGGACCTGCTTTGCCTTCACGTATAAATGAAATGCTCATTTCATTTTTAAGCTTAAATGCAAGTGGACCCCACCTAGCACTATCTTCTTTTAGGAATTAATTATGCTAGCCAATGGAGACTTGACACGTGGCCGTCACACCTATTGGCGGGTGTATGTTGAACAAAGGGTATGCACTTGCATAACCTTTCAAGCTCTGTATCTATGGAAAATTTTGAAGTTCTATGCTTTCTATTGGTTGAAATACAAAAAGTGCATACTCTCAATAAAAACAGTCAACACCCAGAACTAGGGTATTAAATTTAGATAAGATTGAAAACTTATAACTGACACTTCCACTATCACGTTAATGAAATTATATTTCTTACATGAATCTTTCAATACATGACACTCTATATTAGAATCTAACATTGAATAAGTTTTTGGTTTCATTAAAAATTAAGGATTATACTCTTTTTTTTTCATATACTGTTCTTATTTATGATTTAGGACACAAAGTCTTGCTAACAAAATTTTTTAATGGGTTGTCATTAGTATGTTATTACACGCATAACAATTAGTACTTTATACATTAAAAACCGTCCGCTGAATTTTCGCATGACATAGTACAAAAATTTAATGCACCAAAATAATTTATACTGACAGCCCTAAAGGTTGTCATTAACAAAACTCTTTTTTAATAAAAGCTTTTGTTTCTTTCCGCCAAACCTAAATAACTTTTATTTTTGTACCTTAAATTTGATTAGTAAATTTTGAACCAATATCCTTTCACATTTTAATAGAGTAAGTTACGATGCTTTGATTTTAATCTAATTAAAATTTGGTTTCACTACCATAACAATATGTAGGAAACTTATCTTGTTAAATACAAAAAGGAAAAACCAAAAAGGATAGAAACACATATTATTACAACAACATCAACTGAAAAATCTAAAGAAAAAACATAGTTACTTATTAAAATACTTGTAATTTTTTTTTTTAAAAGGTCAAAGGTGCATATCCTGCTATTAATTTCTAGATCCGCCACTGCAAATATACTTCATTTGTTATTTTTAGTGGAGCAACAGAAAGAATGAGAAGCAGCTCACGTGCTTGTGTGGGATACGCACAGCAAACAAGCCCAGCTGAAAATAAACCCAAAAGCCCATCTCGTTCTTCTTTTCCTCTTTCTGGGCCGAGCTCCACTAGACACACACCACTCTTTTATATTTGGGGGACACAAACGCAGCAGCAGCCGAGAGCAAGCAACAACACACTCCACCATTGTACATATTTTTTATTTTCATTTTTATTTTCTAAAATATTATCATCCAAACAAAAATCCAGATCTCTTACAATAATATCATCATCATCATCCATCCACCATCATTATCAACCATTTTTACCATTATATCCATATTCAAGATTCAAGCTTTTGGGTTAGAGATTTTGGGATTTGGAGAAATGGGGAAGATAAGAGAAGAAGATTCCACCATCATTCCACTTTATTGCTAGAGATTTGGGTTGTATTTCTTACTCTTTTCATTATCTATTTCATTTTGTAAGACATTGATTGAATATGTGTCTATGCATGATTTTTGATGTTTTATATGATGAGATGATTATGATTAGTGAGTAGATTGTATTGTGTTTGCTTGGGCATATGATTTGAACTCTTTTTGTGATGATTAATTAGTGGTTTTGGATTGATTAAATTGGGATTATGAATCTTGACTTTTAGAGTCAAAGTTTGACTAGTCATTGTTTAGGATTAGCATTGTGGGTGGGTGTCATTTGCAATTGACCGATTGATTTGAACCCATTTATTGATAAATAATTGTTTTAGCAATTGTTTGTTGCGGGAATAGTGAACGCGAAACCGAATGCTAATTTTATGTATAATTTGTCGAACTTGTCTTTTAAAACTAATGATACTACTAGAAATGCAACCATTAAGTGTGTACATATTTTATTGGGGTTTGTTTTATTATAAAAAGGGGACACCCACCTTATGATTGAATGAACCAACATGAGTCGTTTTTAATGCTTAGTTAACAAAGTCGGGGAATACTTGTGACTGCAATACTCGGATTTGTTAATACAAGTGAGTCTAAAATTGAAGTTTGTTATTAAAAGAGCAACCTCTAAATAGTAAATGGATATTTTGGCTTACGCCGCGCTCGTGAGAAGTCAAGGATCATAAGTCTTAATTTGTCAATCCGTTTTGTATCGTTTTATCTTGTTCAACCACTATTGTTGCAAAAAGAGGGAGAATCGCCCAAGTAAACACATTTGTTTGTGATTGATATTGTCATTTTATTTATTTACCTTCTATGTTTATTTGTTTTGTGCATTTTATTTCTCTTTAGTTTAAAAATCAACCTTTCAAACTTCTTTTAATTAACAAAATTCATTTCAAAATTCAAATAGTTCACTTAAGTTTTCAATTCACCACGTCCTTGTTCGACACCCGAGTCATACTTGCCTTATATTTGTGTATCCGGTGAAGTGTTGACTTTCCATCATTTCATTTCATTTCCACCCCCTTTATTGACCGTGGCCCGTTGATTTCCAGCGACGTCATTCGGGCCTTCGTCATCTGGAATTATGTTTTTTTACACTTGATTTGATAATTAACAAAATGTGGTATTGGATTACATTAAACATATGGACACTGAAAAATGATTATAATCATCCATTGCCACATTGAAACACATTACAGTAACTATTAATGATGGTTGGATAAGAGTACAAAAGAAGTACGATAATCATCCTATTTTAATTATCGATTACAACTATGAATACTAAGGGTCATTGAATATCAAAAGAAATAGTTTAACATTACCATGTTTTACAGTCAAACATCCATTTATTTTGCAAAATGGTGTCATCGGCTCCTCTGCAATCACCCCTTTCCATTGATTAAAAAAGTCCAAGCTTTCATAGTGGGATATTGATCTTCACAAGCGTTGAAGCACTTCTTTGTAGACGACATTTTTTGTTGTGTTCCTCACTTTCAAGTCTTCATCTTGTATTAGAATTTTCAATCATTTCTTGCTTTTGACTCTCGAGACTGCTACATACAATTGCCCATGACTAAAAACTGGTCGTGGAAGATACAAACCAACACGATCGAGTGATTGTCCTTGGCTCTTGTTTATCGTCATAGCAAAGCATACTGAAATAGGAAATTGTTTTCGACAAATCTTAACTGGAATCCTTTTATCAGATGGTGTCATCTTTAATCTTGAAATTAATGTGTGAGTGCCTATGTTTGTTCCTGTGATGATTTTGGCTTCAATCACATGTTTTCCCAATCTGATCACTTGTAAACGTGTGCCATTACACAAGCCATTCTGTTGATCGAGGTTCCGTAGTAACATAACTGGGACTCCAACCTTCAACACCAACTTATGATTGGGTAATCCGGCCAATCTAAGTCCGTTTATGACTTCTGTTGAGAACAAAGCTGCATCAATTGCATTGGTATCTTCAGATTCACATATGCTATCCGAACTTAGATATGTCATTTCCTCACCCGACATCATTTCTAACAACTTCTCATTTATAGTTCCAACCACATCATGAGTTGGTGCAAGAATAGCCCGTTGTTGAAAAAACATGGGATCTTGCAAACTGTTAAGCATATCTGGATATGTAAAATTAATCAGGGATGAAAGGGGATCAGCTGAATCAGCCACTAACAACTCCTTTGGTATTTCAATTTCTGCTTCTCCATCATTGTCAGCCCCGAGAACCCCATCTCCGACTTTTAAAATCCATTCTTGTTGTATTTATACACATAGTTTTCGTACGCAAACTATGTCGTTATCTTTACGCGGACTTATTTTACCGACGCGTTTTAGGGTTTTAAAATCCAAATCATGTAATTAAAAATCTCATCTATGTTTGATAAAGTACTTTTGGACTTTTGGTTTATATATGAAAATTTTGAAATATTAAAATTTTGATTTTATATGTTTATAACCTTATACAATAAAATTTTAGAGTCATGATATTGCTAATTGATAGCCTTCTTTATACTACGACTAATCTTGATATTCTTTTGACATACAAGTTGATTATTATTATATTTTCATTATTTATTATAGCTTGTAATGCAATAGATATTAACCTGGTCATCAACTATATTTTTTTTGTTAGACCAGTCAAGATATTTTGTGATAATGAGAGCTTTAGCAGTAAGATGTCAAAGCTTCAGTTACATCTTCCAGACAACAGTGGGCTATAAAAACCAGGATTTCGACTGATAAAGTCTCACCAAATGATTTTTTGCTTATAAAAGAGAGTGTTTGTTCTTAGAATTTTGCATAATCTGACAGTTCGTTTCAGTGGGGGAGCCGGTAGAGACAAAGAACGAGTCAGGTGCAGAGATAGTCGTGACTAATGAGTTGAAGCTCATTGAACAGACCTTCAAGTTAACTGATAAGAAGGTCGATGCAACTAGCATGGGATGATGGAATTACTAGGTGTACAAGCACAAGTATTCACGGCGGAAGGTAGTTTGAAGATTATCAAGCCTCCGAATGGGAGATTGTTCAATTTATGGAGACTTAATAGGCCAACCCAGTTATTAAAGGTTGTAAGGAAATAGGCCTTAAGGCAAAAGCAGCAGCCCCTTAACTAAATTAGGTCTGGTTGTTTGGTAACTTGGGATTAAGTCATTAACCCTGTCTGTCTATTATAAATATATTGTTATGTACTTGTAATTCATCATCACGAGTGTGAGAGGCATAAAGTTTTAATAAAATACTCTAGTTGTAGTATGTGGATTAGTTCACATAGTTTAGTGTGAGATACCATGTTACATCTCTCGTGTCCTTTCTTCTTACTATTTTTTGGTTCTTGTTATTTTATTCTTATTGTGTGTGTGCAGTTTTATTCCTAACACACTCCAACAATTAAGAGGTGCGATACTTTATTTGATGTTGTTGTATTCATACTTTTGGTACTCGAACATGAATAAACTAGTACCATTAGATGGGATGTATGACTTCTAGACCCTTAATTGTATTGTTCGACTCATGTCTTGACAATAAATGATAAATCGGTGCATTCTTATTATACACAATTTATTTTGGATGCAAGTATAACAATTGGAGGTATGCTGGCATTTTTAAAGAGTATATTTAGAGTGAGATCAATGTTGGGACTTGTTTCGTTTTGGTGTGTTTGAGGGGTTACGATGGATCAAAGTGAAACCACTTTTTTTTTCTTTGTTCAAGCGTACCTCATCCCCCGGGTCTTGTATGGGACTATATAAAAAACACTCAGGAGTGAAAACCGGTGTCTCGGTCTTCGTAGGTGGGGTTTTCCTCCTGTGGCGAGATCGTAATTGTCACGAGTTTTTTCACCACTTTTGTAACTGTTGTAGTTAAAGGCACGAGATGAATCTAAAATAGGTATTTGTTGAATTCTAGTTAAAGGTATTTGTTAAAATATACGGAGTAATGACTGATGGTGTAATTTAATCATTAAAGAAATTTTAGATAATATTTTTTGTTACAGGGGTTATTTTTCAATTTGGTATTATAAAAGATAATTCCTATAAAAAAATAAAAAAAAATAAAAAGTAAGATCTTACAATCTACTTATTTTCTTATTTTTATGGGGTAGATTAACAACCGTTTTTTGGAAGTTTTTAATAGTTACTATATAAAATATTCTGATTTCTGACTAATGTGACAATTTTGTCAAAATATTTCTTAAATTAACTTGATGAGTTATAGCGAAGTTGAATTGTCAAATTTGTGACACACCCAACACTATTTCATAAGGCGAACGTGACACATGTCCGGTGGCCTTAACCGCCACCGCCACCGCCGGAATGGCACGTTCAGTTTTCTTACTGTACTCACTGTCCCGCCGGCGAGTCTCGGATTCACTAAGAAGCATGTTCTACATACCCACAGCATTAGCTCTCACAACTTCACTCTTTATTTTGTTTTATATTTCATCAACTTCTAATCTTTTCAATACCCATCATCATCATTTTCTTCAAAACCCTAATGGGGTTCTGAAAAAGATTCAAAATTTAAGTAACCCAATTGGAAGTCAAAGTCAACCTGGTCTTGATTTTGACTTTGGGGTGTCAAATTTAGGGGCTCTGGATGATCATAGTGGAGATGTTAAACCCTTAAGAATATCAGCAGGTACATTTTATATATGTATATATTTCATGTTTGTATAATGTTTAGGCATTATAAAAGGTCTAGCTTTTTCGTGTTGAGGATACTAGGGCGAATCTTTGACTCAAATGTAAATGTGACCCAGCTTATATTTTTTATTTGATTAAAAAGTTTTGCTACTATTTGGTGACAAAGCAAAAAGTATATATATTTTTTATTTGATTAAAAAGTTTTGCTACTATTTGGAACATAGGTAAATATATGCATATGATCTTGTAGCATAGACTAGATGTGGTTGAATAAATAATTGAATGTTTTGTCTTTCACATATATTAAAGAAGTATGTGTTACAATTTGAATATCGGAAGTTAGGTATTTAAACTTGATCTTTTTGTTTTTGTTATCGATGAGCATTCTGGTTTTCTGATCTTAGAATCGTGGCTTGATTAGTTGTTGGGAGATGATCTTGAAAGATATATAATCTTTGGTTAATATGTAGGGAGAAGTACTGAAATTGAGAGTGTATTTCATGATCAGCTCATCTTCATGGAAGACTATATCAAAATGAACAAAATTTTCAAGATTTTCATGTACCCTCATGACAAAAACGACCCTTTTGCGAATATTCTACTGCCAGTGGAATTTGAACCCGAGGGAAACTATGCTAGTGAAAGCTTTTTCAAGAAATCGCTCAACAATAGTCATTTTTTAACTGATGATCCCTCAAAAGCAGATCTTTTCTATCTACCCTTTTCGATTGCAAGATTAAGACATGATCCAAGGGTGGGAATTGAGGGTATGCAAGATTTTATCAAAGATTACATTTTTAATGTTAGTCATAATTATCCATACTGGAATCGCACTGGTGGTGCCGACCATTTCTATGTTGCTTGTCATTCAATCGGACGGGTCGCCATTAATAAAGCAGAGGAGATCAAACTTAATGCCATTCAAGTTGTGTGTTCTTCAAGCTATTTTGCGTCTGCTTATGTTCCTCATAAAGATGTATCCTTACCTCAAATTTGGCCTCGGGTACCAGAAGCTTTCCCGAATGTTACATTATCCAAAAGGTAACTGCTATTATCTGTGTGCTCTTCAAAAAAAGATCTAGAGGTTAACTTATGAGGTAGATTAATTTGGTTTTCAACTCTAAAATTTTCCATTTATTGGATCCGGAGCCGGCTTTGGAGTACAAGCTGGAGTAAGACTATATGGTGAACGTGTTGGTAGAAACGGTTGTGACAATTATGATGACAGTCTTAACTTTTATCCAGAGGCAGCAATTTCAGACCATTCATCTAGAAACATGTCAATTTGGGTTATATTGTATTGATAATGGATCAAACATAGAATATTAGCTTAAAGTTAGCCTCAAATCTTTTCAACTCTAATTATTTAATTTCTTATAATATCTTTTAGCACATAGGACAAATATTCTTAAGAAATAACCTAAGTTCTGGATCTTTTCAGGAACAAGCTAGCTTTTTTTGCCGGCGCTATTAACTCCCCTGTTCGCCAAAAGCTTGTTGATACGTGGCATAATGACGCTAACATATCTGTGCATTCAGGTCGCCTACACACGCCCTATGAAAAAGCACTTCAAGACAGCAAATATTGTCTTCATGTCAAAGGTTTTGAGGTAAACACAGCTCGTATTGGTGATGCATTGTATCATGGTTGTGTCCCTGTGATCATTGCAAACCATTATGATCTTCCGTTTGCAGACATTCTAAACTGGAAAAGCTTTTCAATAATCGTTGCCACATTAGACATCCCACTTTTACAAAGGATCCTTGCAGATATAAGCTCTGATGAGTATGCTAAATTGCAGCACAATGTGCTTGAGGTTAGAAAACATTTCCGTTGGTATGTTAATCCTGTTGATTATGATGCTTTTTACATGGTTATGTATGAATTATGGCTTCGTAGAAGTTCAATTAGGGTTCCATTGAGTTAGAAGTAGAGAGATGATTCTTGTATTTCTTGATTCATTGTGAATATTAGTTAAAACGCGACATTTTTAGGTTATGTAGCACTTTTATATGGTTAGCAAAACTAGTCTTTCATACTATTTAATCCATTATAAAATGTCCATGATTTGTTTGTTTTGCTCATCATTTTTGCTTCTTTGTTTTGTTGGTCCTGTTATAATCCAAGAAACGTAAAGGCTAACTATAGTTAAGGCAAATAGGTATCAAAATGATACTGATACTGTAAGTTTGTAGAAGAATAAGGTAATATGATGATCAATATATCTAGATACAACGACCCTATTGGATTGGTAACGGTCTAAGCACCTTTGTTATTTTGCCACGGCTTGAGGACAGCAACAAGAACAGCGGTGATTATAAAGAGCAAAATTGCAATACCTATGCATGTCCATTTCCTCGTGTTCTTCTGTAACTTCTTTGTTTTCTGAAGGGCTTTGTTCCCGTTTTGCACATGATCTACTGCAGTCGACACCTATATAACACATTCACAAATCATTAAAAATATTAACAGAACCAAACCATCTAAAGTCTTGACATATATGAGAATTATTATGTTCATTTTGAACAAAATATATCACTTTAATGTTTTAGGTTTAGTTTGATTCTTTTACATTCATGGTTCTTTGGTCTAGACTTACATGAGTCTCTATGTTGTCTAGCATTTCCCCTTGAGCTTCTACTAAGATAGCCAGATCTTGAAATATCTGCGAGAACCAGAAAAAAATAAATAAATTCCAAAGTAATATTTTGATGAGAATTGTATCACCAGCGTGATCTGATAAACTGATAACAGTTAAATGAATTAACACTTACAGTAAATCCGAACCCTTATGGATCAAGCCCAGCATAAAAATAAGACACAAATTAGTAATTGGTGTGTATATAGTTACTGTTTAACGGTTTAGGTTTTGTTCCTACCAATTTCTCTTCATTCATATAACCATGGGTATCGTTTTGAAAATATAAATGAAACACACGCAATCAAATATAAATAGCTGAATCGACTTTGCTTAGGTCTATAGATTACCGTAGTTAGCAAGCTTTAAATCCATATGAGTGGGTCATGTCATATAATAACAAATTCTATTGTGATCTTGTCCAGAAATATAGTCATACCTGTTGCAATTCAAGAAGTTTTCTTTCTACCTCTATTACTGCATCATGACGTTCTTGGATCTCTGCTAGTGTGTCGACCACCTGCAATTACATCCCAGGGCTTAATACTAAATTAGACATGGTCGCAACACACACAGGAAACTCACCACTATTGAAAAACTGTCAAAATAACAGTATGAACTAACCTGGCCCCGTCCTTGTTCCCGGATAGCTTTTTGGAAAATTTGTTCGCTATCTCCTGTCTCTATTAGTCGATCAATAGTCTAGTAAACAATATGGGACAATCAGCACAAATGTTGAATGTGCAAGGATGCCATTTTCAAGAATAACTAAAAGAATGATGCCTCACCTCTTCATCAGCTCTGGTTCCCGTCACTGATATCAATTACCCAATACATAACATGTAGTTAGATAAGGTGCAGCATTGTGCAGGCATTATGTCCTGAAGAATAGTTTCAACGTTGTATAGATGTGGCAAATTGGGCAGATAAGGGGTCAAAGCAAGTTGGGGTTAAAAGGGAGAGGGTTGTGTTGACCCCCAAAAACTTTGTGCATCTCTTGAGCAAATTTAATAATTATAAGACGTTAGTTATGATAATAATAGTATTACACCAAGAATCCAAACCTTTAAATGCATTAGGAGGTTGGGTGATTTAAAAATTAGGCTTTAGGTTTCTTTCAAACTGTTTGACTTGTTTCCCTGTCACTATTGCTGTATGTGCCCGTTTGAGATAAAGACAATCCAAATCGACCCATTCATAAATAATTTGGTCACAACTGCCACTTCTAACTTTAAGATGTGTTCAGTCACCTGTAAATACCCGTCTCTCAACAACTTGGCGATGCTCCTGCTGTATACTTTCTCTCAGATTCTGAAAAATGTTCATTGCAGCCGAAAAGGTTAGAAGTTAATATGAAGGAATAAAAGGTGGTCAAGAATCATATGCGCATCTGAACTACCTGAAATTCAGTCACCTTATCTTTGAACTTCTTGTTCAGGGCACTGTCAACAAGAACAGTGTCAACAGATAGAAAAGTAGAATATTAGAGTTCAATTGATTAAATAGGAAGTATGATATATTACAGTGTAGTTGCTATTCTTGATCTGTCTACTCCAGTTCCTGGTCCGCATCCAGCTTTTTGCCTGTTTGCCACATTCTTAGTCCAAAATTAAAGTAAAATTCATGAGTGAAGAATTTAAGATACGAGGATCGAGTGCAATATAAAGTCTATATGGTCTAACCTCCCTGTCAAGTTCCTGGATTTTTGCTTTAACAAAACGCGCAATCATCCCAACTTCATTCACATCATTCTCCATTCGTTGCTTGATTGCTGCAAATCAACAAATTCATTTGTAAGTTCTTACTTTCAACTGCAACTCTCACTTCCAACATATCTTTATGGATATTAGCAATATGTTGTACAATTTAGTCCCTCTATATGGAAACTAATCCAAGATGTCTTTATCCAGTACAATTTTTCAAGTAAAAAGAGTTACAATTGTCACTGATCATAACTGCTACTTAAAGATTACCTTTCATGGAAGCAGCCCTGGTTACGGTTTTTGATTCTTCATGAGCATCCTGTAGGCGTCAACAGTATAACATTAGTCATCTTCAATTATGGTCAGATGAAGTTAAGTTTGCACGAAAATGTTCTCTATTTCAAACTGTTTCATCGTGTGAATAATAAGCTGTGAAGATACCTGTAGTTTCTTTAGAAGTCTACATAGTTTTTCTAATTCTCCCTCGATATGTTGAACCTAATGAAAGGAAGAGCTTGATAAGTGTATGTTGAACCTAATGTAGGCACAAAGCCAACAATAAACTAAATTCAACTCGCTTGATAAAGTTAGTACACAAACCTTTTTAAAAAATTCATCCAACTCAATCTCTGCAGATCGTTTTCCTGCTTCAATATCTCCACCACCGTAACTGCATCTTCGAGGGCTACCAAATGTCTACATATATCGTAAAATATATACATTGAATATGAGTAATCAGAAAATCTGTAGGGAAACCAGGTGTCATGAGGTATATTACATGGTCGACACAAAAAGGGACATAAAATCATAAGATCAAAAATACAAATGAAAAGATACTAAATATCCAAAAGAGCATAGGGTATAGGAGATGGGCAGCAGGTAGACGTGCCCAAAATCCGGTTCCTGGAGGAACCGGTTCCAGTCAACGTTGACTGGAACCGGTTCTTCAAGAACCGGAACCGGTTCCTGGTCAACGTTTGACCATTTTTTCCCGGTTTTTTTAAACAAGAACCGGTTCCGAACCGCTTTGGAACCGGTCCGGAACCGATTTTTGGATCCAAAAGTGGAACCGGTCCCAAACCGATCGGTTCTTGAGGAACCGGTTTTTTTGCCCATGTCTAGCAGCAGGCGTCGGGCCGAGTTGGCAGCCGGCGTCAGTTTGACAACCGTACCTCCCTCTTTTTAGCGCAGTGGGTGGTGGCTGATTGATGTCAATCAGGTAAGGTAAGAAACAACTTTTTTATGTGTTTTTTTTTCCTAATAGTATGATACTCCGTAACTAATAAGTGTTTATTGGTTTTTTTTATAAATAAAACAAGCGAAAAAAAAATAATGGGTTTAAACATTAAATAAGCAAATCTCATACACCTCCTTGTATAACCATATATAGGTGCATTTTGATAGCAATCTTAATGAATGTGAATATTAAAAACAGGGGATCTAATATATATGTATATATAAACATGTTGAGATTAAGAATGAGTGGGAGTGTAATCTATGTCATAAAATCGAATTTTAAGAATAAAGAAACTTACAGATAATAGATCATTCATGGTGGCCGGATTGAAGGTGACAAATCAACTAGAGATTAATTGTGAGATTGAGATTGCGTAGTGGGTTTAATGTGAGAAAGAATGAAACAAGAAATATAATAATAGAGACATGCAAAAGATGCACATACATACAAGAAGAACCGTGAAGGCACGTTTTTACTTAAATATATATACACAATTTTTTTGCATGGTAACAACAATCAATACGCCAAAATATGTTTGTTTCACTATTGGAAAAGTATTACTTGCTTTACCGGTTAAGCTTAAGTTTGTGTAAATTTTTTCTTAGGGTGAAAATTGGGGCCCAACTTAGGATTTGTCGTCTTTTTAACCAATCACACTTTTGCATAACCTTATTTTACCCTACACAAATATGTATGCATTGCACAATTGTATATAGTGTTGTATACTGCTTGTACATTTTATGTTTGGCAAAAACAAAAAACAAGTTGTGTAGAGATCAGTAACGAATAAGATAATTATGTGAATAAACATTTTTATCTATAAGGATTGTATATCAAACATTTGGAAGTACACTCCAAAAAGAAATATTTTATCTAAGAATGCATGGCAATCACACTTGAAAGATTGTTCATGCGTAGGCTGCATTAATACTACTAACTTTTACGTCAAGGCTTAGTGACAAATTTTCTTCAATGCCCTGTATCAGTTATGTCAACAAAGAACTCATGGTAAGTTGACACAAATAAAAATATTTAAAAAACACAATACAGAGAGTTCAAAGTAACGTTAGATACAAATTTTGATGAAATATCTAATCTAATAATAATAAAAAGGTTAACTAATAGAGGAATTCTTAAAACCTCAAACATATATAAGTTAACCACTAACTTCATTTACCGGTTCAGTGGTAAGCCCAAATCCAAATGGGTACAACGGGTCATAATGTGAATCGCCAACGTTCATCGGTAGCTGATCAACTGTCTTGAACCATGTCCGTGCAAGCTTACCCGTAAAACCATAATCACCATACAGCACATCAGCCACACCTTGACCCTCGCTTCCAGGAAGCCAAGCCGCCACCAATGCATCCATGCTAGAAATATATGGTTCAATCACAACTGGCCTGCCCGAAATGAGCACCACAACACACTTCATGGCCCCACATACATTCGTGATGGTGCTCGGGCCTGGATCAGGAATGGTTAAATTCAGATTATCTCCTTGTGTCTCAGAATACGGGTGCTCGCCAGTTACAACAATGGCGTATGAGAAATTATTTGACTTGATAAACTCGGGTGTCGGGTTTTCTTGAAACACGACTTCGGTTGAGGAGTCAACCGCGTTCTTTATCGCGGAGAGAATTGTGGTACCTGTCAAATTAGCAAGAAACAGATTATTTCATGGTAACCCAACCACCAATTATCATACAACAAATAACACAAACCTTTTGTGATATTTCCGCTTTGTCCATGCCACTCGATGGTCCAGCCACCACACTGGTAACCAATATCATCGGCATGGGTCCCGGAGACTAGTATTTTGGTTGACTTTTTGGGGAGGGGAAGCAATGGCTCGTTGGCAGTTTTACCGTTTTTCAGCAGAACTAGTGATTTCCTAACAGCTTCCCGAGCAACTTCTCTGTGCTCTTGAATTCCGAGGTATTTAGCCATGGTAAGATCCCCCAATGGGTTTTCAAACAAACCCATCACAAATTTAACACGCAAAATCCTCCTAACGGCATCATCAATTCGACTCATGGGTATGAAGTTATTCTTCACTAAATAACTCAGCCCATCAATGAATTCTGTATAGTTAGTCGGTACCATGACCTGCAATCCAAGTATTAAATTCATTAGCATAAGTAACTCTGTGAGCTTTTCAAAAATTTATATATCAAGGAAACTAGAGGTGGTAAGATGGGCAAGTCAGTCAGGTTGGGTAAAGAATCAAAGTGGGGTTCAGGTTAAAATGGGTCATACCTCGTATGGGTAGAAATGGCCCATGTTAAGTTAGTTTGACCCACAAACACTTTTCTCCGTTTATAATAATATAAAATTCGTATTAAGTAAAGCATTAACTAATATGTGAAGATTTGGAGAAGTTGCATTAGATACACCCCGGGCGACTTTCGACCCATTCAACACATTTTGGATTGTTAGCTAGCCTGTTAGCTGGAAAAATATCTTTTGACCCATATGTGATCAATCAACCCATCCATCAGTAAATTGGGGAAATTAAATTGCCACCTCTAAAAAGAATTGAACAGATCAAGAACTAACCATATCTAAACCAGCTTCAATACTCTTTGAAATAGAATAAGTGTAATTAGCGTGAGGCGGATCTGTAATTCTATCGATGCCTTCCCAGTCTGAGATCACAAATCCCTAAAGATCAACAAAAACATCAAAAGATCAACCTTGGTAACTTCATTTAGATATGAACAAAATATATATAGAGAAAGTATCGGGGTTTTACTCTAAATTTCATGGTGTTTTTTAAGAAGTTGGTGATGAGTTGATGATTTCCATGCATTTTTGCTCCATTCCAGCTCGAGTAGGAGATCATAATGCTTGCAACCCCTTTGCGTACCGAATCATAGTACGCTGGCATATGAATACTCATTAATCCATGCTGGTTAATCACGGTGTTGTTCTCATTAATGCCTTTTGTTGTGCCACCATCGCCAACAAAGTGCTTGGCACATGCCACGACTTTTTCTCTATCGAACAAAACAAGAAGTTAAAAGAAATCCAATAAAGATCATATTATGATTATGACTATGTAAAAAATTAAAGGCATTGGAGGGGTATTTACTTTCCGCCAACAAAAGGTACTCCTTTGCGACCATCAGGAATATCTCCTTGTAGTCCAGGTATAAGCTCGGTCATTTCACGAACAATGGAAGGATCTTCACTATAACTTTCAAAGCAACGACCCCATCGTGGGTCTCTACAAACCTGTAAATTGGATAATGAATAAAAAGTTTCAAAAAGTATATGTTTCTGTCATTTATCAGTGATTAACTTATTGGTACTGTTCATATGATCAAGGCAAATGAAGATGTGCTAGTGAGAGCAACGTCAAGAAATCTTTTTTACCGCGATACAAGGTGCAAATGCATAGTTAATCCCTGTTGCTCTCACTTCAAGAGCAGTTGCAGCTCCGATTTTCTTGATCAGTGCCGGGTCCCTATAAAGCAGTCATTTGTCAAATGTCCAAAACACATTTCAATACCGTCAATCATTTTAACTGTTTCCATGCGATAGTTGTGCTAATCACATGATTTGTTATATTTCTGAAAGACCCTTCAATACCATCAACGTTACTATCAGTTATGATGGGAAAATAAGTAATTGACAAATAAACTTGGCATCTTGCAATTTTCATGTGATTAATACTTGTTGTGGGTTCTTGTATTATGGTCTACCCTGTAAATATGGGTCAAATTCTTGTAGAATTTTGCCTTGCATACACATAAAAAATAGAAAAATACTTGCCTTGTTACTCCAAGGCCAACATTGTGTGGAAAGATGGTGGCTTTATAGACATTATTGTTGCCATGAACGGCATCAATCCCATAAATCATCGGTATGCCTAAACGGGTTGCCAACGATCCTCTTTGGAATTCATTTACCATATTAATCCATGTTTCCGGGGAAGCCTCCTTAGCTGGAACACTCCCTCCACCACTCAATAGACTCCCTGCACATGCATATTTTAATCAATGTTTCCAACTGTTTTCATGAGAGTTATGCTAATCACATGAAGACTAATTATGTTTATTTACCTATGAAGTACTTCTGCATTACATCAGCCGAAGCTGCAGATCGGTCAATTTGTGTCATCTGACCAATCTTCTCCTCCAAAATCATTCGTTTCATCAAGTCCCTTATTCGAACATTTATAGGCTGTTTTGGATCTTTGTATTTTGGGGTTTCTTCTGCAGCCATGGTAGTCCAATAACAACACATCACAAGCATCACCAAAACAAAAGGTGAAAGTTTTGCCATTTTTCAGCTCCTATACCTTCATTAATCACAAAACATAACTATATAAGCAAGTGATTTAACTTTTTTTCAATAAACAACTGACTGACGTTAGAATTTGACTTCAGAATACATACTCTCTATTGTTCTTATGAACTGACAAAATGAACATTACTATTTTCCCAGTTACTTTTTACCATCAAAAGTTAAGAAAATGTCATACTACAAAAGCTTCAGTCTTTATGAATTGTATGGTATCTTATTCTTTTAATTACCAGTAAATCAAGGATGAAATAAACAATAAATAAGCCAAAAGTAGCTAAATTTTATCAAGAAAACTCCAAATTGTAGAACATTTTGAAGAAAATAAAACTACAAGCCATTGGTCATTAAACTAAATACCTTTGCTCCCTTTTTAAGAAAAGATTATATACTTGTCTTTTGGGGCTAAACAAACTAATATTCATAGATTCACATGAAACCCAAGATTTCTACTCTAACGAGTAAGGTATGTTTGACAAAAACAGCCGGAGGTGGCGTAACTTTATTTTAGGGTCTTGAGCTTTTAGGATTTTTTACCCAAAAAGAAAAGGCGTAAGGGGGGAGGGAGATGAGAGGGAGATGGGGGAGATGGGCGAGATCCGGCCGCCACTCACGCGAGCTCGACGGCGAGATGGGGGAGCGAGCTTTGAGCTCGGAGAGGGTTGGGGAAGGAGGGGCTGAAAGTGTAAATCTTTCTGACCGTTGCAGGGACTAGCAGTGTAAGTTTTCACATACCAGGGACCAAAAGTGTAAACTGCGCCAAAAGTTTCTTTTCTTTTGTTTTTTTTTTGAGCTGCGATCTTAAGTCAAAAAAGGTGAAATTGTTGGGCCAACATTTTTTTTTTCTTTTTTCTCCATCCTTTTAGATTATTTTTTTTAACAAAACTTCCAAAAACACAACTAAAACAACATATTAATTCTTAAAATGCCATTTTATTTGTTTAAAAAGTACATTACAACATAATTAAAACTACTTAAATCATCATAAACTAATTAAAAGTACTTAACATTACAACTTAATTTAAAAACATAAGAACATAATTTAGAAACATTACAACATATTAAACACTCATTACAACATATATTGTATTTTATGATTTGTATTTCATTCATAAAAGAAAACAACATTACATGATCTTAAAAATTTAAATTCAAATGTAATAATAATTTGTATTTTTTATTATAACGGTCAAATTCAAAAAAACGACAAAATATGTGTAACGAAATTGAAAATCAAAAAGTGAAAAGGGGTTAGTTGTGTAAAGTTTATTATGTTAAGGATAAATTATGAAAATTTAAAGAAAAGGTTGAAAGTGATGGTTGCCACTAAAAAAAGGTTGAAAAAAAGGTTGGAGAGTTGAAATGAGGTGGAGTAATTTGATTGGATAAATTTGAGGGATGAGGGAGATGAGCCCTCCGACTCCCTCCCCCCTAAGCATCATATTTTTCACCTTATAAATTAAGGTGCCGGCATGGGTTATAAAATGTTACTTTTGTTTCGACTAGATCACTCGGCTCAAGATTATAACAAAACAACTAAAAATATTTCTAAAGATCAAGGGTTTTGGTTATTACTCATAGTAATTAGTCAGTGCATAAACCACATTCAATACACATATGGGTCATAAGTTACATGTGTATTCTTGGTATGTTTACCCTAAAGTAAAGATACCCGAAATGTCCATATAATCAAAACTATCATCTAAAAGAATTAACATAAAGGAACTAAGCAGGAAAACTTTATAAATCATAATCAAACCAATATCATCACACATTCACACACCTATGTATCTAACTATACATTAACCAGAAACCAATGACTAACAGGAAATGATAAATGATTAAAAAAATACCTTTAAATAACTTACAAAATATGATATATTGATATTCACATTGTTCTTTATTTGTGAAAATCTACCAAACCTTAAGATCTTGTGGACCCAATAAAAATAGAAGATATATATATATATATATATATATATTTTTAACAATTTAGAATAAATAATTATATTATGTCATGCAGTGGACTAAAAGACAAAAATATTTACAGGCTATTCACTCTTTGTGAGTGTTCACCATTGATTTTGGCTTCGTGTACTCATATTTTTACGACTATCAAATTAGTCTAGTGTATTGAGTATATATTTATTTTTTTATTCAATTATCGACCCTAAGATAATTAACAAAAAAAAAAAAAATTAGCAAAGAAAAATATATTTTTTTGAAAAGTGATTTTGAACAATGCAGCAAATATATAAAGAAACAAAACAAACAACTATAATGAATATTATCATAAACATCGTTAACAACAAAATCTTACATAATTAGGACCCCTACAAAACATCATAATCTAATAACATCTATTATGAAGGCAAAATAGAAAAAAGAAAAAAAGAAACATATATTGAAAAGAAAGATAGAGCTTACAGGGAATATATATGAATGTAAAATGTTGAGTGTATAGTATATTGAGAATGGTGATATATACGGGGAGATGGAAAATGAAGAATATATGTGAGAAGCTGCTGATGATGATGGTTTTTATAGGGATATGTGTGTGAGGGTTTTAAGGATATGATTAACGACTAGTTTTTGACATTATCTCTCATTATCATAGACGATTTTCAAATTTGTTACACTTTGTTATACTTTTAGTAATTTTATCTTTAATTCCTTATACAGAGAATTGGATTAAGACTTTAAGCATATTTTTGTTCCCAAAATGCCCCTTTCAGCATCTTTATTGTTCCCAAAATGCCCCTCCACACACTACAACACTATTTAGTGTATGTATAAATATTATATTGGTTTGTTTTTTGCTTTATTATATTAGTTCACTATTTTTGTTATCAATTTGTAATTGATTACTGGCAATTATCTCAAACATTCATAATAGGGTCATATTGGGTCTTCAATTTAGGGATTTGGGTGATAATGGATATTATAATTTTCTCAGACAAAACAAAATTCTGTAATTTTGATTAGAGCTGGCAATTATGACCCAAACATTCATAATAGGGTCATATTGGGTCTTCAATTTAGGGATTTGGGTGATAATGGATATTATAATTTTCTCAGACAAAACAAAATTCTGTAATTTTGATTAGAGCTGGCAATTATGACCCAAACATTCATAATAGGGTCATATTGGGTCTTCAATTTAGGGATTTGGGTGATAATGGATATTATAATTTTCTCAGACAAAACAAAATTCTGTAATTTTGATTAGAGCTGGCAATTATGACCCAAACATTCATAATAGGGTCATATTGGGTCTTCAATTTAGGGATTTGGGTGATAATGGATATTATAATTTTCTCAGACAAAACAAAATTCTGTAATTTTGATTAGAGCTGGCAATTATGACCCAAACATTCATAATAGGGTCATATTGGGTCTTCAATTTAGGGATTTGGGTGATAATGGATATTATAATTTTCTCAGACAAAACAAAATTCTGTAATTTTGATTAGAGCTGGCAATTATGACCCAAACATTCATAATAGGGTCAT
>CM067167.1:17040762-17126161 GCA_034093135.1 Erigeron breviscapus
GAGTCTACCTGGAACTGGAGTCTGGAACTGGAGTCTGCCTGGAACTGGAGACTGGAAACTGGAGTCTGGAGACTGGAGACTGGAGATTGGAATCTGGAGTCTGGAGACTGGAGACTGGAAACTGGAGTCTGGAGACTGGAGACTGGAGACTGGAGATTGGAGTCTGGAGACTGGACTGGAGTCTGGAGAATGGAGACTGGAGACTGGAACTGGAGTCTGGAACTGGAGACTGGAGTCTGGAGACTGGAAACTGGAGTCTGGAGACTGGAGTCTGGAGACTGGAAACTGGAGTCTGGAGACTGGAGTCTGCCTGGAACTGGAGACTGGAGTCTGGAGACTGGAAACTGGAGACTGGAGACTGGAGTCTGGAGACTGGAGACTGGAGACTGGAGATGGAGTCTGGAGACTGGAGACTGGAAACTGGAGTCTGGAGACTGGAGACTGGAGATTGGAATCTGGAGTCTGGAGACTGGAAACTGGAGTCTGGAGACTGGAGACTGGAGATTGGAGACTGGAGTCTGGAGACTTGGAGACTGGAGACTGGAAACTGGAGTCTACCTGGAACTGGAGACTGGAGACTGGAGTCTGGAGACTGGAGACTGGAGACTGGAAACTGGAGTCTACCTGGAACTGGAGACTGGAGTCTGGAGACTGGAAACTGGAGTCTGGAGACTGGAGACTGGAAACTGGAGTCTGGAGACTGGAGCCTGGAACTGGAGACTGGAGTCTGGAGACTCTGGAGACTGGAAACTGGAGTCTACCTGGAACTGGAGACTGGAAACTGGAGTCTGGAGACTGGAACTGGAGACTGGAAACTGGAGTCTGGAGACTGGAGCCTGGAACTGGAGACTGGAGTCTGGAGACTGGAGACTGGAAACTGGAGTCTACCTGGAACTGGAGACTGGAAACTGGAGTCTACCTGGAACTGGAGACTGGAGATTGGAATCTGGAGTCTGGAGACTGGAGTCTGGAGACTGGAGACTGGAAACTGGAGTCTGGAGACTGGAGTCTGGAGACTGGAGATTGGAGTCTGGAGACTGGAGACTGGAAACTGGAGTCTGGAGACTGGAGACTGGAGACTGGAAACTGGAGTCTGGAGACTGGAAACTGGAGACTGGAGACTGGAACTGGAGTCTGGAGACTGGAGACTGGAGACTGGAGACTGGAAACTGGAGTCTGGAGACTGGAGTCTGGAGACTGGAAACTGGAGTCTGGAGACTGGAGTCTGGAGACTGGAGACTGGAGTCTGGAGACTGGAAACTGGAGTCTACCTGGAACTGGAGACTGGAGTCTGGAAACTGTCCGTGTTTTTACACGGGTCTACAACTAGTATATATTAAATATAAGAACGAATTGCATTTTAGGTCCCTGTGTTATCACACATTTTGCAAGTTTGATACAAAAGTGTGAAAAGTCGCGAAACTCATCCTGTCATATCACACCTGTTGCAATTTTGGTCCAAAACTAACGTGCCGTTAGAATTCAGCCGTTAATGCCCCCATGTGCTTGTCACATGGGGGTAGTTTCGTCCATTTATTGCTCATAGGACCATTTCTGCAAAAAAAAAATATTTTGTATAAATCTAAAAAAAAATATTTTGTATAAATCTAAAAAATTATTTTTATATAAATCTAAAAAAATTATTTTGTATAAACACAACTGCCGCTCGCCGCCGCTGGGGTGGCTGCCGGCCACCAGGGGGAGGCCATGGCAGCGAATATCGATGGTGACGGAATTACTTTGATTAATTCTGACTGGAGAAACGATCTGGGGGCTGGGGGATCGAACAAAAACCCTAAAAATCCAGAAAACCCTAGCCGCCCCATATTTTCTTTCCCACCACCCACGGCTGCCGTTGCTACTGTTCAGATTCCGGTCAGCCACCAGGAGGCTCCTGGTGGTGCGACTGATAGATCCCAAGTGGCTGCTGCTTCGGGTAGTGTTGGGTCTTTGGGTTCAAACTTGAATGAAACACAAACCGAAAACACTTATTTTTCATAGACTCATAGATATACTCGTATACAAAATATATTTTATTTTTTTTTGCATAAATGGTCCTATGAGCAATAAATGGACGAAACTACCCCCCATGTGACAAGCACATGGGGGCATTAACGACTGAATTCTAACGGCACGTTAGTTTTGGACCAAAATTGCAACAGTGTGATATGACAGGGATGGGTTTCGCGACTTTTCACACTTTTGTATCAAACTTGCAAAATGTGTGATAACACAGGGACCAAAAATGCAATTCGTTCTTAATTTAAGTATAATAAACATACGACTACTTTTAAAAAACTTAATTCAATAACAATTGTATAATTAAATAGTATATATTATATAAAAAATGATATATAATAAAAGAAATTGTATAATTAAGCTCATATTTAAAATGACCCGTCTTGACCCGAACCCGTTTTGACCTGAACCGTTTTGACCCGTTTTCCAAGTTACCCGTTTTGACCCGAACCCGTTTTGACCCGGATCCGTTTTGACCCGTCACCCAACCCGATCCGATCCGTACATTTTGCCACCTCTAATTTTGATCCATCTCATAAACAGGTTACAGGTCATCGATAAACATAGGACAATGATGATACTAAGATTTAATCTCTAATTGGTTTACACACGGTTCAATTATCCAAGAGCGTATAATTTGACACGCGAAGCATGTGACGGCGAAAGATCTGTGGAATCGATGTTCAAATTGGGGTACTGTTGTGGATGTTTTCATCCCTAACAGATTATCTAAGGCGGGGAGAAGATTCGGATTTGTAAGATTCATCAAAGTCGATAACGCGGCGAGACTACTTGATGATCTTAAAACCATGTGGTTTGGAAATTATCTAGTGTATGCGGACGTGGTTAAATACAGCAGGATTCATGAGAAACGTAACCCCTATATTACGAAGGAGAAATCTGAATCTGAAAATCATAATCACAAGAAATCGGAGCAAGGAAAGAGATCTATCAGGAAGCCTTCTATGTCATATGCTGATGTGGTTTCGGGCATTGAGGTAAAGCAGAAGGTAAACAACAACTCAGGTAATACAGAGCCCTCTAACTCTTTGCGTAGATGCATTAAGATTGCTAAATCTTCTACGGTAAGCCCTTGCAAAGATGATAAGATTAATAAGTCTCTATTAGCTAAAATTATTGATCCGGTTAACATACCGAAATCAGGACAATGGTTACTTGATGAGGGCTTCTATGGGTTTAATATGTCTTATATTGGAGGTCGATGGCTTCATATCACCTTTAATTCGGTGGAAGCCAAAGACCAATTCTTGACTAATGAGTTATTGAAGTGTAGGTTCGGTGCTTTTAAGGTACCTTCTGAATTTTTTGTTCCCGATGAAAGAATGATTTGGGTTGAAATATCTGGACTTCCTCTTGGTGCATGGAAACGTGATACTCTACAGGAGATTATGGAGGTATGGGGAAAATGTGTGTTTTTTGCAGATGAATGGGAAAAAGAATATTCTATTTGTAAGGTTTGCGTGCTCACTAGTGCCCCCAAATATATTTTCGAAGAGCTGCAAGTGGATTTGGACGAAAAACGATATGATGTTTGGCTAAAAGAATTTGCGGTTTATGAACCAAAATTTATGAGCAACTTTGATGAGTCTTCAAATTCTGAAAATTCATCTATGTCTGGTGAGACTGATGGAGATTCGTTCGATGAAGATAGATCATGTAGTGAACAATTTGATTCTCACTTGTGTCGGGAAAACTCATACATGGGTCAAGACAATATGGACAATAATAAGGAGGGGACTACGGTTTGCGAGAAAAATAATGCTCCTGATGTAAAAGAGAGTGTTGATCAGGAGGTCGATCAAGGCAGTAATGTAAATGAGGTAACAGATGACATATTCTCATTGGATAGGATCATTGCTAAGGTGGATGAAGAGAAAAAAAGGCAAATTCGTGCCCCCCTAAGGTACGCTGTCCACCAGTATATATTAACAGTGATTC
Source organism: Erigeron breviscapus (assembly GCA_034093135.1). Classification (NCBI taxonomy): domain Eukaryota; kingdom Viridiplantae; phylum Streptophyta; class Magnoliopsida; order Asterales; family Asteraceae; genus Erigeron; species Erigeron breviscapus. The sequence continues at coordinate 17,044,741 of CM067167.1, forward strand.
TGTGGAAAAAGAAGATAAGAGTTCGGCCTTCACATCGGAATCATGCAGTGCTCCAGGAGCCATAAAAGGTATGTACTTAAGAAAAGACATCATTCTAGAGGATAACATGCGACAGGCTACAGAGGAGGATAATAAAACAACAGACTCGTATTGTTCAAAAAACGGGTCAAGCAATTGTTTTGTAGATCCCAAAGAGATTTTGGGAATGAGTGAAAACATGGGTGTCAAGGTTAATGAAGAGGTCAATGAAGCTACAGAAAAGGTACAAAAGATTAGTGCTTTGGATGGTTACCAATGAATATTTTATCGATAAACTTATGTGGTACTGGTAGTGATAAAAAGAGGGACAAGCTATGTAGTGTCCTTAATAAACACCGTGTTAATTTTTTGTCAATTCAAGAGACTATGATGTCAAATCCTGATCTTTGTCGCATTAAAAGTCTTTGGGGAAATTTCGGATTTGATTTTGTGGAATCTTTAGCTGATGGTCATTCTGGTGGTTTACTCTCTATATGGGATCCCAAAGCGTTCGTTAAGGATGATTTGTTTGTCTTTGATAGATTTATTGTTGTGAAAGGTAAATGGATTGCCCATGACCTGGACTGTTATATGGTTAATGTCTACGCCCCTCAAATGGAAAGTGAGAAGACTGTTTTATGGGATGAAATTCTTAGATTCATAAATATTCATAAAGGTGTCTTTATAATCTGTGGCGACTTCAACTCGGTCAGGGGACCGGATGAGAGAATGGGGACGACGTTTTCTAAGGTCAATGCCATTAATTTTAATCTCTTTATTGAGAATGGCGAGTTGATTGATGTTCCTCTGGGTAGACACAAATACACAAGAGTTTCAATGGATGGTGCCAAAGCAAGTAGGATTGATCGGTTTCTTGTTAACCAGGAGGTTCTCGACAAAGTTCCTGATTTAAAACTTGAAGCTTTGGATGACATTTTATCGGATCATCGCCCTTTGTTGCTTTCTTTGCAAAAATTAGATTTCGGCCCCACTCCTTTTAAATTCTATAATTCTTGGCTTGATATGGATGGTTTTGATAGTATTATTTCAACCAGCTGGAGTAAAGGGGATGAGGAAAACAACAGAGGTGCTTTCATTAAACTTAAAGAGAAACTAAAGGTGTTGAAAAACGACATCAAGCTGTGGAAAAAAGAGAAGGACACACAAAGGAATAGAGACGTCATTTCAAAAGAAATAGCTAATGTCGACCATCAGATAATATTGGATAGAGATAATAAGGATCTTGCTGAAAAAAGAAGAGCCCTTGTCATTGAAATGCAATCGATGGAGCATAGAAATGCATGTGATTTGAAACAGAAGGCAAAAATACGGTGGTGTGTCGAGGGTGATGAGAACTCTAAATTGTTTCATGCTGCTATCAATAAGAGAAGACGTCAAAACTCGTTACGGGGAATTAAATACAATGGTTCTTGGATAAATGATGCGGCTGAAATTAAGAAGTGCTTTCATAATTACTTTGCCAAGAAGTTCGAAAGATTTGATGGCCTGGATTTTATGGTGGACGAATCTCAATATAGAAGACTTTCTGGTACGCAAGCTAACAACCTTGAATCCGAGTTCTCTAATGAAGAAATTAAAGCGGCTATTTGGAGTTGTGGTGGGGATAAGGCACCTGGACCGGATGGGTTCTCTTTTGCGATGGTGAAGAGGAAATGGGATGTTATTCAAAATGATATAATTAATATGGTTGGTGACTTTTATCAGCATGCTGAGATTCCTGTTGGTTGAACGCTTCTTTCATTACATTGATTCCTAAGGTAAGTAACCCTGTCTCCATGGCCGACTTTCGACCCATCAGTTTAATTGGATTACAATATAAAATTATTGCTAAATTGTTAGCTAACCGTATCGCGAAAGTCATTAATGATATTGTAAGCCCTGAACAAACGGCCTTCATCAAAGGAAGACAAATTCTTGATGGCCCGTTGCTGCTTAATGAGATCATTGATTGGTACAAGAAAAAACATAGAAGACTTATGTTGTTCAAGATCGATTTCGCGAAAGCTTATGATTCACTATCCTGGGATTATTTGTTCACTATCCTCAAAGCAATGGGGTTTGGGACTAAATGGATATCTTGGATAAAGGCGTGTCTTAAATCTGCTAGATCTTCAGTTTTGGTGAATGGCAGCCCGACTGAGGAATTCTCTATTCAACGTGGACTTCGTCAAGGAGATCCAATGGCTCATTTTCTTTTTATTATTGCTATGGAGGGATTGCATATCGCCATTCAAAACCTGGTTAAAGGTAAAATGTTTAAATGTGCTAACATTAATCAGGTTTTTGTTTCTCATCTTTTTTATGCAGACGATGTCATAATTGTGGGGGAAGGCAATGAGAGTAACGTAAATGTTATAACCAAGGCTCTTAAGTTTTTCCATTGTATTTCTGGGTTAAAGATAAACTTTGATAAATCATCTATTGTTGGAATTGGGATGGATGATTTAGAAACAGCTCATTTGGCTAATGTTGCTGGTTGCAAAGTTGAAAAGCTCCCGTTTAAGTACCTTGGTATACCTATTGGTGGCAGCTCGGCTAGAGTTTCTACTTGGAATCCGATCATTTCCAAGTTTGAGAAAAGACTGTCAAGTTGGAAAGCTAACCTTTTATCAATCGGCGGCAGGTCTACTTTGATTTCTTCTGTCTTGGGATCTCTTGGTATATATTATCTTTCTCTTTTTCGCATGCCTAAAAAGGTTAATAAAAAGTTGGAAGCGATTAGATCTATGTTTTTTTGGGGTGGAAAAAAAGATAACCGAAAGATTTCATGGGTTAAATGGGGTACAGTTTTGGCTGCCAAAAATGATGGTGGTGTGGGTTTTGGTAGTTTAGAAGCTATGAATTATGCACTGTTATATAGATGGAGATGGAGGGCGTTGGGTAATCCTAATAACTTATGGGCTCGTGTGATTGGTTCCATTCATGGTGGTGACTGTTTTTTTAATCTTTCGTCCAAGAATAATGGGGTATGGAAAAGAATTGTTGATGCAGCAAAGGAAATGCATCAGATCCCATCCTTTAATAATAATGTCATTAGTCGTCAAATTGGAAATGGACATAATACTAAGTTTTGGAAAGATACTTGGTGCGGTGACTCTACTTTGGCTTCATTATACCCCAGATTGTATGCTATTGAGACTGAAAAAGATTGTGTGGTCAGTAGCCGGAAAGATACATCGGGGTGGACTTGGAAGTGGCGTCGACAACTCAGATCCTCTCGTGAACTTGACATGCTTGACCAGTTGATCAGCAAGCTTCCGAACAGTTTGAACGAGAAGGAAGATAAATGGGTGTGGAATTATAATGGTAAATCTGATCTCATTATCTCTCAACTTAGATATTGTTATGATCACCATCGACTTCCTATTTCGAGTGATATGAAGACCAAATGGAACAGCCTTGTTCCGAAAAAGATCAACCTGTTTATTTGGAGATTAAGGCGCGACGTTCTTCCTACTTTTATAAACTTGTTTGCTAAAGGTGTCGACATTACCACTGTAAGATGTTACAACTGTTCAAATGGTGTTGAATATACCAAACACATTTTTCATGAATGCAAGCTGGTTATAGAGACAAGATGCCTTTTGTGTGCGTGGCTGGATCTAGAAGTACCTGATGATACCCCGAATCGTGTTCTTTCTTGGAGTGACAACCTTAAAATCCCAGTCAAAAATCGTTATAAACTTGAGGCTATTCTCTTTATATGGTGGTGGCATATATGGAAAGCTAGGAATAATGCTCTTCACAATGATGTTCACGAGAGTAGCAAAGAGATATTCAACTCTATCATATCGCTATCTTACCTTTGGATCCATCATCGAGACAAGAAAGACACTTCCTCATGGGAATCTTGGAACGCGAGACCGATTGCTCTTTGATTTTCGGTTTTTTTTTTTGTTGGTTGTGTCTTGTTTCCTCAGAACTTGTATGAGGTCGTAACAAAAACACCATGAAGTGAAAACCGGTGGCTCGGCCTTCATTGGTGGGGTTTTTTCTTACGTCTTAGGTTCTCCTGTAATTGGCGTAAGTTTTTTTCAACCCTTTTACGACCTTTGCAGTTAAAGTTCTGGGTAGGTGCTAGAATGTGTACTTTTTGTTGTATTTCTAGACTTTGTAATCGTGACCTCTAGCGACTTGCTAGTGGTTGTTTATTATTATTAATATAATTCTTTTGCCGTTCGAAAAAAAAATAAAAAAATTGACACGAAATTTTTTTGGCTTTCTTAATTCCTTCCATGTACAAACAGGGTGAGCGGGCCATAACTTTTGTATTTTTTATTGATAGTACGTACGTTTCAAAAACAAAAAAAAAAAAAAAAAAAAAAAAAAAAAAAAAAAAAAAAAAAAAAAAAAAAAAAAAAAAAAAAAAAAAAAAAAAAAAAAAAAAAAAAAAAAAAAAAAAAAAAATTGACACGAAATTTTTTTGGCTTTCTTAATTCCTTCCATGTACAAACAGGGTGAGCGGGCCATAACTTTTGTATTTTTTATTGATAGTACGTACGTTTCAAAAACAAATATGAAATGCCGAAAAAAACTCAAAACGGTAGACACGTTCATGGAACTCAAAATATAACAGATTCGAAGTAAAGTACTAGACCTCAAAAATCGCTATGTATAATGTATGTAGTTGGTTTTGTCCTTTCACTTTAAAAGTAAAGTATTACCTTTAAATCTTAACCACTCATTTTCTTCTCTCTATTCAAATCTCAATCACTCATTTTTTTTTCTCTTCTCCATAAATTATTTTATTCCTCTAATTCATTTAAATTCTTTTATCTCAAAAACCGTACATCGATAGAGATGTTATTCGATATACTTTCGACGAATATTTTTAATCCGAGGGCGGAGCCCGTCAGGTATATCACCTCATCACCGATCACCCCTATGACCTATCACCGCCTATGATCGATCACCTCCTATAACTTATCACACTCTATTACTTATCACCCCCACCATCTCACCGCCACACCGCACGGACATTTGGCTTGTTCATTATAAAATACGTCTGAGGAAAACCTTAAGGAAACATTGTCAATAAGGTTGATATCTGGTACAAACAAACTAGTACTAACATAATCATAATAATGAGTATATTATTATCATGCATTCTATTTTTATTTTTATTTTTATTTCAAGAGACATAATTAAACAGAGGCAAAAATTTACAAGAAAGCTAGAGAAGTAGAGACTAGAGAGAGGCGGAGACCTAATGGGCTTGATACGGGCCCATATAATGCTTCTCATATAGTCATATATGCGATACTTTTAAAGGTTTTCTTATTATTTTGTGCTATACGGAAAAACAGAATGGGCTTCTTGTGGGCCCAAATCATGCTTCTCAATTTCTCATCATCTCATCATGTATAATGATGATATTTTAATTTTTAAAGGACAATAAGCACATGAATTGAACTAATGAGTATGAAATGCAATTCCAATTATTTTAAAACTAATAAATTCACTAATTATACGTTAGCATGTGTCTGGAGAACACTTTAACAAAATCTCATTATAAATTGTTAAAAACAACAATAGTCAATCCTAATAATGAAGTACACGTCTGGCTTGGAAAAAAAAAAAAACCTTTATTCTCCCTATCCTCTGTGGATCACACTCCTAACCTTACACATACATCCATTATTCATTCATATTTCATACCTAACATTGTCTTTAACTAGTCGCTTCGCTAGCTTCTCCCTGTTTTAAATTTATGTACGAGTAATAATTTTATATTATTTTACACTTTATTATTTGTTGGTCTAAAACATTGTAGTCCTAAACAATATATATTGTTATCTAATCTAATAAAACATATACATTAGCTGATGTACTAACATATGTGGTTACTGTTAGTATATGATCACGTAAAAATGAACGTATGTTCGGAAATGATTTAAGCCTACGGGGTCACACGTCTCGACACAAATGTATCTATAGTTAATTAATATATTAGTGTAATTTATTAATTAATTGGATCACGAATTGAACTAACGACCGTTTGTTAAATGTTAATAGTTAAACGGTAAATAACTAACGGCGTTAACGGAGGAAGGCTTAATTTGTAATTTGGAAATTAAAGGAAAATTCTAGAACCTCCAAGGGAGGTGGCCGGTTTTGGTTTAGGGTTTTAAACCCTAATCTTGACTTATTTTCCAAGTTTCCAAAGGCTATAAATATAAGGCTAGGTTTAAGGGTTTTTATAATCTAATTCAAAGGAATTAAAACCCTAAACTTTCTTCCTCCTCTCCTTCTCTATTTCCGATCGGCCAAGAGAAAAACCCAAAGGGGTTTCGGTTCTAGGTGTCGAACAAAGCAAGGAGAAAGACTCAAGTGTTGAAAGTTCGTGATCAAGTACTAGCATACGTACATCCGTGTGTCGTGTGTGCAATCGTAGAGAGGTTTTATTTTAAACCTTATTATAAAGTTTCTTACTTTATCATCTATAATTAAAGGTACATGTTTTCTTCCTTGGTTAATTAATTAGTTGCATAGTTTAATCTTCCGCTGCGTGCTTTGTGATTTAATTTGATAATTTGTTATATAACCCAACAGTGGTATCACGAGCCTACTATGTGATGATTAATTACCAAAAAGATCAAAATTTGAAGGGGGGTTAGGGTTCATGTGGATCGAAATATATGTATAAATTTTAGATTAATTTTTGTTAGTTTATAATGGTTAATATTAAATTAAATGGAAACAAAATTAATTTTATTTATTTATATATGTTTCGAAAATCAGATCTAAAATAAAAAAAAAAAGTTTTTTTTAAACCCTATTTCCAAGTTTTGATCTTTAAGCATTATTATGTGATAATTGCATGCGTTTATGATGTACCTTTTAATTATTTAATTGTTAAAAAGAAGTAAAAATCATGAATCTTTCATGCAAATTATTCATGACTATTACTTAGATATATTGATATGAAATCTTGATCATTAGGGTTAATTATGCTAGATAATTGAATAAATAATTGTGTGACAATGTGATTATGTTTTGTGAAAGTTCCTGTTTGACACCAGTTCACTAAAAAAATCATAACTTATCAACCGTAAGGAGTTGGAAGCCGAATTCTTTACAGTAGGTGCTTGACTCATAGGGCTACAACTTTTGTGTTTTGTGCTAAGCCCAGTTCGGCCTTCTTCAGTGCCAGATTTGGTCGTGAAGCTGCTGGATTTTCCAGATCAGCACCTTGTTATTTATGGTAGATAATTTGTTATAGAAATTTTGGCTTACGCAATCAAGGCAACTTGATGAATGTGGTCTTTTTCCATATGAAAGAGGAGCCAATCTTATACCATAGTGACAAAATTAGGTTGATTACCTTAATTGTTAAGTTGTAAATTTAGTAAGTTTAATTTTGCCTTTTATGAAAATTGTGTGCAAAATTGTTTTTGGAAAAATAAACTTGACTAATAACTATCGAAATAAGATTTTGTTTATAAAATTTGTGCCCTAAAAATCAAGAGATACACCGGCTCACCCATTTGAACAAACTCTAAGAGAGGTATAAGTCGGAGTGCGTTAGCCTCCTAAAAGGGCGGGTTTTTAATTGCGTTCATCGCAAACCTTTGCCCTTGCGCTTCTTTGTGCGTTCAAATGGAGCTACCGAGCTCTTTTGTATTTAAAGGCAATAAAAATGAATTTTATAAACATATTATGTTTAGAAGATATGCATGAATCTTCAAACATAACTTTTGATCACACATCAAATTGATTGACCCAATAAACTTAAGTCATTGCCATCCAACTCGTAAAGGACACTTGTGGCTGTTGTTTTATTCACTGGTACACAGTGGTGAAATGGCAGTTGCATGGCAAAACCCACTCACTGGTACACGTGGTGGACAAATTTACGCGTTCTTGGTTGGACGACTTAAAGCGAGTTAAGCGGTGAGACCTTGACCCGTGGCAAAAGATGGGACAAAACATGACTACAAATCACTTGATGAATCAAGTGTCATTTGTAGGTCCCATTCTTACTAGGAATTGCACATGTAATGCAATTACTGCTCGTCACTTACCTTTTGAGTACAATCATTTCTAGCAGATCAACTGATGAAATGGTTGTATGTCAATTGGATCCTAGCCTTAATGAAATTAATTGTTTATTTTATAAACATTGGGTAATTGATTTCTTAAGGATTTATTATCAAAAATACTGATTTTTGAACTTAATCTGTTTTGTAGATGGCAATGAATCCTTCCACAAACACCAATGCTTTTCGGCAAATGTTTGAAAGAGAAAAGCTTAATGGATTAAATTTCAATGACTGGTATCGTCAACTGAGAATTGTTCTAAGAGTTGAAGAACGCATGGATGTCATTGAAAGGCAATGGCCAACCGAACCAGGTGCTGAATCAACAGCAGCTGAAAGAACTGAATATAGAGTTCAATACACTAGATTCAATGAAGTTTGTTGTTTGATGCTTGCGAGCATGTCTTCCGAGCTTCAGAAACAATTCGAGAATTACACTCCATATGATATGATCAGAGAACTTAGATCCTTGTATGAAAAACAAGCTGGAGTGGAACTATTCGACTTAGTCGTGGAACTCCATGACATGAAACTTGAATCTGGAAAATCGGTTAGCAGTCATGTGCTCAAGATGAAGAGCATTTTTGACAAATTGGATTCAATGGAGTACGCTTATCATAAAGAGGTAAAAGTTGGAATGATTCTCAAATCCCTTACTAAGGAATTTGAGAGCTTTGTGCAAAACTATACCATGCACTCTATGAAAAAGAGCGTCACTGAACTTCATGCTATGCTCATTGAATATGAGAAGACGATTCCAAAGAAGGCCAATGACCCAAATGTTCTTATGATAAGAGGGGATCCAGAAAGCTAAGAAATCGTACCAAGCTAAAGGCAAGTTTGATGGTAAAGGCAAGGGTAAGCAAGCTGCTTATGCTTCCAAACCAAAGAAAACCCCTCCGGCTAAGAAAGAGCATCCGGCAAAAGACCAGACCTGTCATCATTGTAATGAAGTCGGGCACTGGAAGAGGAACTGTCCCAAGTATCTTGCCGAGTTGAATGTGAAGAAGAAGCAAGCTAGCGTTGCTAGTGTTAGGTCCAGATTTAGTCCAGATTTACTGGACTCGCTCCAGACTCGACTACTGGAGACTTACTGAAGATCTGTCCAGAAACGTGTTCTACTGGACCTACTCCAGACTTGGAATCTGGAGTCCCTCTGAAGATTTGTCCAGAAATAATGGAAGACCAGTGAGCAAATACTTGTATAGGAAATCTGGAGTATTCTCCAGATTAGCTCACTGGACTTCACCCCCAGTCCAGATCAACTCTACTGAAGACATTCTCACTGAAGTCAAAGACTGAAGTCAGAATAAAGAAGACTTACAAATGGCGGAGTCCACTGGAAGTCTTACCAGATATGTACACTGGAGGATTGTCAGTGTTCTAGACCCTACAAGTCTGAACACTGATATCGAGGATTGACTTTATCCCTTACACACTTTCCAAAGAACAATCCACTTGACGTTTACCAACGTATACGTGTGTAAAGGTGGTTGGATAAAAGGATACAAAGTCATTTGATGTGACTTTATCCTTATTCCTTATCCAATACATTTAATGTTCTTGTCGGATCATTAAATACATGCAACCAGATTTGTACGGCACAAAATTCACTGGTGAATTTTGTTGCCTATAAATACAAAGTCATTTCCTTGAGAAAAATACTTTTAAGCATACATTTTGCATTTAAGTGAATTTGTCCAAATACTCTCGATCTTAAACAGGGATACTTCACAACTTTAAGTATCTCGATCCAAAAGAGTTATTTAACAAATATAGATCATTTGTAATTCATAGGTTGTTAGGATACATACTTATTTGTATTATCTTGATTCCGCACAACCTTGTATTTTATTTAACATCATAAATAAAATACACAAATGAAAAATACATAATGTTCCACTTTACTTGTTTATTGCTTTAAGTCTTGTATTACTTTGTTTATATATTCTTGCATTTATTTACAAGTAATACTAGTCCATTCTAGTGATTATTAGACTTGTTGTATTTTACACTTTCCTGGTTAACCATCGAACTTAAGGGACTCACATTTGGTATCAGAGCAGAAGGCTAAACATTGCCTAGATCTGTTTCTTTGATGGCTAACCAAGAAAATACACAAGGAAGTTTTAATCTTGGTCCCGATCCTAATGCTAATATTAATGATCAAAATGAACCACCTATTGTTAATAACACTAATCCACCTCCTCCTCCTACTCCTGCTTCTCCACACGTGCATGTGCACTACTCAAATAATCCTGTTCCTAAATTCAGTGGGAACAGTGATGAATTTGGTACGTGGAAGGCTAGGATGGTTTTGCATATCACTGGTATTGAGAGGAACATGATGAAAATTTTAAATGAAGGTTCTTATGTACCAACATCACCTCTCAATCCCCTTCTTGATCCTTCTGGATCTAGAAGAGGAAGGGAAAAGAGGGAGGAACATTGGTCTGAAGAGGAGAGGAGATTGGTGAATCTAGACACCCTTCTCAAAAACATGATCCTCGGGGCCGTTCCTGAAACCCTAATTCCCACACTAGTTCTTTTTCCTAGTGCTAAAACCATGTGGGATGAACTTTTAAACCAACATGAAGGAGGAGATGACACCATTGTCACCAGAAAGGTCTTCTTAAATAAGAGGTATGAGTCATTTTTTGCTCAACCTAACGAGTCTCTCACTGGTACTTACATCAGATTTATGAGTATCATAAACCAATTGAGAGGTCTTGGGGTTGAGAAGGACAAGGATATACTTCTGGAGAAATTTTGTGATATTCTACCCACCAAATGGTCTCACATAATCCTGGTCTTACGACAAGGTAAAACTCTGCACACACACACTCTCTCAACTCTATATGGAGCTTTCAGGTATACTGAAGAAAATCAAGCTCAGAGAGTGGTGGCAGAACAAGATGCTTTTAACCATGCCTCCAGTAGTCCTAACGTGGTTAGTCATACTGAACCACATAGTACAGCACTGATATCTTCTGAGAATGTATTTTCTATGAAGAAAATGGTGTCTGAACTCATGGATTCTGGAGAGACCAGTCAAATCTCTCCAGACTGTTGTGATGAAACTGATGATGATGACCTCATTGCAATGATTGCTAAAACGTTTAACCGTTTCAAAGCAAGAGCAACTATGCCATCTGGACAATTTGCATCCAGTTCTTCAACTGATAAGACCAATTTGACATGTTTTAAGTGTGGCAAAAAGGGTCATTTCATGAAAGATTGCAGGTCCAACCAGTTTGTATCCAAGCCTGGTCCATTCTCTTCAAATAATGAGCCTGATGATAGCTATAAACTGAAATATAAAAAGCTTAAGGCCCAGATTGCTCTCATGGCACAACAAATTGAAAACAATAATAAGTGCATGATTGCAACAACTTAAGAGAAGTGGGTTCCTTCTGATGAATCATCTGTTGATGAAGAAGAAGAAAGAGATTGCTGTTACATGGCTCTGGCAGACGATGAGCACCTGGTGAAGGAAGATGTCACATCTGGACGATGGGTAGACATTGTTATTAAGAAGGTTAGTGATTATGATTGTGCAACTGACCAAGAACTAAAACTGAACATAGCTGAAGCTCTTAATTCTGATTTGATATTTGTACAAACTGTTAGATCTGATTGTGTAAATGGTCTAGAAACAGATTCTTCTGAAATAACTGTTTTAAAATCAAAATTGAAAGAACTTCAAGACATTGAACTGGCATTTCAAGCCCAGGTTCTGGTAACTGAACAATTGATTCAAGAAAAACAAGATCTTGAAGTCATTTTAGAGAAAGAAAAACTGGTAAGTAAATCATGGCTAGAAACCAAAAAGCCATATGATGCTGGAGTAAATCAATTTCCAGCTCAAAAACGTGCATACTTAGATGGAAATACTCATGTAGCATCATTAATACCAGTAATCGATCGATTACCAGAGGGGTTCAGGCCCACCACTGTTTATGATAAGCCTGTAACTCCCAAGACCAATATTTACCCAGTTCAATCCCCAGAGGTCAAGACTGGAGCATTCCAGATGACTGCTACAGTTAAAGAGGTTTATCGGAATAAACCTTTGCCTCAGACCAATACCCTACCTAAGCCTAGGACTGGAAAGGCTAAGGTGTCATCTGAAGAAAATATTTTGTCCAGGTTAGAGAGCCAGATTCAAATTCTGACTCGTCAATCTCAAAGTTTTAATGCAAGATTAAACTTTATTGAGGGTACTTCATCTGGCCCTAGACAAAATACAAAACCTTTTGCAAAGAAAGTTAAATCTATTTCTCCAGTTGAGAAAAAGAAAAAGGTTTCAAAACTATCAACCCAGTGGTCTTTTCAACTAAGACCACTGTTGAAGAAAGTGAACTAAACCAGATTGCCCCAGGGACCTATAAGGGAGGGTCCAGTGAACCCATCAGTCGATGGGTTCCCAAATCTAACTGATAAGTATCTGGTGTATGTGCAGGGCGATCGAAAGAAATATATCTGGTATCTTGACAGTGCTGCTGGCAGGACGATGATTGGATGTAAGACCCTGCTGGAGGAGTTCACCATTTCTGATGGACCCTCCATTACTTTTGGAAATGATGGTTGTGGAAAGACTGAGGGATACGGTGTTCTGAACAATGGACAAGTCAAGTTCAGACGTGTTGCATTTGTGAATGGTTTGAAATACAACCTGATCAGTGTAAGTCAACTGTGTGATGATGGCTATCAAGTGCTATTCAATATTACTCAGGGTATCGTATTCAACAAGGACTGGAAGGTAGTGTTGATTGCTCCCAGAAAAGGGAATGTGTATGTGATGGATATGGAAAGCTCTCCTTCAGAGCAGTGTTTCTATACTCAAGCTGATGAAGACACAAACTGGTTATGGCACAAAAGGTTATCCCATTTAAATTTCAAGAATATTAATAAGTTGTCCAGAAAACAACTTGCAGATGGGATACCTTCAGTTTCCTTCAAAAAGGAAAGGTCATGTCCAGGATGTGAGATGGGTAAGCAAAAACGTACCAGTTTCAAGACCAGACAGAATTTCAGCATATCTGAACCCCTTCATATGCTTCATATGGACCTCTTTGGTCCAGTGAATGTTCAGACTCGTGCTGGTAAAAGATACACCCTGGTGATCGTAGATGAATTCTCCAGATATTGTTGGGTGATCTTTCTGAGGTCTAAAAGTGAAGCTGCTGCTGAAATCATCAGTCTTATCAAGCAAATTGAGCTCAAGTACAGTCGAAAAGTGTGTCAGTTAAGAAGTGACAATGGAACAGAATTCCAGAATGAAACTCTGGAGTCATTCTGTACTGACACTGGCATCTCCCAGAATTTCTCATCAGCCCGCTCTCCAGAACAAAATGGTGTGGTGGAAAGGAAGAATCGAACGCTGATAGAAGCTGCCAGGAGTATGCTTGCTGAATCTGGTCTGTCTACCAGTTTCTAGGCGGAAGCAATTGCAACTGCTTGTCACACCCAGAATCGATCAGTGTACATCAAAAGACACAAAAAGACAGCCTATGAAGTCTTAAGAAATAGAAAACCAAATATTGGTTATTTTCACTTTTTTGGATGTCCAGTTTACATCCTGAACGACTCCAGTCAGTTAGGCAAATTTGATGCCAAAGCTGATGAAGGGTATTTCTTAGGCTATTCAGCCATTCGCAAGGCCTTCAGAGTCTACAACAAGAGACTGGAGAAGGTCCATGAGTCAATTCATGTAACATTTGATGAATCAAATGCTGAAATCAACAAGAAGCCAGCCCTTGACACTCCCCCAGTAACTCCAATTGTCTTTTGTGAATCTGATCCTATAAACGACAAAAATAAAGATTCAAAAGACACAGTTTCCAGTCATCCTGATCTGGAACCTGTTCAGAAAAAGAAACTCTCCAGTAGTACTCCATTCTATCCTTCTATTATTTTCAAACTACCCTCTAAAATTAATATTGGATCAGATGTTCGTACTACTCCCCAGTATCAGTGTCAGTTGAGAATAGACCAGAAATGTCTTCTTATGAAGAATTCCAAACTGAACCAGTACTTCAGGAAATGCCTTCAAATGAAGAAATTCATGATGCAAATCGTGATTTAAATGACTCAGATGAAGATACTGAAGTAGTCTGGCAAGATCCTCCTCCAGAAGCAACTCCAGAGGAGACTCAACTGAATTCTTGCACTGATATTGTTGTCAGTAACAATCCTGGTCAGTACTCCAGATGGACAAAAAGCTCATCCTATTGATCAGATCATAGGTGACTCCAGTAGAGGAGTTCAGACCAGAAGAGCCTCCTGTAATCAATGCTTATACGTTAGTTTTCTATCTTTGATGGAACCAAAGAAGATTGACGAGGCTATGGAAGATCCAAGCTGGGTGACTGCTATGCAAGAAGAGCTTCACCAGTTTGAAAGGAACAAGGTCTGGTATCTGGTTCCTTTCCCAGTTGGAAAGAAAGAACCAATTGGAACAAGATGGGTCTTCAGAAACAAAGTAGATGAAGATGGCCACGTAATCAGAAACAAGGCCAGACTGGTAGCACAAGGCTACTGCCAGTCAGATGTCGACTTTGATGAATCATTTGCTCCAGTGGCTAGACTTGAAGCGATCAGAATATTCTTAGCATTCGCTGCTTATCATCAGTTCAAGGTCTACCAGATGGATGTAAAGAGTGCTTTCTTGAATGGAAAGCTTGGAGAAGAAGTTTATGTCAGACAACCACCAGGTTTCGTTGATGAAAAGCATCCACATTGGGTATATCGTCTGGACAAAGCGCTTTATGGCCTCAGACAAGCCCCACGTGCCTGGTATGACACTCTGACTAAACATTTCTTGAAAAATGGTTTCAAACGAGGTGCAATTGACAATACCTTATTTATTCTTCATGAAAAAAGGTAATCTGTTAATGGTACAAATTTATGTTGATGATATTATTTTTGGTCTACTGATGAAAACATGTGCAAGAAATTTTCGAAAATAATGTCAACTGAATATGAGATGAGTTTAATGGGTGAATTAACATATTTTCTTGGACTCCAGATTAAACAAAACAAAGATGGCATCTTTATTAATCAAGAAAAATATGTTAGAGATCTTTTAAAGAAATTTGATATGAACTCTTCACCATCTAAACCAACTCCAATTTCTGCACCACTGACACTGGACTCCGATCCAGATGGAAAACCAGTGAACACCACTGTCTATAGAGGCATGGTTGGTTCACTGATGTATTAACTGCCAGTAGACCAGATATTATGTTTTCAACATGTTTATGTGCCAGATATCAGTCTAATCCAAAGGAATCTCATATGCTTGCTGTAAAGCGCATACTGAAGTACCTTAAAGGTGTCCCCAGTCTAGGTCTTTGGTATCCCAAAGGTCAGGCATGGATCTAATGGGTTATTCAGATTCAGATCATGCAGGTTGTAGTAGAGATAGATAGGAAATCCACAACTGGTGGATGTCATTTCCTAGGTGGCAAACTGGTCAGCTGGACCAGTAAGAAGCAAACTTCAGTTTCATTGTCCACTGCTGAAGCTGAATACGTGTCTGCAGCCAGTTGTTGTGCTCAGATACTCTGGATGAAGAACCAGTTGCTTGATTATGGTATTAAATATTCAAAGACCCCAATCTTTTGTGATAATACCAGTGCCATTGCTATCTCAAACAATCCAGTCATGCACTCCAGAACGAAGCACATTGATCTCAGGTATCACTTCATTCGTGATCATATTATGAAAAACAACATTGAACTCCATTTTATTCCACTGACAAACAACTCGCTGACATTTTTACCAAACCTCTGGATGTCAAAACTTTTGAATTTCTTGTTGGTGAGTTGGGAATGTTAAACCCTTAAATCTGGTAACTGCTCAGATATTGAACGCCTTTGTGTACTATCTTTGCATCATTAGATTTCTGGAACATTCCAGGGAAAGACTTGAAAGATATTTTTTCTTAAAAAAATGTTTTAAGTTCAAGGGGAATTTATTAATTTATTTTCTCACTGGACAAACTCTTCAGAAAATATTACTGGTGCTTTGTAAATGTGTCCCTCTCACTGGTAACTGGACAGATTGAAGTGCGTGTTTGAGGTGACTTATGTCTCCTTGTAAATGTGTCCCTCTCATTTGTCTGAATTAGTTGACGTGCAAGTTTGAGGTTACCAGTCTTTCAAAAATGGTTTTCACTGGTACTTTACTGGAGTGTCCCTCCAGTGTACCATCAGTACATGTTCACTGGACTAATCCACCAGTGATACTGGAGTGTCCAGTCAACCTCCGGATGCACTGAAATATGTCATAATACTTTCTAAATACTTGGTCATTGTGTGTGCCACGTAAGCAAATCTTTTTGGAGATATTTTAATCCTACGTGGCATGTAAATTTTTCAACGTAATGATGGTATTTTTACCTTGGGAAATCAAAAAGAGCAACTTGTTAATGTTTGTGGGCTGTAAACTGTCACACATTTATGTGTGATGTGATGTAATTAATGCGGATCTCAGAACCTCGATCAAAATTATATTTGATAATTTCAAATAAACCGTTTGAGTTCCACATTCTTTCTCCTATATATACCCACTTTCAATTTTATTTGCATTTACTTCGAACATATTTACTCCCAAATCTTTCAAATTCCTTCATTTACTTCTTCATTCATTTTCCAATCATCATCATCTCTCTTATTTACTCCATTTACATTCAATTCCTTCATCAATTCTTCATCATAACCTATATATATATATTCAATTTCATCTTCATCTATTCTTTATAAAATGGCACCTAGACAGTCAAAATCGCTCAAAAATCTCCTTGCCGCTGAATATGCCCCTTCTGATAATGTTGAAAGGGCACCTCATATTAATCTTGAGGCAAATGCCATTAGAATCAACATGAATAACTGGATGGCAAGACTCTCTCTCTCCAGTGTTCATGATGCCCAATCGATTATTGGGAGATTAAACTCATTCTTTCTCTCTTGCCCATTATATGGTGCGTTAACATTAAATCCAGGAAGGATGTACCACGAGTACCTGTGTGAATTCTGGTACACTGCAACATTTGATGATGAAACTTCATCTATTAATTATACTCTCAAGGGAGGTACCAGATCCCTTGGTTTCACTGCAAGTCTGCTCAGGTCTGTTCTACAGTTAAACTATCATGAACAGAATGAGTTTGCCTATTGAGCTTCCCACTAGTATCAATACAAGGGAAGTATGCAGGCTGATGGGGCACACGGATATCTTGGATGAGCATGGCCAGCTATCCAGGAAAGGGACTATCTACATGAGCAAGCTGTCAGACTCATGGAGATATTTCTTCACTCATATTGTTGAATGTCTGGGAGGCAGTTCTGGAGGGTTAGACCAGATCAATCAAACCCATCTCCAGATTGCCTACTGTTTATGGTTTGGGCTTAGAGTGGACTTCGCCCAAATTCTTTTTGATGACCTGGTAGAGCGTCTCAGAGTGAAGGAAGAAAACCTTTTGTTCCATATATTCGTTTCCTTTCACTGCTGTTTAAAAATGGTCTTGGAGACCAGTATGATTTTGATACTACTCACTTTTCTGTGAGTGAGTATATGAGAGATTTGGTCAATCTCAGATCTCCACTGGACGAGGTAGATATTCCTCAGTCCATGCTTTCCTTCCAAAGGGAAGAAGCTGAAATGGCTCCAGATAGAGGTCAAGCTGTTGAAAGAGCCTCTGGAGACCAAGATGTACAGATCATTGAAGCTGTACAACCAATTAGACAAGTGGCTCCTGAAGGTCAAGTACAAGAAGTTGTTGAACCTTCCAGACGACCTAGAACTAACAGGCGTCTGATGAGAGCAGGACTTCAGGTGAATCCTGAAAGACATCCTGGGGATGTTATGAATTTGGATGGGTCTCCAATTTTTGAAGAGAACGTACAAGAGGTTGTTGGGCAGGTAACTGATGAACAAATTGAAAATGTTGCCCAAGTTGTTGAGCAGGTTGTTGAGGAAGTTGAGCAAGAGGCTCAAATAGACTTAAATGTAGGGGCTGGTGAACAAGTGAATGTAGAGACTGGTGAACAGTCTGGTGAACAGACAGTTGGGATGGCTCCAGAATGGGATGACATAGATTCCCCAATGTCTGAAGGTTTTGATGCAAACTTGAATTTTCTAGGTGAAGATGTCCAAGAAGAAGAAAGTCTACCAGAAATGCCACCACCTCCACCAGAAATGCCACCACCACAATCAAACATGCCACCACCACCACCACCTTCAATTCCAGAACACTCAATACTTCACTCCAGCAACCACTCAACCTTCACAATCTCAACCTCCACCTCGTGCGCCGGAGTCACCAGTTGCAACATCTGAAGCTGCAACTGAAGAGGACTGGGCATAAGTTCCTCTAATGACCAGATTACCTTCAACTCTTGAACCTCCCAGTGGTCTCTCCACTTCATCTTCTACC
The DNA here is from genome assembly GCA_034093135.1 of Erigeron breviscapus. Lineage (NCBI taxonomy): Eukaryota > Viridiplantae > Streptophyta > Magnoliopsida > Asterales > Asteraceae > Erigeron > Erigeron breviscapus. Next base: position 17,063,260 of record CM067167.1, read on the forward strand.
GAGGTCCAAGGCCTTTTAAGTAAGGTGGCGGACCTGGAGAGATCACTCCAGACTTCATCTCAGGTTATTTCAGACTTCAAATCTTTATTATCAAATAACCTTGCTTCTGAGATGAATGTCTTTGCTGGGAATGAGAAGCTGGTTTATGAGAAGCTTGATGAACTGGTACTGGCCACAAACAACAACACTGAAAAGTTCAAAATGGCAGTCCAGGGATTAGAGACAAGGTTGGTTAATTCTGTTCAGACTGCAGTCACTGGTGAACTGGCAGGTCTGAAAAAAGATGTTCAGAACTTGGTTTTCAGGGTCAGTTCTCTGGAGACTAGACCCACACTAGACCAGGATGCAGTTGTCAGAACAATAAGTGATGCATGTACAAGGAAGTTCAGAAACAATATGCTGAAAGAAATATGTGAAGAAGTTTCTGAGACTGTTCTTCGTAGCATTCATGATGGGGTGTTACCCCAAGTAGACAAGTTACTGGATGAGAAGTTGCCAAAACACTTGCCTAAAGCTGTTGCAAATGTTCAGAAGGAAGTGCAGGCACTTAAGAAAGTTGTGACTGAAACAACTCCAGTAGCAGGTACAACATTTGGTGCACTGGACAGACTTATGCTTGAAGATTTATGGAATGATCTCAAGTCAAGGACTGGTGATCATTCCAAGGGGGAAAAGTCGTCTGGTGACCAAACACTGAAGCAATTGTCACAAAGAGCATATGGCACTGAAGCCGGGCTAACTGAAGGAGCTACTGGTACTGAAGCCAGTGAGCCCCAGTTTGAGTCCTTCCCAGATATTCCATCTACTCTGAAGTCAGTTAAGGGAAAACAACAAATGGAATCTGGAGAGGAAGAGCAAACTGTTGAAGATGCTGATGATGAAACATCCAAGAAGCTTAAACAAGAATGCATCATGATAGAGATTTTCAAAAGAAATCAAAAAGATGAACTGCTGGCCCATCAAAGGGAGATGGCAACTATGGGTACTCTGGATTCTTACAATGCTGGCAGGTTAGGCATTAATATTGAAGTATATAAAAAGATGAAGGATGACCCCAGAGTTCATCAATGTTTGAGTTTATTGGATGATGTTCATGTACGCTCTTTCTACGCCGAAGAAGAACAAGTCTATGATTCTATAATTTATGGCGTGAGTGTACCAGAACTCATCAGACAAAGAAAGGATGAACTGGTAAGCCTCCAGAAAAAGATCAGAAAGAACGCTGGTGCTCCGGAGATAGAGTACAGGAAGCGACTTACTGGCTTACCAAAATTGACTGCCAGACAAATCAAAGCAATCAAAGATGCTGATGTAAGCAATTTCATTCCCCTGGACACTTCTCGAAAAATCAATCGTCAAGAACTCCAATCTGCTGTAGAGCAAAGGAGAGTGTCCAAGGAAACTGAATCATTGATCCAGCAAGCCAAGCTGAAAGAAAAATACAATGAGATGTTGAATTTCAGGGCTGATGCCAGAAGGATCACTGGTGCTTAAATCAAATTGGCTGAAGATCATGAAGGCATGTCTAAGTTTGAAGTAAAGTTGACCAGGGAGGGTAACTTTACTGATGAGAGGAAAAGTACTTCAGTCCAAGCATTTGGATGGAGTGAACTAAAAGAAATCGCTTTAACGTTCAGGGGGAAGACAAATGTGTCGACTGATGTTAAAGCATTTCTGAAAAGAATTGAAAAGGTATGGAGAAGAAAGCAACAGATGGAAGTTGCAATGGGCATAAGATCACCAGAATCAATACCATCTTCTCCATCACCAAAGAGAAAGCTACTGAAGATGCTCCAGGACAGACATCAAAAAGAAGGGCCTGACTCTTATCATTTACTTGTTGTAAATTTATTGTTTTATGAAACTTGTATACTATTTATCAGTTGATGTATGTAATAATAGTTGCAATTTTTGATTCATATAAGTAAATGATCAGATTTAGTCTAAGTTAGAACTTAAATGATGAAACTGAAAACACTCATGATCTATAAAGTGTTTTCCAGTAACTTAGATTTTTAGACTAAGTCAAAACTTGTGTTTTTCAAGCATACAAAATGTATAGATTCAAGCTTGAAAACACTTGCATTATTTCTAAACAAATAGGGGGAATTTGTTAGGTCCAGATTTAGTCCAGATTTACTGGACTCGCTCCAGACTCGACTACTGGAGACTTACTGAAGATCTGTCCAGAAACGTGTTCTACTGGACCTACTCCAGACTTGGAATCTGAAGTCCCTCTGAAGATTTGTCCAGAAATAATGGAAGACCAGTGAGCAAATACTTGTATAGGAAATCTGGAGTATTCTCCAGAATAGCTCACTGGACTTCACCCCCAGTCCAGATCAACTCTACTGAAGACATTCTCACTGAAGTCAGAATAAAGAAGACTTACAAATGGCGGAGTCCACTGAAAGTCTTACCAGATCTGTACACTGGAGGATTGTCAGTGTTCTAGACCCTACAAGTCTGAACACTGATATCGAGGATTGACTTTAGCCCTTACACACTTTCCAAAGAACAATCCACTTGTTCTTTACCAAAGTATACGTGTGTAAAGGTGGTTGGATAAAAGGATACAAAGTCATTTGATGTGACTTTATCCTTATTTCTTATCCAATACATTTAATGTTCTTGTCGGATCATTAAATACATGCAACCAGATTTGTACGGCACAAAATTCATTGGTGAATTTTGTTGCCTATAAATACAAAGTCATTTCCTTGAGAAAAATACTTTTAAGCATACATTTTGCATTTAAGTGAATTTGTCCAAATACTCTCGATCTTAAACAGGGATACTTCATAACTTTAAGTATCTCGATCCAAAAGAGTTATTTGACAAATATAGATCATTTGTAATTCATAGGTTGTTAGGATACATACTTATTTGTATTATCTTTGATTCCGCACAACCTTGTATTTTATTTAACATCATAAATAAAATACACAATTGAAAAATACATAATGTTCCACTTTACTTGTTTATTGCTTTAAGTCTTGTATTACTTTGTTTATATATTCTTGCATTTTTTTACAAGTAATACTAGTCCATTCTAGTGATTATTAGACTTGTTGTATTTTACACTTTCCTGGTTAACCATCGAACTTAAGGGACTCACAGCTAGTACTTCAGGTATCTTCACTATTGAATTATTTTCCTTTACTAAGCGTAAATCATGGGTTTATGACACTGGTTGTGGAACTCATATCTGTAATGAATTACAGGCACTTAGGAAAAGGAGGAAGCTGAAGCCCGGAGCTTTGCAGCTGTTCGTGGGCAATGGTCTACCAGCCCCTGTTGAAGCTATTGGAGAATATCATTTAGTTCTTCCTTCCGGTTTAATTATTGTTTTGGACAATTGTCATTATGCACCATCTATTACTAGAGGTGTAGTTTCAGTTTCTTTGTTGAAAGACAACGGATTCATTAATGTTTTTAATGATGATGGTATTTCAGTTTCTAAAAATAATGTTCATTATTTTGATGTTGTTGCTTGTGATGGTATTTATGAAATTGATATGCGTGGTTGTGATTCAAATAATCCAATGTATAATGTTAGCAAAAGAGCCAAGACTAACTTGGACTCTACTTATCTGTGGCACTGTCGTCTTGGACACATTGGCAAAAATCGCATTGAAAGACTTCAACGTGAAGGGATTTTACAATTAAATGATGAATCATTTGATAAATGCGAGTCATGTGTTTCCGGCAAAATGACAAGAAAACCTTTTCTGAATAAACCAGAGAGGGCTAAAGATCTTCTTGGACTCATTCATACCGATGTTTGCGGCCCATTTTAGACATGTGTCAAGAAAAGGAGCTAGCTACTTCATAACTTTTACGGATGATTTCAGTCGTTATGGTTATGTTTAACATAAACATGAAATGTTTGAAACATTCAAAGAGTTTAAAAATGAAGTAGAAAATCAACTCGGCAAAACCATCAAGATTCTTCGTTCGGATCGAGGTGGTGAATACTTAAGCCAAAAGTTTAAGGATTATCTGAAAGCGTGTGGAATTGTCCAACAGCTTACTCCTCCATACACTCCTCAACATAATGGAGTGTCTGAAAGGAGAAATCGAACCTTGCTAGACATGGTGAGATCTATGATGAGCCTTACGACTCTCCCATTTTCGTTTTGGGATTATGCTCTTGAGACTGCTGTACGCATTCTCAATATGGTTCAAACCAAGAAGGTTGACAAGACACCATATGAATTATGGCATGGAAATGTTCCTAATCTGTCTTACTTAAGAGTCTGGGGATGTGAGGCACTTGTGAAGCGCGATACGCCTGACAAACTTGAACCCAGAACTACTAAGTGCATCTTTGTCGGATACCCTAAGAAAACGATGGGTTACGACTTCTATGATCCCGTCAAAAACACTGTTCGCGTTGCTCGATATGCTGAATTCTTTGAAAAGAAATTAGTTCCAGAGAATAGTGGGAGGGTTGTAGAACTTGATGAGACTCAAGAGGAAGATGTGTCACCTTCTGAAGCTCCTAGCAATCATCAACTTAGGGGGGAAAATGTTCAAAGTGATGAACCTCAAGTCGATGATGATGAAGCGATTCCACTTCGTAGGTCTGAAAGGACAAGACGTCCTACTGACAGATTATGTCTGATGGTAGAAGAAAACGTTTTAGGAGATCTCGATGAGCCTCCGAATTTCAAAGCTGCATTATCAGATACGGAATCTGAAAAATGGCTTGAAGCTACGAAGGTGGAAATGAAATCCATGAAAGACAATCAAGTCTGGAGCTTGGTTGATCTTCCACAAAATGCTCAAACTGTTGGGTGTAAGTGGATCTTCAAGAAGAAGACGGACATGGATGGAAATGTACACACCTATAAAGCTCGTCTCGTGGCGAAAGGTTATACTCAACGTTTCGGTGTTGACTATGATGAGACCTTTTCTCCAGTTGCGGACATTAGAGCTATTAGGATTCTCTTAGCCATAACTGCGTACTATGACTTTGAGATATGGCAAATGGATGTTAAGACTGCCTTCTTAAATGGTTACTTGGATGAAAAAGTCTATATGGATCAACCTGAAGGTTTTATTGATCCAAAACATCCCAACAAAGTATGCAAGCTTCAAAGGTCCATTTATGGACTAAAGCAAGCATCAAGAAGTTGGAACAAGCGGTTTGATGAAGAAATCAAAAAGTTTGGTTTCGTTCAAAATTCCGATGAGCCATGTGTATATCGCAAAGCTAGTGGGAGTAATGTTACTTTCCTTGTCTTGTATGTTGATGACATATTGATCATAGGAAAACACATTCCAATGTTGCAAGATATTAAATCCCATATTGGAAAGTGTTTTGCCATGAAAGATTTAGGAGAAGCGGCATTTATTCTTGGAATCAAGATCTACCGAGATAGATCAAAGCGGTTAATTGGACTAAGTCAAAGTGCTTATATTGATAAGGTCTTGAAGCGATTCAAGATGGAGAATTCTAAGCGTGGGTTTACACCTATGCAAGAAGGACTTACTTTATCTGTCAAACAGGGTGCTACTACACCTAATGAGGTGGAGCGTATGCAAAGAGTTCCTTATGCTTCGGCTGTGGGATCTATTATGTATGCGGTTAGATGCACTAGACCCGATGTGGCGTTCGCGCAAAACATCGTTAGCCGATATCAACAGAATCCAGGTGAAAGTCACTGGACTGCTGTCAAGAACATTCTGAAGTACCTACGGGCTACTAAAGATATGTTTTTGGTGTATGGGGGAAATCCAGACTTAAAGCTCAAAGTGACCGGATACTGTGATGCTGGATTTCAAACTGATAGAGATGACACGAAGTCTCAGTCAGGATTCGTCTTTGTTCTTAACGGAGGTGCTGTGGATTGGAAAAGCAAGAAGCAAACTACAGTTGCCATGTCTGCAACAGAGTCTGGGTACATTGCCGCCTCAGAAGCCGCAATGGAAGCAGTCTGGATAAGGAAGTTCATTAGCGGGCTTGACGTGATCCCATCAAGTGACTTACCCACTGATATGTACTGTGATAATACTGGTGCATTACTCATTGCCAACGAACCCGGAGTTCAGAAAGGTGCCAGACATTATGCTAGACGATATCACTATGTTCGTGAGCAGATCGAACTAGGAGAAATCAAATTACTCAAAGTTCACACAGATTTTAACTTAGCTGATCCTTTCACAAAAGCTTTGTCTAGGCCTAAGCTTGAAAGGCACGCCGAGGGCATAGGACTTAAATTAGCTAGTTATTTCATGTAAATCTGTTGTTTCGGTATTTGGATAAGGGATGTTAAACAATTTATATTTTCTATAATGAAATAAAGTACTTGATATGTTTGATTTCATTTAATATTAATTGTGTCCTATATTTGCATGTTTAATCCTTGAATATTTTATAATATTCTAAATTGTCCATTGTCGATTAACTATATGGGAGTATAGTTAAACTAAGACAAATCTGAGCGATTGGTTATATTTCTTGGAATATATAATGGATGGTCCCACCAAACTCACATGATATCCATAGTTGATGCATATCGGACTACCCCACTAACGAATTATTACTTTATGGATCGGCGTCATTAAGTAAAAATTCGTAAATGGTTACTTTATTGATCCTTTGACTTGAGATACAAGCAGGTCAGCATGTATGGATTGCACTTACTTGATATAGTTCTAACTCTCCTGAATAAGGGAGTAAATAAAGGGCTATTTTCAGAAAGTGTAGTGAAGTATGATGACTGACACGTGTAGTCAATATAGGATTTGTTCCTTCGACTTAAAAGTTGAAGTATGATACCATTGACGCCCTCATTAGGACTAATTAAGATGTTTGCATGGCCGTGCCCAAATAAATCCAGATGGTTCTCGATTATATTTGGTAATCATTAATTAGTTATGGAATGAGAAACAGAATCGTTAAATCATGAAATGACATTGATCCATATTCATGTTTAACACGGTATCTGAACAAAGGGATAATAAATGCCTCAACCATTTAAATATACTTTAAGAAACTATACTTGAATATTTTTGGGAGCATTGGCGTGTTGCTAGACGCTAACCAATGTTATTACCTTCATTTGTTACGAGCTCAAGTGGGAGCTGTTAGTATATGATCACGTAAAAATGAACGTATGTCCGGAAATGATTTAAGCCTACGGGGTCACACGTCTCGACACAAATGTATTTATAATTAATTAATATATTAGTGTAATTTATTAATTAATTGGATCACGAATTGAACTAACGACCGTTTGTTAAATGTTAATAGTTAAACGGTAAATAACTAACGGCGTTAACGGAGGAAGGCTTAATTTGTAATTTGGAAATTAAAGGAAAATTCTAGAACCTCCAAGGGAGGTGGCCGGTTTTGGTTTAGGGTTTTAAACCCTAATCTTGACTTATTTTCCAAGTTTCCAAAGGCTATAAATATAAGGCTAGGTTTAAGGGTTTTTATAATCTAATTCAAAGGAATTAAAACCCTAAACTTTCTTCCTCCTCTCCTTCTCTATTTCCGATCGGCCAAGAGAAAAACCCAAAGGGGTTTCGGTTCTAGGTGTCGAACAAAGCAAGGAGAAAGACTCAAGTGTTGAAAGTTCGTGATCAAGTACTAGCATACGTACATCCGTGTGTCGTGTGTGCAATCGTAGAGAGGTTTTATTTTAAACCTTATTATAAAGTTTCTTACTTTATCATCTACAATTAAAGGTACATGTTTTCTTCCTTGGTTAATTAATTAATTGCATAGTTTAATCTTCCGCTGCGTGCTTTGTGATTTAATTTGATAATTTGTTATATAACCCAACAGTTACATCATTCACCATTACGTATTGTATGGCTAAACTTTTAATAAGCGTTAAGCATAAAGTTTTAGGTGTAAGAACAAAAAATGTGTACTTATAAAAGATACCTAGAACTTTTACAAAATCTAAAAGTCAAAGTGCTAATAAAACCAACATGGCCAACCTCTAGATGAAACAAATTGTATATGGAAACAAATTTTTATGGTTGAGTTCTACAATTAGGTACTTTGTGGCCGGGTTGTGTTGGCATGGGCGTCCTTTTCATTCTCATCCATTTGTAAAATGTAAAGTTCAAATACTTTGAAATTTTGTTAAAATATTAAGTTGGAAGGAGACTAATTAGAAAAACTCTTAACTTGAATTATTTCTTTCTTGTCTTTTTCAATACCTAAATAGATTTGGTATCCTAACGTCGATCAAATCAAAATCAGAAGCTACTCATTGTGGTCTAGCGCTATCGTGATAAGTTCGTAGGATGTGATAAAGTTTACGATGACATATACGATAAGGACGTAGTCCCGCACTTTATGTACCATTGTACCAAAATATACATAAACCTTAGCCAATTTTAAGTTTTTATAAAAAAATGTATCCACTTTTAAAAATTCATAGTTCAAATTTTGGTATAGTAGGTTATGAATCAAACCAAACCAAACAAAATTTTTTGTACATGGGCTTAATCAATCGCATACTCATTGTCTACGATGAAATCCATTTCATCACTAAAGTACAAAAAATCTAAAAGTCAAAGTGCTAATAAAACCAACATGGCCAACCTCTAGATGAAACAAATTGTATATGGAAACAAATTTTTATGGTTGAGTTCTACAATTAGGTACTTTGTGGCCGGGTTGTGTTGGCATGGGCGTCCTTTTCATTCTCATCCATTTGTAAAATGTAAAGTTCAAATACTTTGAAATTTTGTTAAAATATTAAGTTGGAAGGAGACTAATTAGAAAAACTCTTAACTTGAATTATTTCTTTCTTGTCTTTTTCAATACCTAAATAGATTTGGTATCCTAACGTCGATCAAATCAAAATCAGAAGCTACTCATTGTGGTCTAGCGCTATCGTGATAAGTTCGTAGGATGTGATAAAGTTTACGATGACATATACGATAAGGACGTAGTCCCGCACTTTATGTACCATTGTACCAAAATATACATAAACCTTAGCCAATTTTAAGTTTTTATAAAATACCAAATTTGCCCTTAATGAATTAATTTACACTATAAACCTTTATTTTAAACCCTTATTTTCTAAAAATTTCCACTATCACAATTATATCAACCTACACCACTTGACACCGTCACCACCACCAATAGTACCATCACCGACACCACTAGACCGCCTTCCCCACCAGCACCGCCGCATTGCACGGGTACCATGCTCGTATATCATGTATATGTATGTACATTGCTTATTAATTAAAAATAAACGCCATTGATGAATTTGATGAATTGGACGGTGAATTTGATAGATGTGATGAATTTGATGGATTTATGATGAATACAAAGAAAATCAAAAGCTCTAGCTTACTATATCATTGTAATTCTTAACATTTTAGTAGTGTTTATTCATCAAAATGATTCCTTTTCACAAGGAAAAAATTAACTGAAATAATCCTACAAAGTGAACATCCAACAAAATTGCACCCAAGTTATTTCTTTAACAGCCATTCAAAAAAAACAAAAAAAAAGGTTATTTTTTAATAAGTCAATAGTTGACCCATTAGCATGAAGCATTGAAGCAACTTCTTTAAAAAAGCACCAACTTTTTCAAGAAAAAGAAAAGAGAAGTGCACAGTTTACACTAGTGGACCATGAGACCACACCCTTGGCTCCCAAGTCATTCTTTTTCTATATATATAACACATATTTTCATTTTAAACTTAACCAACAATGGCAAAACCAATAAACAAAAGCTCAATTGAAGATATTTGCAAGCAGATTCATGGTTCTTGGGGAAACTTTAGCATCCTGGTTCGGGTATTCGCAGATCAATTGACGCGACAACATGGCTTTGAAAAGATCCGAGAAAAGTACATGGAGATGTATGGAGAAGACTTATTTGATCGTTTACAAGACAGGATTGGTGGCCAGGGATCAAAGACGTGCACGCTCTTGTCATCGTTGATGCTTAATCCACACGAGCGTGACGCTATCATGGCTAAAAATGCCATTTTTAAGGATAGGGGTTGTATCAACTACAAGGCTCTCATAGAGATTTATGTTGGTAGGAAATCAAGCCATTTTTTCCTCATCCAACAAGCTTATCAAAGTAAATTTAAAAGACATTTAGACCAAGACATTATGAGCATTGAACCCCCACACTCTTACCAAAAGGTATGTATATCTTTCTTTTCTTGTGGCATGATTGGTTGTACTTTGTAAAAATGACAACTTTAATACATAGGAAACAAACCCATTTAGGAAATGGTTGGTTTAGCAAGCCAAGCCTCTAGTCCCCACTCCAACAAAAGACTTTGATCTTTTTTCTTTTTCATGTGCACTTTGTGCAAGAATAATTATACATGGTGAATAATTAAAGTAAGTACACCTTTTTGTGTGTGCAGATTTTAATGGCATTGGCTGCATCACAAAAAGCTCATAGTGTAGATGTTAGTGTACACATTGGCAAGTGTGATGCACAAAGACTATTCCAAACTGGAGAAGCAACATCAGGGGGGTTCATGATTAATGAGGGAGTAGTGCTTGAAATCTTTAGCAAAAGAAGCATCCCACAACTCAAGCTCACTTTCTCGATCTATAAACATATTTATGGCCATAGCTATACAAAGGTAAAAACTACTCCTATATATTGGACAATATAATACAGAGTAATGTGACTCTAATTTTTTACATATATATACTAAAACTGATGATATTTCTTATAGATAATGTGACTCTAATTTTTTACTTTTTGCTTCTTCGGTTTTTTTTTTGCAGCACTTGAAAAATAAATATGATGGGGAGTTTGAAGATGCATTGAAATTTGTGGTGAAATTCCTAACCAATCCACCAAAATATTATGCAAAGGTGATCCCAATTTTCTTGTATTTTCAAGTAAAAGTTAAAGAATAGTCTTTTGAACATCAAAGAAGCTTCATATATCTTTATACAAATATATATTTTACTTTAAAGTAACAGAGGATTTGTTATGTTAATGGCTTTATGGTTCTTGAAGCAACCCAATTTTTTAGATCTATTTGATAATAACTTGTGCATAGTCTTAACAACAAGTAGTGATGTTTAAAATGTTTAATGTCTAATTTAATGATTTTGGTTTCTTCATAAATCCTTTTCTTTTTATAATATATATATATAGGCTATAGAAGCCAGCCTCAAAGGCAGAACAATTGATGAGGGCAGATTGGAACGTATAATCGTGAGTCAGACTGAGATCGATATGAATAAACTGAGAAAAAACTACAAGAACACATTTGGGAAGGATCTTAGAGATGACATAGAGGAGAGCCTTCCAGCTGGGGATTTTAGAGACTTGCTCGTTGCATTGACCATGAAAACTAGTAGCGCGCAATGAAGAAATCCCAGTTCAACTTGCTCATATTGTACTAGAATCATATATATAAGTATTGATTGATCCATAATGGTGTAATTTTGTTAGAAGAGACACTTTGTTATAGTTGAGATGGATATATGGTTGAATTATATTAGACCTTCATGTGATTATGTTATGAACTCATTTTTATTTTACAAGTAATATGTTATATAACTTTCATGGTCCATATATGTAGCATCACAATCAAAGAACCATATAGTCTTATTGATGAATCAAGATTCAAGTGAACCGATACAAGTACAATTTAACTTAAACCAGGATGATTAGTGCTAAAACAACGATGATTCCCATGAGAATCTGAGATCGAGACTTGGTTGCAGAACTTGGTGCAGGGGCAGGAGCCATCCCTCCTTCAACATTGATGACCAACTTTTGGTTCATAGCGGAACAATGGTTTCCAACGCCACAAATGTACCACTTCTTGCCTGGGGCGATCAACGTCACGACATCATTTCCAGTTGTCAGGCCCGTGCTAGGATCTGGAACGGTGCAACTAGCAAAGGCAGTACCGTTCACTTTGTACACGTTGTGTGCACCCTTTGGATAATTGAACACTATATTAAACAAGTTTTTGACAAAAGTTAATAGCAAAAATATAAAAAAAATTTGAACAAAGTTCATAAATTATATTCTCAAATCCTTAACCCTTATCTTAAATCCAAAAAGTTGAGAGACAAGTTTAAACAATTTACCTAACTTATCACCAACGTAAAAAACTTTGTCTTTGGCCCATGTTTGATAATCAAAATTGGTTGTCCAACCACTGCTATCTCCCACCACAAATTCCGTCGCCGAGGTGGTCACCGGAAGTAGTACTAACACCGATACTGCCAAAACCGCAACAATGTGGCTAAAATTGGCCATTGTTTGTGTTAAGATTTTTTAAGACACTGATAATTATTCGATTGAAATAAGTTAATTTTGGTATTTGAGTTTGATTATGAAGATGTTAATTCTAGTGTCTATTTATAATGATATTAATTCCTTGAAAATATCCACAATACTACTATGAAATTGTTATCTACGGAAATCATTTGCAATCATTTGGGGTTTTCTTGTTATTTTCTTGCTACAATATTTTTGTATTTAGAGGAATATACCAAGATAACTACAAGGTCAATTAAGTAGCAAAACATTGACAGAATAATAAGATTATATTAGGAAGTAAAAAGATGTTATATTTGTGCTCGCAACTACCCCTTTGTTATTGTGCTATATGCCTATATATATATACAAAGAGTAATGATAAATCCTCCTAATAGATCAACCTAATTATCCTCCTAATCATAAGATAAAGCCACATGGAAAAATCAAGGGGGGTGATGAATGAAAGATAATGAGTGGATTACACATGTCAAAATGTTGTGGTATTAGGAGGATTATTAGGCCAAAGTTTTAGGAGGAACAATCATTTTCCATATACAAATGAGTAATGATAAATCCTCCTAATAGATCAACCTAATTATCCTCCTAATCATAAGATAAAGCCACATGGAAAAATCAAGGGGGGTGATGAATGAAAGATAATGAGTGGATTACACATGTCAAAATGTTGTGGTATTAGGAGGATTATTAGGCCAAAGTTTTAAGAGGAACAATCATTTTCAATAACAATGATTCAGAGAAGACACTTCTAAACGGAAATCTGAAGGGTAACTGTAAGTCTCAAACTGTATGAATACCAGAAGACACCTTTATGTCAATAACAATGATTGACAAGCTTCAGATATCTGATGACTGAACCGTTCAGTGAGACAATCCAAATTTCAATTAAGTTTATGTAAGAAACTAAAGACTAAAACTATATAATACAATATATAATAAAGTAAATAGCAGTGGAACCCAATATATAATTTTCAAATGTATTTCATTAATTATGTTCAATACTATACAAAGTTTGTTGTGGAACCAAGATAAATACTCAAGTGTAATATTTTTACAACCCTGAAATGCAAGTGATCTAAATACTTGAAAATACTCAAATAAATATAAACATTTAGAGTGGTGAAGTGTTCAAACTTGAAAGAATATCTTAGAGTAAATTTCACAAGTTTGCACTGCCAAAGTGTCGAGCAATTTGCAACTTGTGAGATCTCTTCTATTTATAGGAAAAGTCCATAATGATGTGGACATTGTCGTACAAATGTGGTTGAGAGCATTTAAATAATGCAATAAAATTTTAACATGCGTAAATAAAGTATGTTTGTGAAAGTCACTTGTGATGTGACATTTCACCTTTATTCTTAACCACCTTTACACAACCTTGTACTTGTCGACAATAGCCCGAGTTCAACTGATCCAGTCATCCAACTGTCTCACTAATCCAACATGGTTTTTGCTAGACATATTAATGAGTTGATTTTTTCTTTTAAGAAGCTAATATCCTTTAGAACTAAGCGGGATTCATCCAAATCCCTTACCTCAGTATATAAGGGCAACGATAGTATCCTTTCCATATATTTTTCTTGAACGGCATAATTATATTAATAATTGAATCCCTAAATTACAAATCATTCCCATATCTTTTACACACGTCGATTACTTAGGGATATTTGTCATTTGTGTAGCCGGATAAATGAAAAACGGTGATAAAGGAGGAAGAAATAGACATTCCCAACTTCTCCTCCGTGGCATTCTAGGCGTATGTATAAAGGTTCGATAGACAAGTTAGGGGATTTTTTCATCACCTTGACTTTTAATACACATTGACAACATCCATACTTAATTTCACCCATACTTAATTGATAACATTTCGTTCAAGAAGAAAACAAATTCATATTGTCAACAATGCTCATATATTATTTAGAAAAATTACATCTAACTTGTGTTCTAATTAATCCATCTATATGAACGGTAACCGCAAAGATTAAGCACCTTTTGGTAACTTGCTATCATGCTTTGACGTTGATGGCTAGCTTTTGGTTAAATTCGGAACAATGTTCCTCTATCCCACAAAGAAACCACATTTTGCCAGGGGCCAAGAGGCTTATAATGTCGTGCCCGGAGGTGTGAGCTTTGCTTGGTGGTGGAATTATGCAATTAGCATACGAACTACCATCCACTTGAAACACGTTATGCAAGCCTTTCGGATAATTGAACACTGTAATACGAGGATATATAATGTGTCAAACAGAAAAATCATTTTAGTAATTTGTAAAAGTAATTGGAATATTTTACCTAGGTTGTCACCAACTTTAAAAGCTTTATTGCTAGCCCAAGCTTGATAATCGTAATCAATGGTCCAACCACTTCCATCTCCAACCACGTAATCTGTTGCAACGGTGGTGGCTGGAAGTAGCGCGACAGCCAAAATGGCTAAAGCAACCACAATATGATTAACGACGGCCATTAATAAGCCAAAATGACCAAGTATAAATGTCTTCTTTATTGTCCTTCAATTTGCTTTAAACAATGCATGACTAGTATTATTATTTATAACAATTATATCATGTTTCTTGAAATAATCGACAAATAGATGAGCACCAGCTAGGTTCGTCAAGATCGAAGGGTGATTGTTCACCTCAAATTATGGGCATTAGTTATTTAGTGCATTACTGTGTTAATTTTTTAGCAAATAAAGCATAAAGAGAGTATTTCTAAATTTACTTAATGGGCCTTTGGGTCAAATTTCCTATACACTTGATTTCATCATTAAATTTACTTAATGGGCCTTTGGGTCAAATTTCCTACACACTTGATTTCATCATTAAATTTACTTAATGGGCCTTTGGGTCAAATTTCCTATACACTTGATTTCATCATTAAATTTACTTAATGGGCCTTTGGGTCAAATTTCCTACACACTTGATTTCATCATTAAATTTATTTAATGTATGAGTGGATGTTTCATCTGCAAACCAACAAATAGTTTCTTATAGTACTGATTCACTGGAAGGGCAGCAAAAGCCCTTAAGAAGGTACACAACAAGAAAAAGAAAAGCCCCAAAAACAAGATAAACAAAAAGCCATACTCAAGAAGGGACCAAATTCAAGATCTAAAACATATGATGACCAGCCACGGTTATTCCGTCACTCTTGACATAATCTTTCATCCTAGTCATCCCGTCCATTGTCGTATTAAAAACCTCACTTGGCGCTAGCAAGTGCAGCACGGAGCTTCTTGGCAGCCGTAACCATGTTCTCAAGAGCGGGCTTGACCTCACCGTACTTACGGGTCTTGAGACCACAGTCAGGGTTAACCCACAAGATGTTGGTCTCCAAAACAGCAAGCATTTTGTTGATTCTGTCGTGGATCTCCTCCATGGATGGTATTCTTGGAGAGTGGATGTCATACACACCAGGTCCAATTCCAGCACCGTACTTCACTCCCTCACGGAAGACTGACAGAAGCTTCTCATCTGATCGGGAGTTCTCGATGGTGATGACATCAGCATCCATGTTGATGATCGAGTGGATGATGTCATTGAAGTTGGAGTAGCACATGTGGGTGTGGATCTGAGTGGTGTCTTCGACGCCAACGTTGGTGATTCTGAAAGAGTGGACTGCCCAGTCCAAGTAGAAAGCATGCTCGGCCTTCCTTAGTGGCAAACCTTCTCTCAAAGCAGCCTCATCGATCTGGATAACGGTGATTCCGGCCTTCTCAAGATCCTCAACTTCATCCTTGATAGCCAAAGCAATCTGGTAGCAAGTTTCAAATCTGAAATAAAAAAGTTTAGTTAGATTGACCAGGTTTTTTATAATAGGGGCATGTGTAAATTCGATAATGATTATACCTGGGCTGGTCATTACGGACAAAAGACCAGTTGAGAATGGTAACTGGACCAGTGAGCATACCCTTCATTGGGCGCTTGGTCATTTCTTGAGCCATGGTGGACCAAAAGACGGTCATGGCCTTGGGGCGGCTGACATCACCATAGATGATTGGTGGCTTGACACATCGAGATCCGTATGATTGCACCCATCCGTTGGCAGTGAAGGCAAAACCGGACAATTGCTCACCAAAGTACTCAACCATATCGTTCCTCTGCAACAAATTAATGACTTTTAGCCTCTGATTTATAACATAATAATGGAAAAGGCATAATTGGTATTGTCAAGGGTGTCCTGGTATACCTCTGGCTCTCCGTGGACGAGGACATCAATATCAAGCTCTTCTTGTAGTTGGACAACCTTGAAGATCTCCTCCTTGATGGCCTTAACATACTCTTCTTCGGAGATCCTATATAGACGAAATTTGTGAGCAAAGTTGTTCACAACTAACCTAATGAAAGAGAGAAACATGGATTCATAATTTGGAAGTACTCACTTTTTAGCCTTGTACTCACGACGAACTCTCCTGAGCTCAATGGTTTGTGGGAAAGAACCGATGGTGGTGGTAGGGAGGATTGGAAGGTTGAGTTTCTTCTGTTGGGCATCCAACCTGGCACTGACATTGGTGGCACGACGGTGGTCAGAACCCCTCAAAGCAGCAGCCTGATAAACCAAAGAAAACAAACTTGCTATAAGTAAATGTGAAACTGTCTGTGATTTTTCACAATATATGCTAGAGCATAGAGATTTAGATCACTTACAGCCTTCTGGACAGCTTCGTTGTTCACTCTTGGGGAGCACTTCCTTGATGCCTGAGCAGCAGCATTAGCTGCAAAGAATGCCTGGAAAAGAGGATCATAAGTCGGTCAATTTTCTCTCTTAACTAAAAAATGAGCTAATACAGACACATAAAGCACAGAACAGAAAACAACTTTTTACCTCATCCTTTTGACCAGCGAGAGCCTTGGCCAAAGCACCGACCTCGATCACCTTTTGAGCAGCGAATGCGAGCCATGACTTGATCTCGTCATCCAACTTGGTCTCGTTCACAAGATCCACAGCGGTGTGTTGGAGTGATGATGAGGTAGACACAACAAGCTTGTCTGCATACGCCACATTCATATTAGAAACAATTAGAGCTATTTGGCATAAAAACTTGGTAGCGATAAACATTATACTTGTTGTGGGCTTGTGGCTAGTTCAACCAATTTACTTGGGTCTATCACTTTAAGGCTTATCTATAATGGGTCAAATTGGCACCATCAAAAACTTTAGTCAAATAGGGAATGCGTCAAAGGTCCCCCAACATATAACTCTGCACAACCTCCTAAATCGCTACATGAGACAAATGTTGTAATGATATTATAACTACCTTTGCCAACAATGGCCTCAAGGGACTCGAGGACGCTGAGAGATCCAGCAAGGTCATTGGCCCAGATGTTCCTTCCATCAACAACTCCAGCAAACAGGTATTTGCCTGATGGGAAGCTGGTCTTGATCAACTCAAGAGTCTTCTCACCACGAACCAAATCAAAAGTGTAACCGGAAACTCCTGGCAAGTTGGTGAGGGTTTTGAATGCATCAGCAGGAATATCAGCAAAGTAGGTGGCAATAAGGACATTAAGACCAGAGCAAGCTGGCTCTAGTGCGGCATAAGCCTTGGTGAAAGCTGCCAATTCGTGGGCCTCAAGATCCTTCACAAGGGTAGCCTCATCAAACTGGATCCATGTTGCACCAGCTGCCTTCAACTCAGCAATAACTTCCCTGCAAAGTGAGTTCTATGTTAATGTTTGAACAAAAGTATAGTTTACAGGTAGCACGATGGGCCAGTCTGAGACTGCAGGCAAAGTAACGTGTCAAAACAGGTTCAAATTAAAACAAGTCATTGTGTGGCACAGATCAAATGGGCAGGGTTGAATTTAAGTGACATACAAACATATTTTTGTCAGAACTTCACAATATGTTGTTAATACATAATGTGCCAACAACAATTATAGAAACAATACAGTTACTATGTTAATATAAATGCGTCAAAAGTTAAATGTAAAATATTCAAAATGGTCAAAAAGGAGACATACTTGTAGATGGGAAGGATTTTGTCAAGAAGGGATAGAAGATCAAAAGTTTTCTCAACACCCTTTGCAGGTTTAGATAGCAACAAGTAGCTGACTGGGCCAACAAATACTGGGACGGTATCAACTCCAAGCTGCATTAACAAATGAAAATTAGCAACCACCATATACACATATACATCTAAATCCTAACATACAGATCGAAAGCACATACAGCTTTAGCCTCCTTGTATTCATTCACGGCCTTGTGTGAAGCATACGAGAATGTAACTTCTGGGCCCAACTCTGGGACGATGAAATGGCTGTACATCACAAGAACATTCCAGTTATTATTTATTCGTTGTACAATTAACATATATGATATACATAAGACATATAGCAAACCAACTTACTAGTTGGTGTCAAACCACTTGGTCATTTCCATAGCAGGGACAGAGGCATTTCCTCTGGCCATTGAGAAGTAAGTGTCGAAACCGATTTCACCACCGTTCCAGTTGTATCTTGGTGGGACAGCACCGAGCATGGTGGTGGTGTCAAGAACTTGGTCATAGTATGAGAAAGTGTTGCTGGGGATATACTTGATTCCAGCAGCAGCCATCTGTTTCCAGATGGATGATCTGAGATCAGCAGCAACTGTCTGCAAATCCTCGGCACTGCTCTTGCCATCCCAGAATGACTCGAGAGCGAATTTCAACTCTCTCTTGGGTCCCATACGGGGATATCCGACAATGTGAGACGCCATTGATCTGTTCATTAAAAAGTCAACAAATTCAATAACAGATATTCAAATACGAATCATCCTCAAAATATTGCTTATGTTCAACAAATATGAATCTAATTCAATAAACTCAATCAGGTAAAAGTGAATTATCTAGACACGTATCGATCCCATTCTTTCTTATTTGTTTTACCCTCAGATTCGTTTTACAATAAACATCGCACACAATACAAAAACATACTATCATTATTATATAAAAGAAAAATAAATGATTAAGGTTTCCATAATCAATAGTAGTCCACTCCACCTACCTACCAACACTAAGAAAAAGTAGTATTTGTTAATAATACTTCACCAAACCCTAAACACTGGTTGTTTAGGATACAAAGACGCACATGGCAAACATATTGACTTAAATAGATAATATTTATACCTAACTGACAGATTGACTCTAGATATCTGAAGCAGGTTATAACTTTTTGGTTTTACTGTGAAACAAAAAGTTAGTGATCCATACAAAATCATTTATTTCAATCAGATGTAAAAAGTTAAAATATACTTTTTCTTTATAGAAAGCTTAGATCCAAAAGCAGATCTGTGATTCTTAAAACCCTAAAAACACAGATCTTAACGTTAATTTAAAATTAAAGTTCATTCAAATAAATTGTTATCATATTATTTATTTATTTATTATTATTATTTATAAGTAAATAAATCACGGATCTATGTAACAGTTTTTTACTGAACCCTAATTAAACCCCCAAAAATCCTATCCTATGCCCAATAGCAGTGAGTAAATAAAATGAAATAATAATACAAATAAAAGGCTGCCACGTGAGGGTAAATGAGTGAAGGGGCCCACAAAGCACTACATTATTGGACAAATTAGCTAAAAGCACACATTTCTAGAGTCATACGTCTCTGCGCAGAAATATAGATATACTATACTATCAATGATATACACAGGAAATTATAACAGATCACGAATATTGACCAGTAGATCTAACCGTTTAATTTGATTTAAAGAATAGGAGACATAATAAAAGGGAGAAGAATATGAATTGATTTAGATTTAAAGTAAAATGGAGAGATAGTGAAAGTAGTAAATGAGATATAGGAACAGATGGTGGATTTCTATGTATAGATCTAATCTAAGGGCATATTTATACAACAGATTTGATTTGATCAGGTTTGATTAGATTAGCAGTATAGTAATTTAATTTTAATTTATTAACTAATTATTACTATTATTATATGTGGAGATAAGCATTAGCAATAATATTAGTGTTGAAGTAGGAGTGAGTTAGGTGAGCACGTGTTTATCTTGTAGATTCAGATCAAATGGAGAATTCATTCATTGAATGAATGAAAAGTGGCGTACCTGTGGAGAGAAAAACGGAAGATCCGAACGAAATTAGATTTGGTTGGGGTTCTTCCTAGAGAGAGAGAGAAAGAAGAATGGTGGACACGAATTGGAGAGGAAGGGGGGAGGGATTACTTATACAGGTTGGGAGTGGGTGGGTGGGACAGTGACTCGATTGTAGATCTCATCAAAATAGTTGGTGCAAGGGTGTAGTGCCAAACTTGTGGCAATTTGGCAAGTTTTGGCAAGTGTCCAACCAATAAGGAGCCGCCATGTGTCGAAGCCAATTTTAGCCAAAAACTAGCCAAATCTTGCCAAACTACATGCTATAGTGCTATTTTTTGCCAATTTTTGCCAATTTGCCAATTGGAAAAATTTACAAAACAAACCTTAAACTTTTATTAAACTTAAAAAACACAATACAACTAAATAAAACATTACATTTATTTAAAACATAAAACACACAAATACTTAAAAATAAAAAACAAGATTACTAAACATCGATATCTAGATCTCCCACGTGCTCCGTAATATCACGACGTAACATGTAATGCGTCTCTTCGTTACGTAAGTGATAGAGAAAATTAGGGTCGGTAACAAGACGATCGTTAGGAGGATCCCTGATGTACACCGGTGATATCGCGTTGCCGTCGTCCTTGAGGATCATGTTATGTAAAATAACACACGCATACATCGCGTTAGTGATCTTTTCTTTGTCCCTCATCCGTGTCGGTCGATCGATGATAGCCCACTTGTTCTTCAGAAGTCCGAATGCTCGCTCAACGTCTTTTCTCGCGGACTCTTGGAGATTCTTCATTATCTTCTCCTTACGAGCGACAGGGTATGCATATGCCTTCACAAAACAAGACCAAGGTGGGTAAATACCATCCCCTAGATAGTATCCTCTGTTGACGTACGCTAGTTGTCGTAGCGCGCACGTGCACTTTTGAATTGCCGAGAACCCTCTAATACCCGCCGCATTCGATGAAGACCGAAACCATGGAAATGATGCAGTGATATCTTCCACGATTTTCAAAAACAACCTCTTCGACATACGATATCTCGTACGGAAGACATCTTCCTCAAACATCGGCTCATCCACAAAGTACATGGACATCAATCTTTCATGAGCTGAGTGCCGACCAAATAAATCTTCGTGACGATGCAGTGTCTTCTTCTAAGGCTGCAAGAGCAACAGAAGCCAAAAACTCGAAGCCGCCAGAAGACGATGACGACGACGAGAAATCGGAACTTCCGAATTCAGGGATTATATATACGGGTAGTTCGTCGTCAGACATTTTGCCTTATGAAATTTGATAGTATGTGATAGTATGTTTGGTGTTTGATTGTATGTGAGTATGGTTGTTTGATAAATATGTGATAATATGTGTATGTATATATAGAAGTTGGAAAAAGAAGGAAAAAAAAGTCACAGCCGCTCCAACTTTCGAAATTCACAAAAAACAAAAAAATAATGGTCACTTCATACGCTCCCAATGTTCAGTAGCATCGGCCAAAACTAGCCGATGTTGCTTGCCAAAACTTGCCGATTAAACTTGCCAAAATAAGCCGATGCATGTGCTATAGGGTTGCCAATCAGCCGATGCTTTTTGCCGATGATTTTTGCCAACTACACCCTTGCCCCTAAATATACCAATCAATTGATCGATTGCACGATCAATATAAGATCACGTAACATATAATGATTATACTAGATTTTAGACCCGTGTCAAATACAAGGGTTTTATAACATCAATATAAGAATTAGCATATGGAACAAAAAAAATACTTATGTGTAAAAATGTAAAAATATACTTAAATACAAATTGAGATATTCAAATGTATATACTGAATGCTAAATAAGACTGATGGTGTAACAGAGTTTCTTTTATACAACCTCTTTCAGATAAGCAATATCTTAACATTGATTACACAATTGACCGAGTTCTCATTGATATTTTGTAAAAAAGTAATTTTATTTTCGTTAGTCTTGGTTCATAAGAACAATAAAAGTAACAGTTGATTCATGGGTTTTCAATAATTTATTGTATTGTTATTTTATTTGTAGAGTTCAGTTTATATAAGAATCATCTGTATCTTCACATATAATGATTATATGTGATATTTGAACATAAAAAATTTGTTTTTGTGTTACATAATTACCACCATTGTCAGGCTATAATTGTAAAAACTTATGGCATATATCCGATTAAATAAAAAAACATTTAGGTGGTATTTGTTTTTCGATTTGAAGATCTTATTATGTCTTTTGTCTGTGCACGCTAGGGGTGTTCGCGGTTTGGTTTTTACCCGGTTAAACTGTAAACCGGACCGTTTAAAAAAACAAAAAAAACCAAACCGTTTTTGAATTTGGTTTTGGGTTTGGTTTGTAACCGAAACCGAATTATATATTTGGTTTTTGGTTTGGTTATGGTTATATGATAATGAATTTGGTTAAACCGAAAAAACCGAATAACTTATATTATTATTATGTATTTTTAAAAATATTTAATACATATCTTTTTTGTATGGATAATTATTAATGTATTTTTTTACTTTTGATGTCTATTATTTATTATATTCACTTTTTCCTGAAATTAGAAAAATTAAGTGACAAACAATGAAGAACTTGATGAAGAATTTTTAATAATGATGACAAACAATAATTTAGTTGTTTCAGTACTTTCTAAGACTAGTTTCTTTGCCGAAGACTATGTTACTTGTTTATCCATTTTGCGTTTGAAGTCTATATTTACTACTTTGGTGACAATTGGAATTATGAACCTATTTGGTTGAACACAACTTAAACAAAAAGAATGATAAATTTGTGGTTTTCATATATGGTTTTTTTGGTTTTAAACAGAAACCAAACCGAAAGTTAATTTGGTTTTTGGTTTGGTTTTTCTATTTTGAATTCGGTTTTGGTTTTAAAAAATAAAAATTAAAAAACCGAAAAACCCGAATCAAATAGACCGAATAACCAAAAACCGAACCGATGAACACCCCTAGTGCACACGCATAGATGTTTTGCTTGCAGATGGTTTGTTTAGAAAAAAAAAGCAATAACGTCTAGGGATGAGATCGGTATAGTACCGGTACCGAACCGTACCGAAACCGAGAAATCCCGAAACCGAATACACCCAAAATGAAATACCGATTACTAATTCACTAAAACGGTATATATATATATATATATATATATATATATATATATATATATATATATATATATATATATATATATATATATATATATATATATATATATATATATATATATATATATATATATATATATATATATATATATATATATATATATATATATATATATATATATATATATATATATATATATATATATATATATATATATATATATATATATATATATATATATATATATATATATATATATATATATATATATATATATATATATATATATATATATATATATATATATATATATATATATATATATATATATATATATATATATATATATATATATATATATATATATATATATATATATATATATATATATATATATATATATATATATATATATATATATATATATATATATATATATATATATATATATATATATATATATATATATATATATATATATATATATATATATATATATATATATATATATATATATATATATATATATATATATATATATATATATATATATATATATATATATATATATATATATATATATATATATATATATATATATATATATATATATATATATATATATATATATATATATATATATATATATATATATATATATATATATATATATATATATATATATATATATATATATATATATATATATATATATATATATATATATATATATATATATATATATATATATATATATATATATATATATATATATATATATATATATATATATATATATATATATATATATATATATATATATATATATATATATATATATATATATATATATATATATATATATATATATATATATATATATATATATATATATATATATATATATATATATATATATATATATATATATATATATATATATATATATATATATATATATATATATATATATATATATATATATATATATATATATATATATATATATATATATATATATATATATATATATATATATATATATATATATATATATATATATATATATATATATATATATATATATATATATATATATATATATATATATATATATATATATATATATATATATATATATATATATATATATATATATATATATATATATATATATATATATATATATATATATATATATATATATATATATATATATATATATATATATATATATATATATATATATATATATATATATATATATATATATATATATATATATATATATATATATATATATATATATATATATATATATATATATATATATATATATATATATATATATATATATATATATATATATATATATATATATATATATATATATATATATATATATATATATATATATATATATATATATATATATATATATATATATATATATATATATATATATATATATATATATATATATATATATATATATATATATATATATATATATATATATATATATATATATATATATATATATATATATATATATATATATATATATATATATATATATATATATATATATATATATGGCAAGATAGGCATAAAATATACTTGGAGTAACTCCATATTTGTACCGAAATATATATAGTAATTATATATATATATATGAGATTTACTTGCAGCAACACATATACTTGCAATTTTGCAGCAACTCAAATACTTGTAGCAAGACTATTAACATGACTTGAAATCTTAAATTAGTTGTAGCAAAATAAAAAAACAGAAATATATAAATGCTTAGCTTATTCGGTACTCTTATTCAGTTTCCCCGGTACCGACCGGTACCGAACCGTACCGAAACCGAGAAATCCCGAAACCGAATACACCCAAAATGAAATACCGATACCGTACCGAATTCACTAAAACGGTACCGGTTCGGTAGCGGTCCGGTTTCGGTTTTTTGAGATTTTTGCTCATGCCTAATAACGTCTTCAAAAGGCATATTTCGCTGAAAAAATAAGCTTTGAAATATAGTTTTTTATCACTTCCAACATAAAAACTCCCTCTTTTATGTTTCAGCCCTTTCACTCATTTTTTTCTTCCACTTTCAAAACCCGACTCCAACCCGATTGTCGGCCACCCGATAACCAACAGTTGTTGTTGATGCCGTCGGTGACCTCCACTTCCGGTCACCTTTCATTCTTATTCTCTTTCTCTCACCACCTGCTAGTGATTTTGACAACTACCACTTTTGACCACTGATTTCTCACAAAAGGTCTTATCTTGGAATCGTGTATATATGGTTAGGGAAATGACTATAACCAACCACGTATAAAACCCCCGTTTAGACCGCTACAATAATCAAAGAATAGCTTGTAATCTTAGAGTAACCCATAAAGGGGAAACCATTTCAAAGATTTATTAATTAAAATTAAGTTAATTACAGAAATCGTTCTTGTTGTGGTTCTCTACTTGCAGCTTTCATCCATAACTTTCAAAAATTACAGTTTTGGTCCAAAAATTGTTGCTCCGTCAACACTTTTGGTCTTGACCATAAACGTTCGTTAAAAAGGAAGTCATGTGCCTGACACTTGATGGGAATCTCGTAATTTAGCTTAAAGTTAATTATAAAAATCGTCCGTGTTGTGAACCGCCACTTGTAGCTTTCGTTTCTAACTTTCAAAATTTATACTTTTGGTCCAAAATTTATACAAAATAGTGATAAATTAACAAAATATTATCATAATTATATTTTTATTTAATTGATTTTTGAGCAATTTTTTTCCAAAAAAAAGACACCCCCACCTTTTATATCACCATATTACATCAAAAAGATCCAGAATTTATTCAGAATCATTCAAAGAAAGAAAGAACGCAAGTAGCAACAGAGATTGGCGGTTAATATTGGCACTAGTGGCTTAACAGTCAACGCCTGCGACATTTCTAATGGGGATAGCGACAGGAATTTGGTGATGGTGGTGGCTGATTATTTATTGGTCTTCAAAAAAATCTAGGGTTGGGATTTGGAATAAACCACCCCCCAAAATTGTTTTTTATAAAACTCCCACAAACCAAAGCTGGTTTTGAAGTTTTTAGCCGCCTCATGGGGCATCCTCCATGACAGGAGTTAACCTTCACTAATGGACTAGTTTTGAGGGTGGTCCATTCCCATCCTAGTAAAGGGTTGGATCCGCTAATGTTTAAAGAGTTAGTCTGAAATATCGATCATGTCTATATAATTCACATTAGTTTTATTTATATTGGCCCGAAATCTGTATAATTCACACTTATGCTAGTTTATTTGTTAAATTTGATCAAAAGATAATATAAGTCGCATGATTTAAAATGCATAAATATGTAATTATTTAATGTGGCATGTGGGCTACTTGTGTGTTATATCATGCAACAACGTGGGAAATGTCATCGTTCGTTTTGAATATATGGCATATAATAACTAGTTTAATGCATGTACAATGTGGCGTGATAACTTTGTACATCGATAGTGTTTGATGATATTTTAGTAATTGTAATAGATAATAGATAGTTTAACAATGAAAAATTACACAACTTGTTATATGAACTCCTATGAAAAGTACAATATTGAATGAATATAAAATGGTGTTAATAAATATATTTTTTCAGAGTAAACTAACTCCTATTATTCTACCTATACTTTACATCAAGTAAGATGGACTAATCTGTCATAGTGGCCACGAGAGAGTAAACTTGTTACAACGGGACGTCGCCCATAAATAAGAAATAGATACAATAGAATGAAAGATGTTCTCGCTAGTGTCATGCTCCAAAGAAAATGTTGCTTGGTTTCTGTTCTTCCATAAGAGCCACCACCAGATCGATATGATACATTCTATGAGCTGCTTGTAGGATGAAATGCAATACACGCTATCAGTCCAAGCCAATAATTCATTTGGATTACTCTCTGGAATTCGTGTCTGCAACCAACACGAAAGATACTCCCTGGTTTCACGAGCAATCCTACATGTGTTAAAGGTGTGCTCAACCATATCTAAACCTGAAAAACAAATGGGGCAGGCCAGTGGCATACTGGGGACCTTGCGTAAAGCCAAGTTGATGCGAGAGGGAAGACGGTCACGTAGGAGACGCCATATAAATATATTCACTTTTTTCGGTAACCAAGAATTCCACACAGGTAAAGTTTTCGGCAGGGAGTCTGAAGCTATCCAATGCGTGGCGGAAATTCGAAACATGGAAGTGCTTTTCACCACGGTAATTCCAAACCCAAACATCACTACCGGTAGATAACTTAAACTCGGCAATAAGATCTAACAATGACTCTAATTCAGCTTGTTCTCTACCTGGTCGGACCTCTCTAACAAGATTTTAACTTATTAGGGATAAATTAGACATCTCCATTTTAAAATAAAATAAAAAAATTTAACAAAAAATGATGCTAAAAATCTTGATAAGTGATTATAGACTCACATGATACCCGGACAAAGCAACGGGATTAAATACTTTTAGGCCTTCTTTTTTAAGATTTAATAATATTAATAAAAAAAATACTTAATAATAAAAATCGTTTGTTTTTTACTTAATACACAAAAACCAACTATATTGACTTAATTCATATATACATTATTTATCTATTCAATCATTTAATGGTTAAAAAAAAAACCATTTGTTAGTGGTGTTTAATTTATTATCGTTAAGTTATACAGTAAAAAAGTTTATTTCACTTCATAGGTAAATAGGTAATTCAATAATAGGGATAAATTGGATATTGTAAGTTCTTGAAAGAAAAATAAAACAAAATAAAATATCATCATCTAAATATCATTGTATCAGTTTGCAAATATCTGATGTAAAACAAATGTTGTGTTTCAAGTTAAAATATGTTAAACATATAATTAATTTAACCTCAATGTGTATATTTATATAACAAGAGAAAGTACCCGCGCGTTGCGGCGGTGAGATGGTGGGGGTGATAGGTCATAGAGTGTCATAGCCAAATGCCTTAACCGTACGGGCTCCGCCCTCGGATTTAAAAATTCGTCGAAAGTATATCGAATGACATCTCTAATGAAAGAGCATGAAATTTTAAGAACACCCATATAATTTTTATAATTTATCGATGTACGGTTTTTGAGATCAAAGATTTTGAATGAATTAGAGGAATAAAATGATTTATGGAGGAGAGAGAAAAATGAGTGGTTGAGATTTAAGGAGAGAGATGGAAATGAAAGTTGAAAGTTGAAAATTATGGGACATTGTTGTATGGTATATCATGCATTATCATGTGTACATTGTTGAAATTAAAAGTTGAAAGTTGAAACCTTATTTGCTTTATAATATAGTATAGAATAGATATTCACAAAATTCTACATAAAAATTGTTAAAAAATTTGCGTTAGAGGGTTGTTGAGGTTGGTGAGCATGGTCGTGGGGAAGCTGAAGCACCCAATAAGACGAGTTAGCTAATGTTGAATCACTCTACCATGTTATCGTCAACAATATTTGACTTTAGAAATTTTTTCCCAGTTATGACCTCAGAGTTTTGAGTTCTTATTGTCCTATATTCGATTTGATACAACGTTTGGTCTTTCCACGCGACCAACAAATGAAGGAATATACATATTTATTTTACATTTGTTTATGTGAATTTCAGTAATCAAATAAGAATGAATAATAGTAATTGTAATAGTAACATAAAGGTTTATTATTAATTGTTTAAATATCGTTACATATATTTTGATTGTTCTGAAAGTATATTATGATGGGTTAAAGGTATGAAATGCCAACGTATTTCTTTTCTTTGTAAAAAGTTGCACCGCAATTTTTTAATCAAGACTTATATGTTTAAAGGAATTTCATTTCAAATTCTGTACAAACATGGTACCGGAGTGAAGTGACCAGTGAATTGGTTCGACAAGTAAAAGTCATATTCTCTGGCAAGTTTCCTATTAACACTTGCGACAACCCTTTCTATATTTTTTCCGTGACTACTTGGTATTTCCCATAAAACTCTTGGTCATATATCAAACATATAGATCCAAAATTTATACGAGTATTAGTATTGTATCATGTATCCTTACCGTTATCAAACCACAACTGAGATGATTTTTACTAAATTTTATTTATATATTACCGTATTGTGCATATCTATAATACTTATTGAAGGAGAAACCTTCTCCCCTTTTCAACAAAAGATAGCTGAAAAGATATTTTTTGCCTCTGATTTTTAAAATGTATTTTATCATCACATATAAAATTACCTAAACTACCCTTTATGAAATATGTTACAGTATGAATTCATTAACCTTTAAAATAATTACATTACCCCCTTTTACATAACTTGATTTTGCATTAATAACCACACAATTACTGTCGCCTCCACTTCGCTGCCACCACCGTCGCCGTCGCCAACGCCATCACCACCTGCCTCCGCCGCCAACACTACCCGTTGCCATCGCCATCACACCGTCGTCATTATCATCATCGTCGTTGTTTCGCGTGGGCACATGTCTAGTATACAATTGTGGATGAGAATTCATAACAAGATTTCTTTTATGTATGATGTAACTTTTCTAATACTCGTATGGTCGTATTAGACTTAATTTGACTTAAATTTACTAGATAAACTATTTCTTTGATGTTTAATTAATTTGCTTTTGTCATTTGTCTTATTTTTCTTTTTTATTGATGAAAGATACGGTTATTTCATTTTTAACATGCTGCAAAAACACGGAGGTACACTCTTGTAGTCTTGTGTAACAAAAAAGAATGATGTCAACGATAATCTTGATTTGATATCCAATACTCTAATAGGGATGAGATCGGTATAGTACCAGTACCGAACCGTACCGAAACCGAGAAATCCCGAAATCGAATACACCCAAAATGAAATCCCGATACCGTACCGAATTCACTAAAACGGTACCGGTTCGGTACCGGTACCGGGATTTTCGGTTCTGTACCATATTTGTACCGAATTTCACATGACTTTGTTTGCCAAACTCATACAAGAAGATATGTAGACTAAAAGCTTCTTTTAAATATGCACTCTTATGAAAAGTCTTTGTAAAAGTCAAGAACCTCTCTAAGTAAACAATTGGTTGTTTCTCAGCTACCGTCACAGTATCGAGTGATCATAATCGATGATTGTGATACAACGGTGCTTAACTTTTATATATGTGTAGTTGTGTACAGTGCACCTCGATCAACTAAAAACACAAAGGGCATATAGTATACAATTAATGAAAGAAATTTCCAAATTAGCCCAGGCTTATCACGAAGCTAGCTCAGGGTATGGCAAGATAGGCATAAAAGAGTACTTGGAGTAACTCCATATTTGTACCGAAATATATATAGTAATTATATATATATATATGAGATTTACTTGCAGCAACACATATACTTATATATATATATATATATATATATATATATATATATATATTATATATATATACATATATATAATATATATATATATAAATGAAAGATATTATATATATATATATATATATATATATATATATATATATATATATATATGGCAAGATAGGCATAAAATATACTTGGAGTAACTCCATATTTGTACCGAAATATATATAGTAATTATATATATATATATGAGATTTACTTGCAGCAACACATATACTTGCAATTTTGCAGCAACTCAAATACTTGTAGCAAGACTATTAACATGACTTGAAATCTTAAATTAGTTGTAGCAAAATAAAAAAACAGAAATATATAAATGCTTAGCTTATTCGGTACTCTTATTCAGTTTCCCCGGTACCGAACCGTATCGAAACCGAGAAATCCCGAAATCGAATACACCCAAAATGAAATCCCGATACCGTACCGAATTCACTAAAACGGTACCGGTTCGGTACCGGTACCGGGATTTTCGGTTCTGTACCATATTTGTACCGAATTTCACATGACTTTGTTTGCCAAACTCATACAAGAAGATATGTAGACTAAAAGCTTCTTTTAAATATGCACTCTTATGAAAAGTCTTTGTAAAAGTCAAGAACCTCTCTAAGTAAACAATTGGTTGTTTCTCAGCTACCGTCACAGTATCGAGTGATCATAATCGATGATTGTGATACAACGGTGCTTAACTTTTATATATGTGTAGTTGTGTACAGTGCACCTCGATCAACTAAAAACACAAAGGGCATATAGTATACAATTAATGAAAGAAATTTCCAAATTAGCCCAGGCTTATCACGAAGCTAGCTCAGGGTATGGCAAGATAGGCATAAAAGAGTACTTGGAGTAACTCCATATTTGTACCGAAATATATATAGTAATTATATATATATATATGAGATTTACTTGCAGCAACACATATACTTGCAATTTTGCAGCAACTCAAATACTTGTAGCAAGACTATTAACATGACTTGAAATCTTAAATTAGTTGTAGCAAAATAAAAAAACAGAAATATATAAATGCTTAGCTTATTCGGTACTCTTATTCAGTTTCCCCGGTACCGAACCGGTTGGTACCGATCCCGTTTTACCCAAATCTCAAATACCGATACCGATCCCGAATACCATCGGTACCGGTACCAGTAGCGGTCCGGTTTCGGTTTTTTGGGATTTTTGCTCCTGCCTACTCTAATAGTATAATCTAATGTCACCGACACAAAAGAACCGACAGCGGCCAAGATGCCGATGGTAAACATATTGACGTGCTCGCAGATCCCGTGTGCCCAGACACACGTGCTCTGGCTAGGTAGACACACCGTACCACCAATACCATTTATTCTAGTCATCGAATGGATCTGATCTGATCTGATCTGATCTGGGACGTACATGTATTTCCTTAACCCAGTAACCCACTGTCTCATCAAATTTCAAAAGAAGATTTGTATTCTTATCTACGTGATCAATGATAGTTTTATTATTTGATTACTTTAATTTTATTTGACTAAAAGATATTTTTATATATAACTGATGATTGAGTACGACATCGCCGATACACCTGCAAGGCTGCAACACATCAAGTGATCAAACCCACAAACTATGAGAAAAAAGCTTCTTTTCTTTAACAATCCTTTACCAGCAAAGAGTAATAAATAAAACAAAAACTGATACACCTAGCACGCTGAACGACAACGCTACCTTTAACCCGTCGTGCCGAACTTACGGCGTATTGGAGGAAAAATACTGGAAATTCGCCTAGCGTTAAAGACGGTCTTATGTGTGTTCACTTTTGGAATCCAATCAATCAAAGTTCGTGACAGTCTATGTTCCATTTATACATTATCTTGTTTATAACAAGATTGGATGTTATTCATATTTGATCTTTCAAAAATATCAATACATTGTATAAAGTGACATACAGGGGTTTGTGTTTGCGTTTATAAAATAGATTATGCGTTTAAAAAATGCGTTTTGAAAAAGCATGTCCCTACCTGCTTTTCCAAAATTGCGTTTTCTCCCCAATAAAACGCAGATAATCACTTATTTTGCCAAACACATTTTTTCATTATTTGCCTTATGCAAATGCAAAACGCAATCATAAACACCCTCCAAGTAAATTTCATTGTATTATTTGAATTTTAACAATAGGCCTTGAAAACCTTTCTTTTGTAGCTTATTCGGGTACTTATAGGAAAAAACAAAGATAAAATTTAACAATATATGTATACGTAATAACAACAATTTAGTGTTTTGGTATGAATACAAGAATGAACAGTTTATGTGCTTAATGCAGCCACATTAAAGAGCGAATGTGATCAGCTAATTAGTTCACGGTCAACGGTGCAGTCGATTGATCAAAGCTATCAAGAATGGCTCGAGCCCGAGTCGACCTCTTTTTCAGTGGCCCTTTTTCGTTGCCATATCTAGTACCAATTTTACTATAATATTTGGACTCATCCTTGCTAACATTTCCATGGGATAAAACTCTAGCGATTCTAGTATAATTTAATGACTCTGCGATTTGCATTGCAGTAACACCCTTATTGGTTTTTGCATCGACATTTGCATCTTGTTTTAACAGTAGTTCAACAATATCAACTTGACCCGATTCCGCAGCACAATGAAGAGCAGTGTACCCATCTTCATCTCTTGTGTCGATATCTATCCCTTTCTTGATAAGAATTTGGACTATGTCGACCCTGCCCTTGAATGAAGCTCGGTGTAAAATAGTCCATCCGTGTTGGTCTGTCCCATTGATGGTGACTCCACTTTCAAGAAGTCTATTGATGGTTCGGATGTCGCCTTTTCTTGCAGCTGTATATAACGTGTCAGCTAGCCCAAGTGCATCAAATAGTCGTGTGTGTCCACGCTCGGCTGCAATATCGTATGCAGTTTTCTTGTCTCGGTTTTGAATGTTTTTGTTAGCACCTTTCTGGATTAGAAGCTTTACCATGTTTTCATCCCCTAAAGCCGCAGCAATATGTAATGGCGTCTCGTCTTCACTTGAGTTCCTAATATCGGTCCGTGCACCACTAGATAGTAGTAGCCGGGCACAGTCCCTTCTCCTTTCCTTCACTGCTAAGTGTAAAGCTGTGTTTCCATCTTTTGTAACTGCATCCACATTGATTCCTTTTACCAAAAGTAGCCTCAAAATGTCAACATGCCCACTTCCGGCCGCTAGGTGGATTGGACCCCACGAGGATGGGTCTAACCGCTCTGTAGTGGCTTGGTTAGCTAGTAAGAGCTCTACAATCAAGCTTTCACCCAAAGCAACTGCAGCCTCAAGTGGGGTTGACCCTAATCTAGTCTTACTAGACCGTGCAGACCGAACCTCTACATCAGGCTTAAACTCTAGGAGGACCTGAACCAAATCGGCTCGCCTTTGACCAATTGCTAAATGAAGTAAAGTTTGACCATCTGAGTCAACAGAGTCAACCGCCTTCCACGTTGGATCACTTTTTTCCAATACATCCCTTATTTCATCTATGGAACCACTAGTAACTAGCTTAGTCAAGACCATTGAGCCACAAAACATGACCTTGATACCACTATCAACAAACACTTGTTTCTTTCGTGTTGTAAACCAATCACTCGGGACCAAATCGTTCATAGAAGTGGTCTTAACCGATGCACCGGGAACCACCACACTATGTAACAAAAACGAGTCATCACAATATGGATATGATTCCGGGAGGTTTGAATTCGGTGGGAAATCATAAGTAATTTCCACAGTGACCGTAGTCAATGGAGATATGATCCCGGTTTGTGGTTTAACCGTGTAACGCACCTTGTTCACGGGTTGTAGCCTAAAAGCCACTGGCATGGTGTGCATAACGTTTCTTAAATTTAGCTTCCCGTAGCATTTTTCACCTGGTTCGAGTCGTATGGCAACCACATTAGATGGCTCCAAACTTATCAACCGGTCCATGGATATTTTGCTGTGAAAAATACGTACAGGAAAATGGATTTAGAACATGAAGAAAATGACTACATTGTTGTTTAAGTATCAAGGAAGGCTAAAAGATTGCCTGCCGGCTATTACAATGAAACGTCATATCTTGGTGTCAAGACCAATGTTGACTTGTTCTATTAAGCGTCCAAACTTGTATAACTTCAATGTCACTCAACTGATCATTGTATAAATAAATCTCATCTGAACCAATAACTAAATTACTATGTGGTTTTAGATTTTATAAGATTAAAGATTACATGTGTATAGCATGTCGTGCTCAATTGTTAATTGTTTTTTTCCCCAAACATTTAGTCGGAATAAGAGTTTTGGGAAACCTCACCGTATAATGATGAAACTTTGTACGTACCTTTGACTTTATAAGTATTCGGAAGGAAAACCCCCAAAATTTGTTATCTTTGAAGATCGAACTCAAGACTTTAGATAAAAGCGGTAATACATGTGACCAATTGAGTTTGCCATCATTCGGCTCAATTGTTATTGTTAATCCAGTTACAGTACTGTATTGGCATTTAATGTTATAGAAATGTTATATTTATGATAATTTACGAACAAATTTTTATTAATATGTATGTACAAGCTGACTGTGTACGAGCTGCCTATGTCATTAATCAAATTTACGTACAAATTCTTATTAATGATACACATGTACCAAACTTAGTACTTAAAATTATCAAGTTTACTAATAGCCGTAATCCATTACCACATTACCTAATCATTGGTACAAAGGTTGAGAGTTTAATTAGGTATTTTTACAAGTCTATTACCTACCTTGAAATAAAAGTGAAAATATATTAGAAATTTATAATCATCCTCATGAAGAGGCATATAATATTAGAAATTTATAATCCAATTTTTTTGCAAATTGAGTCTACAAAACGTAACACACTAGTAACATGATCATACGCCAAAAGTTGAAGCTGAAACGACTTTCCCAATTTGACATGGTTGATGTCTTACGTCCATTAATAATGTGACATGATTGATTATATCTCGATCCTCTGATATCATACAAAATGCTACTTGTGTATTTTTTTTAAAAAATGTGGTACTCAATGAGAACAACTTTTTGTACTTGGCCAGGTATGGTAAGGACATACATGTACCAACCATTTTTGGAAGACTATGTCATGTGGGATTTTAGACATAATATATTTGTTCCATTTGTAACATGGTAGGCCTAACAACACAATTTATATGTATCTTTCTTTGTGGTTGTTTGACTCTGTCCTTGTATCACTTTAAAAGCCTCTCGGTATATCTTAATTTTTTTTGTGATTATATTTTTTTCTTTTTTTGTGATTATTATTTTTGTGTTTTATTAAAATCCTGAAAAAACATACTAGAGTTACAGATTTATAACGCTTGTATTTACAAGAGGCATTTAAGTTTGGTTTAAATTCACTGTTTGAGTCGATATAATCCAAAATTAATAACCACGAATGTGACCCGTTGTTAGTAGTTATGTTTTTCAATAAGGTCTTTGGTTCAAAATCTCATAGGTAAACATCTTGCAGGTGACTATGAAAATGGTTTAAAAACGATCATAATAATATATCAGTTAGACTGTGTACATCTGAATTAAAAGACCGGTCATCATCAGTTTTTCGAACAAAAAGAACATTTTTGATTGTTTACATGTTTTAATTACCATTGTTATTACTTTGGACATTATTACAGCTACTTTGGTACATATGGCATATTTTCTCCCGTAATATCATCATTGAGCTTTTTCCACCTTTTTCTATATTGTATGCATTAGGTGACATTTTGACAATGACAATAAATCTTTTATTTAGTTAGTGGTAGAGCAATAGGCATCCACAAAGTTGATATTGAGATAGTTTTATATTTAATAAAGTTAAATCACTTCCAACGTTTGAACAGCCTTGCAATGGAATTTGATTGGCCGATCTTATTAGAATAATAACAAACTGCTGCTATGATTCTATGAAGCAAATAACATGTTTTCTTTTTCTCCAACAAAGCAAGCACAAGAAGAATATTGGCATTTGATGAGTTGTAGATACCTCGGGTCCTCGAGTATCTTATAAAATAGACAAAGTAAATATATGTAGTATTGTATAGTAGTAGCAATTTTATATGTATATTTTGGTTCTATATTTTAATACAAAACTAAATAAATACATATCTAAAATTATGTAACCATTTTCATTTTTACGAGCCATATGCTCGCGCGATGCAGCGGTACAATTGCGGTGTGGAACTCGACAATCAGGATGTGATCGGTGAGGGAGAGAGTCATTCAACTTGTGATATTAATATGACCCATGGTGCGATGGTGTCCGACCTAGTTTGACCCGGCTTGACCTGCTTGTCATTTTCAAATCTATTTATAGAAACTTTAATTTGTTATTAATAAGAAGTTCAACTAATATTTCATGTTTTTTTTGCATTATTATTATTAATATTACGAATATAATATATCTTATTTTATGTTATAAAAATTATGCTTTTACATAGTTTTATTAATGTTTTTATTTATTCAATATAGAATATTTATTTATGTAATGTTTGACCATAATAATATTGAGATATCACATGATCCTGTGTAAGTATGTATGGACAACTAAAATATAAATTAAAAACCATATTTCATTTTGAAAGTACTACTCATCACGTGAGTTTGTCAGTGGACATCTCCTCCCACAAATTACTTTTCCTTTTTATTTTCCATCTTTCCCAGATCTTCAAAGTTCAAAGACTCACCTACTTTTCATCAAAGGAAGAAATATTGGCATCAATAAGCACATGATATGATCCATAAACTAAACCATCCAACATCAATTACATCATTTTCCCTCCTGATTGTTCATCATCCATCAATCTTTAATAATCCAACTTAATTTTTCATTTTCCCACCGGTGAGTCCTCCTCTCTCTCTTCTCTTTCTCCTCTACTTCCCCTCCTCCCTCAACCACCGCCGGCCACTGCTCTTTCTCTCTCTTCTCAAATCCGTCCGGCGCAACCAACAGCCGCTACTGCTGTCGCCGGTGACCTCCACCCACATCCAACAGCCTCTCAATTTCTCTAATCTAAAATTATTTCATCCAGATGTCGATATAGATCTACATATATCGGTATGTATATGTAAATATATGGCTGCCGTTAAATGACTTTCCGGCGAAGAGGTTAAAGACGTAACAGTAGGCTAGGGTTTTGTTCGCGATTAAGTTCTGATTCGATTGCAATGGGTTTCGTGTCTTAATTCGAAAAAGCGAAAGAGTAATCAAGTTTTTCACTTTCCCGGCGAGTTTTCGAATTTTCCGGCGAACCTTGAATCGGTTTTATTTTGGCAAGGGTTTGTGCGGATTTTGTTCCTGAGCATTTTGGTGAAAATTTCGAGTTCCAATTCGAAGAAACGGAGGAGCAATCGTAGATCTAAGTTTTCCGGCGAGATTCATGAATTTTCAGGCGGCGGTGACGGGTGGTGGTGGTAAGTGGCGGCAGTGTTGGCTGTACGTAACGGCGGCGGTGACGGGTGGTGGTGGTAAGTGGCGGCAGTGTTGGCTGTACGTAACGGCGGTGGTTGGAGGTGGTGGTAGACGGCGGTGGCGGCGGGTAGTGGTGGTGAGCGGCGGTAGCGGTAGTGTTGGCGGCGGAGACGGGTGGCGGTGGCTGGGTGGCTGGAGGTGGCGGTGGTTGGAGGTTGAAGGTGATTGTAGGTGGTGGTGATTGGGGTAAAGGGTAATTATCAATAAAAGGGAGGGGCATTTTAGGTACTTCAAATCATCTTTACTTAAAAAAAAGGTGGTCACTTAAAAAAAAAGTGGTCCTGCTTTAATAGGTATTATAGAGAAGTAAACTTTCAAGGAACTTACTTTAACATGAACCTCAACAATAGTATGGTAGAGTTTTAAATATAATTATCTATTTAATAAGCAAATAAAAAAAATAATCTAGAAAAAAAAAAGAGCTCTAGATTAATTAGAAAAGAGTTTTAGCCTAAAAAAAGCTTTAAGTAGGGGTGCCAAATGTATATTTTCTATTTCTAAAAAAAATGTGGGAGGTTTCACAAGACATATAACACCCGTAGCCTCACGTCACAAGTTATAGTTTAACCCGATCATACATAATTAAACGTTACCAATATATCTCTAAATCTTCATCGTTATCGTTATATATACTAAAAGACAACGGACCTAATAACTTATTCCAATCAAACTCTCAATTTTTTATCAAATTGAAAATTGCTGATGTCATAAATATAAAAATTACATTTAAAATTTACTGGAAATCCATATCCGTATGGAATATAACTTTAAATTTAACATAAATAAATACAAATAAATCTAAATAAGTTACACATATAAGCCCAACTATGCTATGGATGGCGGTAGGCCCAACAAATGAAAATTACAGATGTATGTTGATAATAAAACTATAAAAGCCAACTTTACATATATATATATATTAACCCATTCTATATATATTATATATATATATGTATAATATATATCTATTAACCTTCCTAATCCAAATAAATATCTCATAATAATAACTGAAAAATAAGAAGTTATGATAGGGATTTTCAAGTTAGGGTAACCTGAGAGGTAAAGTTAGAGGGTTATTGACCTTTGGATTAAAATCAATGACTAAGATTCAATCATCATTTTTGAATCTTGACCATTGATTTTAATCTAATGGTCGAGATTAATTTTACCCCTCAAGTTACTCATAACTTGAGGGGATCTCTACCATATTACGGAGTATTTCACTTTTTGGATCATAAATGTGACTATCAAGGAGTATAAAAGCAACACTATATACATAACTATAAAGAATACACGATCATCTAAACGAGCTCGTCTAACAACTTTAATATCAAATACACCTATCTTTCAAAACTTTAGGTATGTCGATATTTTTTTAAAACCAATAAGATTAGATCAATTGGTTAATATTATGGTCTCTAAAAATAGAAATCAAAAGTTCGTTCTTCATTCATTGTTATATAGGATGTCTTTATCTTTTAAAATTATACAATGAGTCATTTATTTTATAAAATATCTCTATTAACTCTTTACATCAATTGTTTATATATCAATTATCTACACCACTCGACGCCGCATCCACCACCAACACACCGTCGCCACCATGACCACCGCCGCATTGCACAAGTAACGTGCTAATTTAATAAAAGATCTATCATTTAATTGTCATTGTCATTATTACTATTATCGTTATTAATTTTAGGCAAATCCATTTTTTCTTATTTTAACTTCCTATTTTTGAAACACTTAAAATGATTCTTATTAATATAACTAACACTATATGTGATTCTATTCTATTTAATACTCAATGTATCTTTAATGAATTTAATTTATAACATCAATCTATTGATTTCGTCTAATATCGTGAAAGAAACCTACTTTTTACCTTGTCCAATATTCCTTATTAGACCAAGGATGTAAAATACACTTGATTTAGGGACTCTCATTGTTTATAAACTTGAAAAGGACACATTGCTAAAATATACAAACCACATGGATCCATCTCGCATTAACTAACTATATAAAGATTACATCTCTTGTAGATATGAGAATTTACCCAAATACTTTCAGTGAATTCATTTACGTTACTAGTCTTTGATCTTCTGAATTATCTTTATTACTTTTTTACATCAAATACATTTACATAAATTATCTACCGTTAGCAGTCGCCGTCGAGCTGCAATCATAGAGCCGTCGTCGCTACTGCATTACGCGCCATATTTTATTTTTCCCCCCTTTATTAGGGCAATGTCAAGGAAGGCCAAAAAAATTGAAATCATGCATGTCCGCCACGTGTCACCAATTTTCGTATTACACACACCCACTCCTGCAAACTGATCATCGTTTGCATAATCTAATCCGTTACAAGATCCAAATCCAAATATATTATCAAATCAAATATATATGTATGGATCTGTCTATCTAATCGAAAAATCTAAATCTATAAAAATTATATACATATATTCCCTCAACAAAATAATTAAATGGAGAGAACGAAGAAGATGCATCATTTATCGTCAATCGGTGACGATGTTCTCCAACGTTGCGCTCTGTACGTATAATATAACTAACCGATCCACATCTTTAATGGATTTCAATTTATTTATTAGATAGATTAATTTTGACCTATATATATGTGCGTCTGGTTTCAAAATTTATTTGTTATATGCATTATACGTAAGTAGTATTTTATTAGTGCAAAAGTATATGTTACATGCGTTATAATTAAGTCTGTATTTGTTATGTGCATTAATTTGCAGGAAACTAGAAAAGCCGGTGAGCGGTTTGGTGGAAGAGTTCGAAAAAGTATCGAAAGGGGAAATAAAAAGAGAAAATTATTCGAGGAAATTAGTGGAATTTTGTTGCTCAAAAACCTTGTATGAAATTTGTAAAGATGTTGAACAATCGATTAGGGAAGGAACCTTTAGTCGGTTAACATTCGATATGATGCTCGCTTGGGAGACCCCCACTTCCCACGATGCCCAATCTCATTCAGTACGTACGGTATCCAATTAACTCTTCAAACATGAGTTTATATATTATTCAGCATTTTGTCGAATATATTGTCATCCAATGTAACCAATTAACTACTGTAATTTTTTTTCTTCCTTTTTTGTTAATCTTATGATTTAACAAACCTTACCGATGCGTGTAAGTAGGTTTCTATAGCGGATGTATATGTAAAGTGACTTTTTATGCCATGTATAATAGTGAACTGGCATCGCCACATCAACAAAGTTACTTACATATGCATTTGTGCTTGTACATTGAAAGATTAAAAAAGATTAGGTTATTACATATAATGACAAAATTTGGTGAATGTCCGTTACATCTTGGTGAAATCATTATAATGGTGGTGAGGCAATGGCAAAAATGACATGACATGAAAATAAATGATTGTGGTGTGGCTTATACATCATAATATCTATCATGTACCTTTGATTATAGTATGTGGTAAACAAGTTAATACAATTAACCCATTTCTTGAATGTTTAACTTTTCTACACAACATACGTACTAAAAGGGTTCGATTAGCTGGTTTGGATATCTAAAGTCGAAACCCATCAACATGCATACCTGAACTCGTCAACCTAAACATGATATGAAGTGGGTTCCCTAGGTTTTACACATTTACAGTATTATCTTTGACCAACTGTTTTACATGCTTGACCGCTAGCTGCATCCTCAATATGTTTATGCTTTTAGGTAACATTTGACAGTTTGCCATATATTTTTCTTAACTCATTTCAAATTTCTATTTTTTTATATGGGTTTTTAACGTTTTCTTTTTCTAATGTCTAGGAATGTGTGGCGAAGGAGAAAGAAGAGAGGAAGCAACATGCAACAGCAAATACGTCAAACAAACAAGATGACATTCCCCTGTTCTATTCAGACATCATGCCCCTCCTTGTAAGACACTTTCTTGAATCCATATTCCACGTAGTGTTTCAAAAATTACTTCATTCATGTATTATATTCCCAACAGACAAGGTCATGTAATATATGTACTAGATCATAAGGGTTCTCATTTTCAAGTATCTGT
The DNA here is from genome assembly GCA_034093135.1 of Erigeron breviscapus. Lineage (NCBI taxonomy): Eukaryota > Viridiplantae > Streptophyta > Magnoliopsida > Asterales > Asteraceae > Erigeron > Erigeron breviscapus. Next base: position 17,105,674 of record CM067167.1, read on the forward strand.
ATATATTCAATTGGTAGGTTAACAATAAACCGAGTGTTGGAGAACATGCTTTTGTATGGTTGGGATCATTGGTTCCTTTGGTGGCTGATTTTATTAACGGGAGATTTACTTTTGAGACGCTAACAGCGTCTACAGAAAACCGTCTTCATTTTCCCGCTTACGACAAATTCCTGCAAGAAATTGACAAGTAAATCATCTATATTCTGTTTTGATTCCGGATAAACTATTTTGTGTAATAAGAGGAAATATGGAAATGTGCATCAATGGACTTGATGATTAATCTAACCTTGTTTTTTCAATTTGGCTGGCCTTTTTTATCAGATGTGTACAACATTTGCAAAAGCAAGCAACACCAAGGAATGTTGAAATGGCAGATGATGAGTTCATTCTACATGTTGAGGGGACTGCAACTTCACAAAGAGTGATACGTCATATTGGGAAACAAAGTTGGCCTGGTTTGTGTTGGATTTTCTGTTCCCTTTCTCTCTTGCCCCTTCTATATTCTGTTGACGATTTTGGCCCGTTTACTTATGAGGGTCTATTCGGGCTTCTGTATTATTTCTAGCAGGTCAATTAGATGAATAGCAATGTTAGCTAAAAGAGAAACGGGTCAAAATGGTAGAAAGTCACTCACCCCAAGTGTATTTTAATGAATACAACCTAGTACCTACGATATCATGTTATTGAATTTTTTAAATATCATATCATGTTATTGAATTTTTTAAATATCATTATTGGACTCATTTATTTTCTTAATCATATATAACATACAACTTCTTTGTTGATTCTTCCAAATATGACATGTGTTTTGGGTCAACCTTACCCCACCCAGCCGATTTTTTTTTCATGTTGCCTGTTAGCTGACCTGCCCATTGTCCACCTCTACCTCTACACAACTAAATACGCTAAGAAATGTGAGATTATACGTCTTGTGCTACTCTCAGATAACTGAATTTTGTAGGTAGGCTTACGCTAACAAACTATGCACTGTACTTTGAGGCATCGGGCTCAGTGTCATATGAAGATGCATTCAAACTTGACCTGTCAAAGGACATCAAACAATCAATTAAACCAGCAGCCACAGGCCCTTTTGGTGCTCCTCTTTTCGACAAAGCCATCACTTACGAGTCTGCTGAGCTGTGAGAATAGTTACTGCTTCATGTACTGAATAATATGAGATTGATTACTTTAACAAAACATTAACCTCTTGTAATTTTTATTTTTTTCTTGAAATTCTTCAGGGAAGACGGCTTCCAGATTGAGTTCCCAGAATTGACTAGCTCAACAAGACGCGACCATTGGCTTGCTCTTGTGAAAGAAATTCTGTTATTGCACAAGTTTTTAGCAAAATTTAAGGTGGAATCTCCCCTACAAGAGTGGGAGATGCATGCAAGGACCATATTAGGGATAATAAGACTCCATGCAGCCCGAGAAATGCTAAGAATTTCTCCACCAACTCCAAAAAGTTTTTTGATTTTTACATTGTTCGATGAGCTGCCTACAGGGAGCCATGTTTTAGAAGAGCTTGCTGAGAGCCTTAAAACAGTTAGAAGTGGACACCCATGCAGTGCTAGCTCTATATTACGAAACTTGAATGTCTCGCATGCTTGTATCTCATGTGCTGAATCAGAAATAGGGCCCGAACAATCTGAAATTGTAAGTAATCAACCCGAGAATATAGAGTCTTTGGAGACAGCTGTTGAACAAGTAAGAGAGGAAGCAAAAGAAATCAATACTGCTAAAGCTACTACCGATGAACTCAAAGATGATGGTTTTGGTGACAGTGCTCTTGTATTAATGGTATTATTCTTAAAAATCTTATAATCATAATTCGTGGCACTAGAGGTGGGAAAAGGGGTGGGCCAGACAATAGGCAACAAATGTGACATGTTTTTAGTACGGGGAGTCGGGGACGGGTCAAGTCAACCCGCTAACACTTATTCATTCTTTAAAAATAAATACAAGTAGCAAATATGTTACTTTTTATTGTTGAAATGACATAATTTCAGTAATAATAGCTAGTTTAGGTGGCTCTATGCACTGATAATAGGATTTAGGCTACATTCAACTTGCTTGACCCAGACTTATTTTTGTTCTAGCGAGCCCTTTTGCCTTGATTAACATGATCCGCTTTAAATACAGCACAACCCTGGCTGACTCATTCATTAGTGAATTGGTTGGAGTTGCCTGCTCCACTTTCTAGTGTAAGGTATCTGATCAGAGTAGGCTCGCAGCGGAAACTAAACAAACACACAAACACTTGCAGAAAAGAAGAACACGAGAATTTATAGTGGTTCGATCCGGGTGATCTACATCCACTCTAGGTAACTAGGAAGTATGTATTTCTTGGTATATTCTTACAAATACATAAACATCTCTTATATAGAGATTGAGAGGAAGAAATAATCAGGAGTTGATACAGGTGGGCCCTGCCTAAGCATAAGTCTAGAGATGATACAAGTGGGTCCCTTGTCTACCACTTTTGACTTCTTGGGCCTTGGCTTCACACATACTCCAACAATCTCCCACTTGAAGCCACGGAACAATATTCACCTGTGCTTCAATTGTAGATATGTATTTCTGTAAGAACTTTAAACATACATTGGTATAGAAGTCTTCCAGGTCCAGCTCACAGGAACAAACCAAACTTCAAACCATAGTAACCTCAATCAAACTCCACAGGAACAGAAGTCTTCCAGGTCCAGCTCTCCCAAGAGCAAACCAAACTTCAATCCCATTTTAGCTCATTCCTAGTTACCCTGGCCTTCTCTTCAATTAACCTGAAGGCCCGTTGAAGCTCCCCCGAACTCCAATCCAACAGTCTTACCAGACCCAGTCGTGACTGAAACCGTCACTAACCCATTCTCTGTCTCAACCGGCTTGCACGATCCACCAGCTCCAGAGATACATCGAGAATTAATAACACTCTCCACATTTTGCAAACTATTTCTAGGAGAGATTTTTTCTTCAGTCGGAACCTTCGTCTTCAAAACCCCCCCCCCCCCCCCCCCCCCCCCCCCCCCCCCCCCCCCCCCCCCCCCCCCCCCCCCCCCCCCCCCCCCCCCCCCCCCCCCCCCCCCCCCCCCCCCCCCCCCCCCCCCCCCCCCCCCCCCCCCCCCCCCCCCCCCCCCCCCCCCCCCCCCCCCCCCCCCCCCCCCCCCCCCCCCCCCCCCCCCCCCCCCCCCCCCCCCCCCCCCCCCCCCCCCCCCCCCCCCCCCCCCCCCCCCCCCCCCCCCCCCCCCCCCCCCCCCCCCCCCCCCCCCCCCCCCCCCCCCCCCCCCCCCCCCCCCCCCCCCCCCCCCCCCCCCCCCCCCCCCCCCCCCCCCCCCCCCCCCCCCCCCCCCCCCCCCCCCCCCCCCCCCCCCCCCCCCCCCCCCCCCCCCCCCCCCCCCCCCCCCCCCCCCCCCCCCCCCCCCCCCCCCCCCCCCCCCCCCCCCCCCCCCCCCCCCCCCCCCCCCCCCCCCCCCCCCCCCCCCCCCCCCCCCCCCCCCCCCCCCCCCCCCCCCCCCCCCCCCCCCCCCCCCCCCCCCCCCCCCCCCCCCCCCCCCCCCCCCCCCCCCCCCCCCCCCCCCCCCCCCCCCCCCCCCCCCCCCCCCCCCCCCCCCCCCCCCCCCCCCCCCCCCCCCCCCCCCCCCCCCCCCCCCCCCCCCCCCCCCCCCCCCCCCCCCCCCCCCCCCCCCCCCCCCCCCCCCCCCCCCCCCCCCCCCCCCCCCCCCCCCCCCCCCCCCCCCCCCCCCCCCCCCCCCCCCCCCCCCCCCCCCCCCCCCCCCCCCCCCCCCCCCCCCCCCCCCCCCCCCCCCCCCCCCCCCCCCCCCCCCCCCCCCCCCCCCCCCCCCCCCCCCCCCCCCCCCCCCCCCCCCCCCCCCCCCCCCCCCCCCCCCCCCCCCCCCCCCCCCCCCCCCCCCCCCCCCCCCCCCCCCCCCCCCCCCCCCCCCCCCCCCCCCCCCCCCCCCCCCCCCCCCCCCCCCCCCCCCCCCCCCCCCCCCCCCCCCCCCCCCCCCCCCCCCCCCCCCCCCCCCCCCCCCCCCCCCCCCCCCCCCCCCCCCCCCCCCCCCCCCCCCCCCCCCCCCCCCCCCCCCCCCCCCCCCCCCCCCCCCCCCCCCCCCCCCCCCCCCCCCCCCCCCCCCCCCCCCCCCCCCCCCCCCCCCCCCCCCCCCCCCCCCCCCCCCCCCCCCCCCCCCCCCCCCCCCCCCCCCCCCCCCCCCCCCCCCCCCCCCCCCCCCCCCCCCCCCCCCCCCCCCCCCCCCCCCCCCCCCCCCCCCCCCCCCCCCCCCCCCCCCCCCCCCCCCCCCCCCCCCCCCCCCCCCCCCCCCCCCCCCCCCCCCCCCCCCCCCCCCCCCCCCCCCCCCCCCCCCCCCCCCCCCCCCCCCCCCCCCCCCCCCCCCCCCCCCCCCCCCCCCCCCCCCCCCCCCCCCCCCCCCCCCCCCCCCCCCCCCCCCCCCCCCCCCCCCCCCCCCCCCCCCCCCCCCCCCCCCCCCCCCCCCCCCCCCCCCCCCCCCCCCCCCCCCCCCCCCCCCCCCCCCCCCCCCCCCCCCCCCCCCCCCCCCCCCCCCCCCCCCCCCCCCCCCCCCCCCCCCCCCCCCCCCCCCCCCCCCCCCCCCCCCCCCCCCCCCCCCCCCCCCCCCCCCCCCCCCCCCCCCCCCCCCCCCCCCCCCCCCCCCCCCCCCCCCCCCCCCCCCCCCCCCCCCCCCCCCCCCCCCCCCCCCCCCCCCCCCCCCCCCCCCCCCCCCCCCCCCCCCCCCCCCCCCCCCCCCCCCCCCCCCCCCCCCCCCCCCCCCCCCCCCCCCCCCCCCCCCCCCCCCCCCCCCCCCCCCCCCCCCCCCCCCCCCCCCCCCCCCCCCCCCCCCCCCCCCCCCCCCCCCCCCCCCCCCCCCCCCCCCCCCCTTCGTTCAAAACCCAACGGTTCTTTGTGATTGTACCCGGAACACGACCCATGCTCCCACTATCACCAAATCCCCTGATTGGCTTAAACTTAGACCCCTGACCACATTCAACTGACATCCCCAAAGCACCAGGATTCAAGTTTGCAAATTGAACTCTCTTCCGCTTACTAGATTCAGTGAACCAGACTTTATGCTTAACAGGGACGGCTACTCCCTTAGCAAGTACATCAACTAGATACAACGATCCCCGTCTCCTCCCACAGGCAACAACAAGATTTCCATCAATCACCTTCCATTTCCCACCACCAAACTTAACATCTAGTCCCTGTTTATCCAGTTGACTAACAGAAATAAGTTTCTTCGTTAAACCTGGAATTACCATGACATTCTGCAAGTTCCACGTAGTGCCCAGTGGTGTCTTCAGATTGACATCTCCCATACCCGTAACATTAAGAAAATGACCGTTAGCTAATCGTACCTTTCCAAAGTCTCCTTTTTTCAGATTCACCATCGTCTTCCCGCTGTGCATGGCGTGAAACGAAGAACCAGAATCCATAGCCCAAAAGTCTGTAGACTCTTCACAGCAAACCAGTGCGTCACCGTCAGATTCATCTGATACAACACTGTTTACATGCTGTTTACCATCCTCTTTTTTAGGATTAGGACACTCGTTTTTAACATGCCCCTTTTCACCACAATTCCAGCACTTCACATTTTTCCCAGCTTTAGACAAGCTTTTCCCATGACTCCCACTGCTTTTGTTATTACCTCTTCCCTTGCTAACATTGAACATTCCCGAAGTAGATCCTCCACTAGAGTTCCTCCGGCGAATGTCTTCACCCAAAACACTATCCCGGATCCGATCAAACTTCAAATTACCAGTTCCAGCAGTTTCAGTGACAGTTGTCACAAACCCTGACCAACTATCAGGTAAGGAAGATAACAAAATCACAGCCTGAGTGTCATCATCGAACTTCATGCCCACAGTTGCTAACCTGGACAAAATCGCATTGACTTCGTTAATGTGATCAGCGACTGGACTGCCCTCGTTCATTCTCATATTGAACAGTTCCCTCATCAAGAACACCCTATTACCGGCAGAAGGCTTCTCATACATATTTGACAGAGCTGTTAACATATCATGAGTAGTTGTTTCTTTCATGATATTAAAAGCAACGCTCCTCGTCAAAGCCAATGTAATTTTACCTCTTGCCTTTTTGTCCTTTGAGTTCCAAATTTCTTCGGCAGCTTTATCCATTCCAGCAGGTTTTTCTTCCAGTACCACATCCAAATCGCATTCACCAAGTAACGCCTCTATTTGCATTTTCCACCATGCAAAATCAGTGCCGTTAAACTTCTCGATTCGGAACTTCTGGTCTTCAGCCATAGCTAACGAGAAAACCAAAAAAAACCCCACAAGGAACCAAGCACCCGAAACCCGAGCAACCTTCAATAAACCAGAAACCCGAGATACCCGAACCAAGCGACTTCTCCTGCAAACCCGAGAGTAAACCAGCAATAAACCAGGCTTCAAGAACCGAAACCTTAATCGCAAAACACCCAAGAAAACACGAACCAACAACACCAGAACAACTACAAAAAAACAGCAGCAAACTGGACCTCTCGTTCAGCTCTCTCCCTCTTCTGCGAAAACTGTGTGAGACCGTGTGTTTAACTGAACCAGCAGCTCTGATACCAGTTGTAAGGTATCTGATCAGAGTAGGCTCGCAGCGGAAACTAAACAAACACACAAACACTTGCAGAAAAGAAGAACACGAGAATTTATAGTGGTTCGATCCGGGTGATCTACATCCACTCTAGGTAACTAGGAAGTATGTATTTCTTGGTATATTCTTACAAATACATAAACATCTCTTATATAGAGATTGAGAGGAAGAAATAATCAGGAGTTGATACAGGTGGGCCCTGCCTAAGCATAAGTCTAGAGATGATACAAGTGGGTCCCTTGTCTACCACTTTTGACTTCTTGGGCCTTGGCTTCACACATACTCCAACATCTAGTGGTTGTTAGGTTTTGCTAGCGCATATGTGTGTGCAAATTATGTTGCAGTTTTTGTACCGTTTCTTTCTACAAAAAATCTACTACTTCACATCAACTTTCTTACAAACGGGTCAACATAGAGGGATTCCTGTTCAGGTTACCCAGTGAAAGTGAGCCTTTGACTCTTGAGGTACACGGCCTAACCAGTATTCCTATGGTCGTTTCCAGACTTTCTCCCCGTGGCCATCCCAAGATGTTTACTCTGTGAGGTTCAAACCCGGATCTCTTTTTAGACCATAAGAACGCCTTACCACTAGACCACCTTGGAGATAGTTTTTACATCAATTTCTTTTCCTTGTACATAAATAATGGTTATGTTTTTGAGGCGTTCCATTTTACAGTTTAATTTTTGTTTTACAGGAGCTTATTAATCGATTAAAAAGTGTGTTGCCATGGTTTCAAGAGGTTATTGAGTGGGAAAGACCCGTAACCACCATTATGGTGCTTGGCACTTCACTTCTCGTTGTCTACAAGTAAGTGACTGCAAGTAAACTCTCTAGAAGCTTGGGTAATGTTAAAAAAAGGGCAATTTATAATCGTGGTGGTTTTTGTTGACCCATAAAAATAATACAGTTCTTTTTCTTGTATAAATAATCTGTTGCAAAATATGATTACAAGTTTCTGTGTGAAAATAAATGTATTAATTATATAAATCATTTAGGAGGTTTTGTGCATTAACGTTACACTTTGGGTTGGTTTGACCCATTTGACTTGTTTCCATTGAAATTACTTTTTATCTACCTGTTTGACATGCTATAAATAGAACTTGACCCAAATCGACCCCTTTGTAAGAAAATGTGATTGCAGCTAAACGACATCTTTTTTTTTTGTGTGTGGCAGAGAGTGGGTTGGGCAGGCCATAGCTGCATCTTTATTGTGGGTGGTTTCGAAGATGATTTGGGCAAGAAAAGACGAAGTAGGCAAACAAACCAAGTTTATTGTGCCCACTCCTCCAGACCAGACAACAATGGATAGTATAGTAGCCGCACAACATGCAATCAACACTACTTACAACATTATGCAGTTGATCAACATTTCACTACTCAAAGTATGGTCAATATGGCTTGCCAATGCTCCTAAGGTATAAAACCACAAAGTTCACTTTAGCTATGTATTTTACAAAGAAAAGATTTAGTCGTAGCGACAGGTCAAGCAAATTGGATAACTAGTTGAACTGGGTTGACCCAAAACACTAATATACAACCGAAGTTATATCAGTTAATATTCTAATTTTTTAATTAAACGACTATGCTTTATGCAATAAAAATAACCTTTGGGCATTTTTGGAGATTTTTTATCGGTTCAATCCGGTAGTTGACCTGTTACAGGTAAAACATTACCATAAATAACCCATTTACAAGTCTATCAGTGACGCATCCCTAAGTAAGTGAACAAAATATGTTCTTAAGATCGCTATTAAACTGTGTCTTTCTATATTTCTTTGTTTCCTTCTGATTGTTCTCGAAATGTTACTTTTATCCAGCACTTTGACCTATTGTATGTGTCTTGCTATTGTATCGGATCCTATGCAGCACACAGATGCGGTGATTACCACTATGCTTGGATGTGCAGTCGTATTAGTTCTCATTCCTCTCAAATATATCATCATGACAGTTTTAATATCTACCTTTGCAATGACATTGAAATCGGGAGATCGTAGAGACAAGAAAAACGAAATGGGGAACCGGAGATTGAAAGGATGGTGGGACTCTATCCCAGTTATCCCAGTTGAAGTAGTTGTTCAAAAAATGGAAAAACCTCCTGAAGAATCAGAGAAGAAAAATGAGTAACTTTTTTAGTTTTTTCAGTCTAGTACCACTTTATTTGGAAATAGATATACTATTAAGAATATACGGTTATATTAATAAGGTTAATTACGTGTAGGCATAGAAAATTGTTAAAAATTATAGGTAATATGTTCGCATAATTTGTTTGGAAGTTAGCTTTTGTATATATGTATTGACCGTGTTGATATCTGAAAATGATGCTGTTGGTTGATTTCCTGGTCATTTCTTATGTTAGATCAAATGTTAGACGGTGCATGACTTGTATATGTTTAAATGGAATGATATACATTCATAAGCATTAACGCTCACTCGCGTATAATGCCCGATGTTGATGAGACGTATATGAAATTAGTTTCGATTGCTGATAAGGTGGCGATGTCTGTGAAGACAAAGGGGGTTTCTTCCCCAAACAGAATGCAAATACGAATGGTACTACTAGTAAAACTTAATTGAAATTGGCTATGGATTACAAATAAATATTTCGCCACTAGAGTTATTCTGGATATGGATTTTGTAATTGGGTTGAAATATTAGTCTAACGAAGGCATGTAGAATTTTAGTTTTTTTTTAAGAAAGATGAATTTGATTGTATTATGAATTTTAGTATTTTGTAATTGGGTGGAAATATTATACATATGGCACTTTGCTTTTTCATAGCTATTAATATACTCGTAATTGTATTCATATAAGATGAATCGACCCGCTGACAGTAATCAATCTATTTGATGAAAAAACAACTTGATTTAGGGAATGGAGTGTGGATGAAGAAGCTAAATTGACTAAATTATGCTTATTAACTTTTGCTTAAGCTATAATTTCAAAACAACTTTTACTAAAATTCGTGGCTAAGGCATGAACATTATTGAAGATTTGGGGTTGTCTGAGTTCAGCTCAATTCATATAATGTTTTTGTTTTTTGAGAAAATTTCATTACATACCCCTGGGGTATGTCATATTATTAAGTTTCGCCCCTCTCGTTTTTTCGTATCATTACATACCCCTATGGTGATTTTTCGTATCATTACATACCCCTCACCCTAACGTCCGTTAATGTGGTTCCGTCAAAACCCTCATGTGCAATGCACATGAGGGTATTTTAGTCTCTTTCTCATCAAACACACCTCTTTTTAACTTTTAAAGATCTAGATCTTATAACATCATCATCATCCATCAATATCAATCTGATACTTATCTCTCGTCTTTAATATCAAAACCAATAAAATATCAATCTGCTCCTTTTCTCTCATCTCTAGAATCAATCCATAAAGTATATAACACCATCATCAATCCATCCATACATCTGTATCTATATCTATATCTCTACATCCATCCATACAGATACATCTATATCTATACAAAACCCTAATATTTCTATCAAGAAGAAGAAGAGGAGAGAAAAATCAATTACAAAACCCTACAATTTTTACCAAGAATAAGAGAAAAAAAATTAATTACAAACCATTCAAAAGAAAACCCAACCGGTGGTTGTTTCCGGCTGAGGTGGGAGGTGGTGGTTGGTTTTAGTTATGGGTGGCGGTGGGTTGTTTCCGGTCATCACCATCGAGATCCACCTGACCATCACCATCGAGATACTACCGGAACATAGCACGGAAGTTTGGTTATTGGTTTTGAATAGGCAGCTATTCGTCGAGCAACCATAGCACGGAAGTTTATACCAGTATTTATGGGTAGTGCGTTTAAGAACAAGGTAAGTAAAGTGCTGTTATATGATATTAACTAATGTCTTTATTCTTTAAACAATCTTGTTGGCAGCCCGGAGTAAACATGAAATCTTTGTTATCATTTGTTTTGTTTTATTTGTAGGGGGTACAACCACTTCTCGATGGTGTTCTTAGTTATTTGCCTAATCCACTTGAAGTTGATAATTTTGCCCTTGACCAGTCTAAGAAGGAAGAGAAGGTAGTAACATGTTTTAATTGCTTCACATTCATTTGTGTTCATTTCAATGACCCCAATATGGAACTAAATTTCTGCATCATCTGGAGTGGTAACAGGTTAAGTTGTCTGGAACTCCAGGTGGGCCTATGGTTGCACTGGCCTTTTGATTTAATGATAGTATTTTTTTTCTGTTGGATTTCTTTGATTGATGAATAATTCTTGATGATATTTTTTCTTGGTAAAAAGGATGCCCTTGTAATATATGTTGAGAATACTTTTGAGGTTGTGTCAATAAAAGAAGGTATTAGATCTAAATGAAAGAAGGTGTTAGATCTGAAGAAAAAAATTGATTTGGGAAAGGATGGATAAGAAAATTGACTTTTTGATCTGGAAATTAAATTAAAGAGAAGAAAATAGTGTTTATGAGGTAAAATGACTAAAATACCCTCATGTGCATTGCACATGAGGGGGTTAACGAAGACTTATAAATGGACGTTAGGGTGAGGGGTATGTCTTGATACGAAAAATCACCATAAGGGTATGTAATGATACGAAAAAACGAGAAGGGCGAAACTTAATAATATGACATACCCCAGGGGTATGTAATGAAATTTTCTCTTGTTTTTTTTGTTTTTTTTATAATATTTATTGCACATTGTGTTCTTCAATTGTGTTATTGGTCACACTTTTTGGAGTGGCTTTAATAAAGGTTTTTTATGATTCATCAGTTTCATTTCAAGCATTTGTGTAATTTAAAGTTTAAAATAAGGTTTTAAAAATAAATAATGTTATGGGTTGCATTTGTGTAATTAAAAGGTTAAAATAACGTTTTAAAAATAAATAATGTTATGGGTCAAAAATATAAGATACCATCCAATATAGCTAGCTCTAAACATTTAAATTATATTTATAGCATAAAAAAATAATGTTATAGGTAAAAAATATGAGATATTAAACATTTTGAAATATATAACGATCAAACTTAAAAAGACATGATAAGTGTTTAGCCTCCGCCCTCCAATATAAATATAGGCAACCCGTATGTGACAAATTAACTAGGGCTTTTGGAGACTTTAAAAACCCCATACTTTTAAAAATAAGCCCATTTTAAAATGGTAGGTTATTTGGATATGAATTTTGAGATCAAAAGCCTCAGCCCAAAAAGCTTCTAAAAGTCCTCTAAAGGTCTTTAAAATAAAAACTTGTGTAAGAAAGGTTGAAACAGAAGCCCCAACTCCTAGCCCGTTCTCCAAGCTCTCCCTAACCACAGTCCCGGCTCGAATTTTTTGTGCCAAACGTAATCTTAATTTTATGTTTCTTAACTATTCCAAAGTTTTATCAACTAATGTTCGATCCCCAATCTTTAGCATTACTAAGGCAATTTGAGAATAGTTAAGATAATACTGATACAATATTCACAAAATCCGAAAAGAAATAAAATGTAAGTTATCTAAATGAGTTGATATATATCACTTAAAATCATACATTAAAACATGTTTAATCAAATTCAGTATTGATATACGGATTTTACTTTTCATCCTTTTTTTTTGAGGCTTACTTTATTATCAACGTTATTCAAATAACGATCTTATATCATAATAGCATGTAAGCGGGCAACAAGCTGCGCCGTCATCCCTTTCTGAATTGTAAAACCTAATCTACTAAAAACAAACTCATGCCCCCTTGGGGTCGAGATGTTGCTATGCATAACCCGTTGAACCCTGGACAGGAAACGAATTGCTTCTGGTGCAAGGGAGCCAAAGGTATCAAAAGCCAGAGGGACAAACACATGCTGATTCTCTTCACAAGCTTTGGCATGCTTTTCCACTTTCTTCGCTTCAGCCCTTCTCAATGCTTGTTCAACTACAAAATCATTTTCTCTCAAACTAGCTAGAGGGGATACCCCTGTGAGGTCAACGCATGCATGTTTCCCCCTACCCAACCAAAGATGAGCAGATCTGCTGGTCGTAGAGTAGACCTCCCATCCGCGGGGTCCGTAAGGAAGTTCACAGGGGCCTCTTTTTTGGACGCGATCCCGGTGCGCCTTAAAATGTCCCATAGAACGTCTCGCACCCAATCGTGTCGGTATTTAAACCCGGGCATCTCCTTGCAATGAACCGCATGTTCCCCATACTTATCCAGGCAGGCCTTGCGGCAGACATGACATGTTTCGTCTTCAGGGTACATGGGAATCATCAAACGGTATTTGAGGATGGCCCTATACTCTACTGCGGACATGCATTGGCCCAAACCGTCGATTGGGATAACTGTCAGAAAATCCTGGGCATGAGGACCTTGCAAGCATCCAAGAACCGCCTTCTGGCGGGGTGACATACCAAAATCATCTCCCAGACCCTGTGCAATTTTGCTAAAAAGGGCATTCGCCAAAGTTTTTTGAGGCTTTGGGGGGCGGTGTCCTTATTAGAGAAAATGTCAAAATCAAAGTCTGGGAGAGAGTCATTTAGGCATCGGAGAGCCTACGCATAGTCCGAGTCCAGGCCAACAACCCCACTATGCCTCAAGATGTGGTCCTGTAGCTTCCACGACTGAGCCCTCGATGCCACAAAGGCGTAAGTCACAACATCCCGAGCTGAAAGAAGGCCGAGCCCTCCCAGACGCATCGGCAGGGAGGCCAACCGCCATTGTAGGTCCCCAAAGAACGACCCCCCACACACCACTATGTCTTCAATAGCTTTTCGGAGGCCCGTATCAAAACAGAAAACCGCATCCTCCATTATAGGGGGTTGGCATGTCCGTAACCCAAAAGGCAACTTGGCGACTCCCATGCAGGACCTAAGCAGGAGTAGTTCGCTTTGGGGATCCCGAAGGCAAGGCAATAGTTTCTTAAGGTCAACCGCGCTCAAGGCTCTCCGACTCGCCGACTCCTTGATAAAGCAGGGATCCCGGCTAACAGCCCCTCCGAGCAGCTTCACCCTTTCTCGGGTCTGCCTATCCCATTGGGGAACAACCCATCCCTAACTTTCACCCCATTACAAGACGGCCAAAAAACCTCAGTTTTTTTTATATTAAGTTGGAGCCCCAAAGATGGCCCCTCCACGCTAAAAATGTCTAGGGCTTTGGCAACTTCAACAGTATCACCAATAATTGTCCCATCGTCCAGGTACCAAGCCTGAAATGAAAGGTTACATTTTTCCTGTATTTGTAGGACAAGGGGGTGCAAGGCAAGAGCGAAAAGGAGGGGCCCCAGGGGATCTCCCTGCTGAACCCCAGTAGTGGCCCCTATACAGTCACTACCAATATACAACCTAGCTGGCTGGGCATAAAGGAGCTGAACCCACATATAGATAGATGGGCAACGCTTATGGACCTCATGAAGAAGGGCGGTACGGTCGACCATGTTGAAGGTGTTGCAAAAGTCCACTGTAAGCATAGTTAGGGAAACATCGGCGTGAAAGGCGTTAAGGAACCTGTTCGCGCTATGAATTACCGCTTCTGCCCCATTGGGAGTCCCCACTCCGAATTGAAAGTCGCCTAAGTACTGAGCCATTTCTTTCCCAACCTTCTTCATAGCCACTTTAGAAACCAACCTCCGCCAGATTGCCCCCACGGCAATGGGCCGAATTCCATTATCCGGTTTTAACAAAGGGGTAAGGGGAGCCGAGGCAATAAACTCCGCGAGAACCCTAGGTCACAACCCCCTAGCCACAAGTTAACGACCCCAGTGATAGCTGAAAGCAAACCCGTGGAAGATACCGACCCCTCACCACACAGAGCGTCCAACAAGTGTTGAGCCCGCAACCCATCCCACCCACATGAAGTCCCTTTAGGAAAAGATTGGATACATCTGAGCACACACTCCTCGTCCACTGATAAAGCATGCTGGGTAATAGAGCTAGAAGGCAAAGACAGGGGTGGCACCACAGGTGGATGTTTATCAACAAGGGCTTTCATGGTAGCATCCCCGAGGGGGGTGTAAGTGACATACAAAGGGGATCCTGGCTATAAGTGACATCAATGGTCTTACATAACACAACACGTTTTGGGCGTATTGGCTGTGGATGAGAGGAGAACTCCACAGTTAAGCATGCTCGGGCGGCAGCAATGCCAAATGGGTGACCCTTCTAGGAAGTTTGCCCGAGCAACCAGAAACAAAGCCGTGAGCCTGCGGGCAAAGCGGACAATATTGTGTTGTGGTAAGGTGGGGTGTTACAAGTGGTATCAGAGCAACCCTTGGGATTGTTAGGAGTGTATGTGTGAGTCCCTTAAGTTCGATGGTTAAACCAGGAAAGTGCAAATACAACAAGTCTAATAAGCACTAGAATGGACTAGTATTACTTTAATATAAATGCAAGTATATAAATAAAGTAATACAGACTTAAAGCAATAAACAAATAAAGTGGAACATTATGTATTTTTCATGGGTATTTTATTTATGATGTTAAATAAAACACAAGGTTGTTGCGGAATCAAGATAATACAATTAAGTATGTATCCTAACAACCTATGAGTTACAAATGATCTATATTTGTCAAATAACTCTTTAGGATCGAGATACTTAAAGTTGTGAAGTATCCCAGTTTAAGATTGAGAGTATTTAGACAAATTCACTTCAATGCAAAATGTATGCTTAAAAGTATTTATGTCAAGGAAATGACTTTGTATTTATAGGCAACAAAAATCACCAGTGAATTTTGTGCCGTACAAATATGGTTGCATACATTTAATGATCCGACAAGAACATTAAATGTATTGGATAAGGAATAAGGATAAGGTCACATCAAATGCAAGTGTATCCTTTTATCCAACCACCTTTTACACACGTATACTTTGGTAAAGAACAAGTGGATTGTTCTTAGGAAAGTGTGTAAAGGGAAAAGTCAATCCTTGATATCAGTGTTCAGACTTGTAGGATCTAGAACACTGACAATCCTCCAGTGTACAGATCTGGTAAGACTTCCAGTGGACTCCGCCATTTGTTAAGTCTTCTTTCTTCAGACTTCAGTCTTTGAATTCAGTCAGAATGTCTTCAGTAGAGTAGATCTGGACTGGGGTGAAGTCCAGTGAGCTAATCTGGAGAATACTCCAGATTTCCTATACAAGTATTTGCTCACTGGTCTTCAATTATTTCTGGACAAATCTTCAGAGGGACTCCAGATTCCAAGTCTGGAGTAGGTCCAGTAGAACACGATTCTGGTCAGATCTTCAGTGAGGCTCCATGTAAAGTCCCTCACACGATGGTTTAACCCACGAGTGTAAAATACAAGACAAGTATGAACTAGAATCGGACTAGTATTACTTCAATATAATATGCAAGAATATAAACAAAGTAATAAATGACTTAAGCAATATTTAAACAAGTAAATAAATGGTGGAACACAAATGTAGTTTTCAAGTGTATTTTCTTTATTGATGTATAAACAAAATACAAGATCGTTGCGAAACCTAGATATTACACGTATGTAAGTATCTAAACAATCTTTGAATTACAAGTGATCTATACTTGCTAAATAAACTCCTTTGATCGATATACTGAGAGTTGTGAAGTATAACTGTTTAGATCGAGAGTATTTAAGCAAGTTCACCAATTTGCTAAAAAGTGATTTTCTCAAAGAAATGACTTTGTATTTATAGGCAACAAAATTCACCAGTGAATTTTGTGCCGTACAAATATGGTTGCATAAATTTAATGATCCGACAAGAACATTAAATGTATTGGATAAGGAATAAGGATAAAGTCACATCAAGGGCAAGTGTATCCTTTTATCCAACCACCTTAACACACGTATACTTTGGTAAAGAACAAGTGGGTTGTCTTTGGAAAGTGTGTAAAGGCTTAAAGTCAAATCCTCGATATCAGTGTTCAGACTTGTAGGATCTAGAACACTGACAATCCTCCAGTGTACAGATCTGGTAAGACTTCCAGTGGACTCCGCCATTTGTTAAGTCTTCTTTCTTCAGACTTCAGTCTTTGACTTCAGTAAGAATGTCTTCAGTAGAGTAGATCTGGACTGGGGTGAAGTCCAGTGAGATAATCTGGAGAATACTCCAGATTCCTATACAAGTATTTGCTCACTGGTCTTCCATTATTTCTGGACAAATCTTCAGAGGGACTCCAGTTTCCAAGTCTGGAGTAGGTCCAGTAGAACACGTTTCTGGACAGATCTTCAGTAAGCTCCAGTAGTCGAGTCTGGAGCGAGTCCAGTAAATCTGGACCTAACAAATTCCCCCTATTTGTTTAGAAATAATGCAAGTGTTTTCAGGCTTATAGATATACAAATTTGTATGCCTGGAAAACACTTGGTCGATTTAAGTCTAAAAAATCTAAGTTACTGAAAACACTTTATAGATCATGAGTGTTTTCAGTTTCATCTTTTAAGTTCTAACTTAGACTAAATCTGATCATTTACTTATATGAAATCAAAAATTGCAACTAATATTACTATCATCAACTGGAAAATAGTTACAACTTTCATCAAACGATTAATTACAATAAGTACATGATAAAAGATTCAGGCCCTTCTTTTTGATGACTGCCCTGGTGCATCTTCAGTAGCCTTCCTCTTTGGTGATGGAGATGATGGAACAGACACTGGTGGTCTCAAACCCAACACAGCTTCCATTTGTTGTATTCTTCTCCAGACCTTCTTAATTCTCTTCATAAAGGCCCTTAACATCTGGAGATAAATCAGTTTTACCTTTAAATGTCAATCCTATCTCCTTCAGTTCAGTCCATCCAAAAGCTTGGACTGATGTATCTTTCCTTTCATCTGTAAAGTTACCCTCCCTGGTCAACTTTATATTAAATCTGGTCATTCCTTGATGATTTTCAGCCAACTTAATTTCAGCATCAACAATCCTTCTGGCATTAGCCCTGAAATTCATCATTTGATCATAAGATGCTTTCTGCTTCGCCATCTGGACCATATATCATCATGACAGTTTTAATATCTACCTTTGCAATGACATTGAAATCGGGAGATCGTAGAGACAAGAAAAACGAAATGGGGAACCGGAGATTGAAAGGATGGTGGGACTCTATCCCAGTTATCCCAGTTGAAGTAGTTGTTCAAAAAATGGAAAAACCTCCTGAAGAATCAGAGAAGAAAAATGAGTAACTTTTTTAGTTTTTTCAGTCTAGTACCACTTTATTTGGAAATAGATATACTATTAAGAATATACGGTTATATTAATAAGGTTAATTACGTGTAGGCATAGAAAATTGTTAAAAATTATAGGTAATATGTTCGCATAATTTGTTTGGAAGTTAGCTTTTGTATATATGTATTGACCGTGTTGATATCTGAAAATGATGCTGTTGGTTGATTTCCTGGTCATTTCTTATGTTAGATCAAATGTTAGACGGTGCATGACTTGTATATGTTTAAATGGAATGATATACATTCATAAGCATTAACGCTCACTCGCGTATAATGCCCGATGTTGATGAGACGTATATGAAATTAGTTTCGATTGCTGATAAGGTGGCGATGTCTGTGAAGACAAAGGGGGTTTCTTCCCCAAACAGAATGCAAATACGAATGGTACTACTAGTAAAACTTAATTGAAATTGGCTATGGATTACAAATAAATATTTCGCCACTAGAGTTATTCTGGATATGGATTTTGTAATTGGGTTGAAATATTAGTCTAACGAAGGCATGTAGAATTTTAGTTTTTTTTTAAGAAAGATGAATTTGATTGTATTATGAATTTTAGTATTTTGTAATTGGGTGGAAATATTATACATATGGCACTTTGCTTTTTCATAGCTATTAATATACTCGTAATTGTATTCATATAAGATGAATCGACCCGCTGACAGTAATCAATCTATTTGATGAAAAAACAACTTGATTTAGGGAATGGAGTGTGGATGAAGAAGCTAAATTGACTAAATTATGCTTATTAACTTTTGCTTAAGCTATAATTTCAAAACAACTTTTACTAAAATTCGTGGCTAAGGCATGAACATTATTGAAGATTTGGGGTTGTCTGAGTTCAGCTCAATTCATATAATGTTTTTGTTTTTTGAGAAAATTTCATTACATACCCTTGGGGTATGTCATATTATTAAGTTTCGCCCCCCTCATTTTTTCGTATCATTAAATACCCATATGGTGATTTTTCGTATCATTACATACCCCTGACCTAACGTCCGTTATGTGTCTCCGTAAACCCTCATGTGCAATGCACATGAGGGTATTTTAGTCTCTTTCTCATCAAACACACCTCTTTTTAACTTTTAAAGATCTAGATCTTATAACATCATCATCATCCATCAATATCAATCTGATACTTATCTCTCGTCTTTAATATCAAAACCAATAAAATATCAATCTGCTCCTTTCTCTCTCATCTCTAGAATCAATCCATAAAGTATATAACACCATCATCAATCCATCCATACATCTGTATCTATATCTATATCTCTACATCCATCCATACAGATACATCTATATCTATACAAAACCCTAATATTTCTATCAAGAAGAAGAAGAGGAGAGAAAAATCAATTACAAAACCCTACAATTTTTACCAAGAATAAGAGGAAAAAAATTAATTACAAACCATTCAAAAGAAAACCCAACCGGTGGTTGTTTCCGGCTGAGGTGGGAGGTGGTGGTTGGTTTTAGTTATGGGTGGCGGTGGGTTGTTTCCGGTCATCACCATCGAGATCCACCTGACCATCACCATCGAGATACTACCGGAACATAGCACGAAAGTTTGGTTATTGGTTTTGAATAGGCAGCTATTCGTCGAGCAACCATAGCACGGAAGTTTATACCAGTATTTATGGGTAGTGCGTTTAAGAACAAGGTAAGTAAAGTGCTGTTATATGATATTAACTAATGTCTTTATTCTTTAAACAATCTTGTTGGCAGCCTGGAGTAAACATGAAATCTTTGTTATCATTTGTTTTGTTTTATTTGTAGGGGGTACAACCACTTCTCGATGGTGTTCTTAGTTATTTGCCTAATCCACTTGAAGTTGATAATTTTGCCCTTGACCAGTCTAACAAGGAAGAGAAGGTAGTAACATGTTTTAATTGCTTCACATTCATTTGTGTTCATTTCAATGACCCCAATATGGAACTAAATTTCTGCATCATCTGGAGTGGTAACAGGTTAAGTTGTCTGGAACTCCAGGTGGGCCTATGGTTGCACTGGCCTTTTGATTTAATGATAGTATTTTTTTTCTGTTGGATTTCTTTGATTGATGAATAATTCTTAATGATATTTTTTCTTGGTAAAAAGGATGCCCTTGTAATATATGTTGAGAATACTTTTGATGATGTGTCAAAAAAGGTATTAGATCTAATAAAATAAGGTGTTCGAGTCTGCCGCCCCCCTTGCTTTGGGCCACCGCTGCTCGAACATTGACTTTTTTGATCTGTAAATTAATTAGGAAGAAAATGTGTTTATGAGGTAAAATGACTAAAATACCCTCATGTGCATTGCACATGAGGGGGTTAACGAAGACTTATAAATGGACGTTAGGGTGAGGGGTATGTCTTGATACGAAAAATCACCATAAGGGTATGTAATGATACGAAAAAACGAGAAGGGCGAAACTTAATAATATGACATACCCCAGGGGTATGTAATGAAATTTTCTCTTGTTTTTTTTGTTTTTTTTATAATATTTATTGCACATTGTGTTCTTCAATTGTGTTATTGGTCACACTTTTTGGAGTGGCTTTAATAAAGGTTTTTTATGATTCATCAGTTTCATTTCAAGCATTTGTGTAATTTAAAGTTTAAAATAAGGTTTTAAAAATAAATAATGTTATGGGTTGCATTTGTGTAATTAAAAGGTTAAAATAACGTTTTAAAAATAAATAATGTTATGGGTCAAAAATATAAGATACCATCCAATATAGCTAGCTCTAAACATTA
>CM067167.1:17127161-17182610 GCA_034093135.1 Erigeron breviscapus
AATTGAAGCATCATAGAAACAAGATCTTGGTTAGAATAAACAATGGGATCCAACGTAGTTATCCCGGATGTCAATATCTTGGCCGAATCAACATCTTCCTTCTGAGGTGATTGGATATGAAGAGGAGAGCCATCTATCCCTAAAATTGAAGATGATAAAGAAGAAGAAAAAGATCTGGATTGAAATGACATTTCCGCAATAAGTTTTGTAAGATAATGTAATCGCGAATTTAAAGAAAAAATTTGAGAAAAGCACCACTTGTCCCACGGATGGCGCCAAATTGTTTTGGTCAAAAATTACCTAAGATAATTTACGTTGAAGACTTAGATCAATTATGTAACCAAACTTTCGTTCGTGAGGTTGTGTGCTTAAAGATCTTGAAAGGTCAGTATACTGAGATGTTGAAATAATTGTGAAAATGTAACTTATTTGTTAAATATTGAATAATCACGTAAAATAATGCTAAAATGATTGTTTTTATCAAGATAGGACTGTAAAAGTAAAGATCTACTTGTAAAATCTAATAAATGAACATATAAAGTGCCAAGATCTTGAATAAAAAACGTTAAAACGTGATAATACTTAAGAATTCGTTGAGAAACAGTATAAAAGCATAAAATATGATTAATTAAAGTATTTGAACGTAAATAAACAAATTACTTTGTAAAAGTTGATCTAAGGTAAGCAAAATGTAAAGATATGAGCGATAATCGTAAGAAAAACGTTATATAAAATATATATATATAAAGTAAAATGCATAAAAGGAGTAAGAACACCGTGATTTGTTGACGAGGAAAAGCCCTTAATCCTTCTGGATTGCCGGCATAAAAACCCCGGGAGGAAGCAATCGTCCCTCCGTGCTACTTTTATTATTATAAATCGAAGTTAATTACAATTCGAGAGCCCAAGTGATTGATCTAAGTGTTACAATGATGAAAAGTGTTTAGTGTAATGTGTTTACAGAAGAAAATAGAGAGAAATAAGTGTTTTTTCAGAGATAAGTCGAAGTGTCTCAGCCTAGCAATCACTTGCCCCTTTTATAGAGAAAATATCTAACTAACTATCCTAAAAATCTGGGATCTTGAGCTGGCAATCAGGGATCTTGAGCAGATTTTTCTCTTTGACTTGATTACTTGGTAAATGGACGTTATGGAGCCATTTTCATACGTTTTCAACCATAAATTCCGACTTTGGGGGCAAGTCTTCCGTTTTACCTGTTCATGTACTACTAAGTCAAAGTAATAACGGTAAGATATCTTAGAGCCCCAAGATCTTGGACCACGAAGATCTTGGACCACTAAGATCTTGGACCACGAAGATCTTGGACCACAAAGATCTTGGAGGTGAAAATCTCAGGCATAACACCATGTTTTTAAATGTCGGGTGTTACAATAGAGAGAAGGAAGAGAGAAAGAATGAGTAGATAGAGATGAGAGTGTGAGAAATGAGGGGAAGAAAGGAGAGAGGGAGGGTTTTGTTCCCTTCTTGGACTCTCGCGGCTTCTTCCGGCTTCTCCCGAGAAATGATTCGTTTAGCTAAAACTTTTAACTCGAGACTCGTTCAAATTCTTCGTTGACATAATATTATCTATTTTGAAATTACGTTTCTAACGACTATTCATACGCCTACCTTTCACTACAAAAGTTTACTTTATCAAAGTTTGACTCGTTTCAAAACTACTAGTCCCGTTATGTTGACCGGTCAAAACGGCGGATGTTACAGTAAAAACAGTTGGCTACTTGCAATTCTGTCTTCGAGAAACTCTTGAGTATTACTTTTTACCTTAAATTTTGTCATGTATTGATTTCTTTCTTAATTTTAGTCGTACATAGTAAAGTTTAATCTAAATTTTACCACTTATTTATGGTAAAAAAAAAATATTAACCCAAAACCTGTGCATATCCCTTAAAAAAATTGAAAAATCTTAATCTTAATCTTAATCTTAATCTTAATATATACTAAAAGGCAACTGACCTAACCTCAATTGACCAATCATAACTCTCAATTTCTCAAAATTAATTAAATCAACACATGTCTAAATTAATTTACACTTTTTGTTTTCCCATCACAAATTTACACATTTAACCCAACTTAAAAAAAGTAATACTTTATTGCATAATGTCTATCTAATAATAAAATATAGCTAAAAGTTAGGAATGTTATATATTTATATCAATATTTTATTTTATATTATTAACCGTAATCAAATTAAATTGTTGTTATTAGTAATTCTAATCAGACTATAGTTAGGATAATCATTATTGTTATTAATAATTAAAACCAAATTTTATTTAGGATACAAATTCTTCTTATATAAACTAAAACCTACAAATAAAATCACAACAGACAAAATTATTGAAAACCCCACGAACTAGCTGTTAATTTTGTTGTTCTTAACAATCATGGCTAACGAAAATAAAATTATTTTTTTGCAAGACATCAATGAGAACTTGGTCAATTATGTAATCAAAGTTAAGATATTGCTTCTCTGGAAGATTTTGTATAAAAGAAACTCTGCTACACCATCCAACCTTGATATGATTTATCATTCAGTATTTACATTTAAGTATATTTTTACATTTAGCGTATAAGTATTTTTTTGGTTTCATATCCTAAATCTTATATTAATGATGTTGTAAAACCCGTGTATATAATACGGGTCTAAAATCTAGTAAATTAATTAAATGCGCAAAACAATTTAACGCGTGATATGGTAAATCTCGAAAAAACTTCTGGCAAAAGGAAACTTACCATAAATATCACGCCTTATCCAAAATAACATACAATTTAATTTTGAATTAATTGCGGATCAACTGAATTGTTTAGCAAGTTAAGGCAATACGATACACACAAAATCTACAACTTTAACCAAAAAGTATAGAGTAAATTACACTTTTCGTCCCTAAAGTTGACACGTTTTTCACTTTTGATCCCTAAACTTTAAAAATTACAATTTTAACCTTAAAGTTGGCCAATTTTTTCAATAATCGTCTTTTGGCCATACGGCGTTAAAAAATGGCCGTTAACGTGCGCACGTGCGAGACACGTGAGGGCACTAATGTAATTTCACCTTACACCGAGGGACGAAAAGTGAAAAAATAGCTACTTGAGGGACGAAAAGTGAAAAAATAGCTACTTGAGGGACGGAAAATGAAAATCATGCAAAAAATATATCAACGTGTTTCTGTCTTTGTTCCTTCCTCCCTTCCTTCCTGTTTCTTCTTCTTCAAACATACTATCCCAAAATCAAACAACCTAAAATCACAACAACATCAATCACCTTATGATAATAATCCAATTAACATATTAACGTTTTTCAATCATGTCTCCACACTTCCTTGTTTTCAACTATCCTTTCCCCACACACATGTTCATGCTCCATAACATTAGCTTTTAGTACAAATAAATAATTTCAACAAAATCACCAAACGAGATATCATTCATCTTATAGTACAAATGGGCACAACAACCTGCACTTCTTAAACTAATGAATCCTAATCAAAGAATAATTTTGCTATATCACTGCCTTCTTCTAAAAAAATAAAAAAATAAATAAGAGTTGTTGATCGGTTACTTCGGCAATGGCAAGATTGGTCAAGTCGGCAAATGGCTTATTTTTGCAGAAAAAGCGATGAACAGTTATGGTGTCTGGAAAATGATGAATTTCAGAAGAACAACCCGTCGGAAACTGCAAAACCCCGTCGGAAAAGAATAGAATGTCACCGGAAAACTTTAAATCACGATTATTCTCTCGATCCTCTGAATTACGACTCGAAACCGGTTGCAACCAACTCTACATTCAATCGCGAACAATCCCTGACCAAAAAATTTCAGATTCAAAGCTCGCCGGAAAACATGTCAGGTCGCCGGAAAAATTAAATCTCCAATAACTTTGTTGTTTCTTCGAATTACCACTTGAAATCACCACCAATCTTCTCAAAACTTGATCCCGCACAAACCCTGTGCAACAATTGATTCGTCCCTAAGTAGCTATTTTTTCACTTTTCGTCCCTCAAGTAGCTATTTTTTCACTTTTCGTCCCTCAAGTAGCTATTTTTTCACTTTTCGTCCCTCAAGTAGCTATTTTTTCACTTTTCGTCCCTCAAGTAGCTATTTTTTCACTTTTCGTCCCTCAAGTAGCTATTTTTTCACTTTTCGTCCCTCAAGTAGCTATTTTTTCACTTTTCGTCCCTCAAGTAGCTATTTTTTCACTTTTCGTCCCTCAAGTAGCTATTTTTTCACTTTTCGTCCCTCAAGTAGCTATTTTTTCACTTTTCGTCCCTCAAGTAGCTATTTTTTCACTTTTCGTCCCTCAAGTAGCTATTTTTTCACTTTTCGTCCCTCAAGTAGCTATTTTTTCACTTTTCGTCCCTCAAGTAGCTATTTTTTCACTTTTCGTCCCTCAAGTAGCTATTTTTTCACTTTTCGTCCCTCAAGTAGCTATTTTTTCACTTTTCGTCCCTCAAGTAGCTATTTTTTCACTTTTCGTCCCTCAAGTAGCTATTTTTTCACTTTTCGTCCCTCAAGTAGCTATTTTTTCACTTTTCGTCCCTCAAGTAGCTATTTTTTCACTTTTCGTCCCTCAAGTAGCTATTTTTTCACTTTTCGTCCCTCAAGTAGCTATTTTTTCACTTTTCGTCCCTCAAGTAGCTATTTTTTCACTTTTCGTCCCTCAAGTAGCTATTTTTTCACTTTTCGTCCCTCAAGTAGCTATTTTTTCACTTTTCGTCCCTCAAGTAGCTATTTTTTCACTTTTCGTCCCTCAAGTAGCTATTTTTTCACTTTTCGTCCCTCAAGTAGCTATTTTTTCACTTTTCGTCCCTCAAGTAGCTATTTTTTCACTTTTCGTCCCTCAAGTAGCTATTTTTTCACTTTTCGTCCCTCAAGTAGCTATTTTTTCACTTTTCGTCCCTCAAGTAGCTATTTTTTCACTTTTCGTCCCTCAAGTAGCTATTTTTTCACTTTTCGTCCCTCAAGTAGCTATTTTTTCACTTTTCGTCCCTCAAGTAGCTATTTTTTCACTTTTCGTCCCTCAAGTAGCTATTTTTTCACTTTTCGTCCCTCAAGTAGCTATTTTTTCACTTTTCGTCCCTCAAGTAGCTATTTTTTCACTTTTCGTCCCTCAAGTAGCTATTTTTTCACTTTTCGTCCCTCAAGTAGCTATTTTTTCACTTTTCGTCCCTCAAGTAGCTATTTTTTCACTTTTCGTCCCTCAAGTAGCTATTTTTTCACTTTTCGTCCCTCAAGTAGCTATTTTTTCACTTTTCGTCCCTCAAGTAGCTATTTTTTCACTTTTCGTCCCTCAAGTAGCTATTTTTTCACTTTTCGTCCCTCAAGTAGCTATTTTTTCACTTTTCGTCCCTCAAGTAGCTATTTTTTCACTTTTCGTCCCTCAAGTAGCTATTTTTTCACTTTTCGTCCCTCAAGTAGCTATTTTTTCACTTTTCGTCCCTCAAGTAGCTATTTTTTCACTTTTCGTCCCTCAAGTAGCTATTTTTTCACTTTTCGTCCCTCAAGTAGCTATTTTTTCACTTTTCGTCCCTCAAGTAGCTATTTTTTCACTTTTCGTCCCTCAAGTAGCTATTTTTTCACTTTTCGTCCCTCAAGTAGCTATTTTTTCACTTTTCGTCCCTCAAGTAGCTATTTTTTCACTTTTCGTCCCTCAAGTAGCTATTTTTTCACTTTTCGTCCCTCAAGTAGCTATTTTTTCACTTTTCGTCCCTCAAGTAGCTATATTTTCATTTTTCGTCCCTCAAGTAGCTATTTTTTCACTTTTCGTCCCTCAAGTAGCTATTTTTTCACTTTTCGTCCCTCGGTGTAAGGTGAAATTACATTAGTGCCCTCACGTGCGCACGTTAACGGCCATTTTTTAACGTCGTATGGCCAAAGGACGATTATTGAAAAAATTGGCCAACTTTAAGGTCAAAATTGTAATTTTTAAAGTTTAGGGATCAAAAGTGAAAAACGTGCCAACTTTAGGGACAAAAAGTGTAATTTACTCAAAGTATAAAGTATTGTATTGTGGTAAAATCTTTAATTTTCGATAAGTATGTATAAAGTTGGATAACTTTCATCTTACTTATACGATATTTTTTTTTACATCAAAATACTTGACTTCCCTATTCAACACATGTAAACCATATTCATCCAAACACTATAAAGTCCTAAAACCCTTTCACAATTTCTGCGCATCAAGTTTTTTCTTTTTTATAAATCCAGAAACCCATACACAAGTTTTGTTTATCCGAACACTATAAACACCTTAAACCTATTTTTTTATTTTCTTTATCATCGATCAAGATTTTTTTAATTTTATGAGTTATGATGATTTCATCTTCCATTCAAGAAACCCATACCCATAATAATTTACCACTTGATTATAGTAATTATTTTTCAGGGTTCCCAAGAAACAACAAGCCATGCAGCAGTTATAAAGATTTAAACTTTTTTCAAGATTTTATAAGCCCTGTTCAAGAAAGTTATAAAAAGTCCCAATATGTTGTTGGGTGTGACAATATATGGGCAAATAATCTTCAGAATGATTATCTTGGCAACTTTCAAGATTTTGAATATCCTGATCAATATGTTGTGTATGACAATAATACACAATTATTTCCAAACAACTATCTTGATAATTATGAAGCTTATAAGTATTGGTTGGCAATAAATTATAATCATGGGGGGAGTGGTGATCAGTTTATTAGAAAAGAAGAAGAGAAATTCATTAATCACCAAGATTTTGATCAAAGTAAGGTTGATGATAATAATGGAACACAAAGTAAGGTGAAAATGCCTTATCACATTGGCTCAATTCCAAAGCCACAAGATGAATATAAGATAGTGGTGAACAATGTGAATCAGCCTTTTGAGCATGTTTGGTTGCAAAGAAGCGATGATGGATCAAGGCTCATACATCCATTGGTTAGTTTCTTTTTCTTTTCTTTTCTTTTTTTCTTTTTATTTGTAATGTGATGCTTTTGCTTTTAGTTTTTTGATGATTTTTAATCTATTAAAATGATGGGATGATAGATAATTAGATTGGAAGCAAGAAAAAAATCAAGAAGTTGGTTGATCTTTAACTTTATTATGAAAGTGTTTATACGATTCAAAGGTTTATCTAGTCCTTCCCGAACCCCATTCACCTACAGAATTGAAGTTAAATATATAACTTGTATGTTTTAACTTTAAGTGAAATGTCGATTTCTTGAAATCATGAGAACAATTTGGTGCATGCTTTAGAACAAGTTTAAAGTTGTTTTTGTTCTGTATACATTTTTACATCTATGTTTTACTTTTTTTGTACATTATAGGAGAAGTTTTCGGTTTTCAACTTTATTGATAGAAATGTGAGCAAGATCGAGCCTGTAAAGCCGCCTCCAGTTGAGACTATGCCATTCAAGTTTGTACAAGAAGAAAAAGACTTGAGGGAGCTCGTTTATAAGCTGCGTGCAGTCAATGAATTTGCGGTAATTCTGCTGGTTTGGCTTGTCACATTCAAACACACTACCTTTCTCTCTGAAATTTTGTTATGAAGTCAAAACAATATGAACAATGCTAGAATTAATTAACCAAATTTTTTGTTGATAATTCTGATGGAAGTCATATGAATATTGACTTTGAGGAATTAAGTTGTCTTGTGTTTGACTTTTATCATATCTGTTTATTTGTAGGTTGATTTGGAACACAACCAATATAGATCTTACCAAGGTTTGACTTGCCTGATGCAAATATCTACAAGAACCGAAGATTTTATTGTTGATACACTCAAACTTCGGGCTCATATTGGTCCATATCTTCGAGACCTTTTCAGAGAGCCTACCAAAAGAAAGGTATTCTGCTTAGGAAACATAGCTTATATTATATCAAATTTTCACCTGTTATAACAGTATCATGATATAGAATTATTTTTCAGGTCATGCATGGAGCAGATAAAGATATTTTGTGGCTCCAACGAGATTTTGGCATATATGTGTGCAACATGTTTGATACGGGACAGGTTTCTTTGCACAGACTCTTCATCTTTCAATTTAAAATCGCGATAATTATCTTCTCTCTTCATGCTGATTGTGCTTATTGTTTTAGGCATCACGGGTGTTGAAAATGGAGAGAAATTCTTTGGAGTATCTGTTGCTGTACTTTTGCGGGGTGCCTCTTAATAAAGAGTATGCATCTTCCCTCTTTTAAACATAAAGTTAAAGATTATATTTGTGTTCGGTTTCATATTAAAATGTTGGACTAAAGTCGATGTCAAAGTTTATGGCTCATTCTGTTCACTGTGCATGCACTTTTTGCTAAGAAACCAGATTTGATTACTAAATGTGTCTATGTTTAAAATATACTGCAGTTATTAAGGGTGGTAAGATGGGTGGGTTGGGGAACTAGTTAAAATAAGTTTGGATAAAAAGTGGGAATTTTAGTACTCGTTTTTTCTAAAATTTTTTTATAAAATCATATGATCACATTAGTAATCTGCACCATTTTATGATATATGACCATTTTAAGTTTAATTTTGGACACTTAAATCATTGATAATAAAAATATAGCCAAATTAACCTATTTGTATATAATTGGGAACTTAAATCAGTCTGCTACTTGTTATTTAATTAGGAATTTCTTTCTTGCAGATACCAAAGAGCAGACTGGCGTTTGCGCCCGCTAACAAATGAAATGTTGAGGCACGTCAATCTCGATTCTTACTTGACTGGTTGACCCAACATTTGATTTTTTTACTTATCTTTATGTTTCTTTTTTAACAGATATGCAAGAGAAGACACACATTATCTTTTGCATTTATATGATCTTATGAAAAGACGGTTGCTTTCATCGTCAACTGATCCAAAATATCCTGAAGCACTCCTTGTAGAAGTAAGATTAACATTCTATTCTTGGCGTAAATCATGAGAATTTGTCATTTTCTTCATACTTCAATGCTACTTTCAGAATATATTCTGATTATTGCTGCTTTCAGGTGTATCAACGCAGTTATGATGTGTGCATTCAGCTTTATCAGAAGGAAGTTGTTGATCAGTATTCGTATCTCAGTATATACGGGTATGCTGCTTACGATTATACAGTAATATATTTCCTTTTGTGTTATATTGTATCATGTTATCTCTGTTTGTTTTTTTTAATATATTAAAATATACTTATAGGCAACACTTGTCTTATGGTTATGTAGGTTACATGCTGCTGATCTTAGTGCTGAACAACTTTCCGTTGTTGCAGTAAGTCGTTTTTCCCTGCATTTGTATAAACGTTTCATAATCACGTTATCTGGAATAGTCTTGTAAATTTTAATAGTTTTGTTCTGAATTGCCTACAGGCCCTTTGTGAATGGAGAGACATTGTGGCACGGGCAGAAGATGAAAGTACCGGTTATGTATTGTCAAACAAATGCCTTATCGAGATTGGTAACTTGAATATACATCTTTGTCTTTATTGGCAGTTGAATTCAATTCTTTGCTAACATTGTTGCTTAAGGTGACAATTTCAACCTGGTTATAGGTAAACGGGCTGATTCAGGATATATTTTGTAATGGTTCTAAGTGTATCTTGACAAAGCATAAAACCTAATTAAGATGGGTTTTTTTTTCAAAAAGAATTGAGGTTGTGATCTTATAAGAATAAGTTTTATTAGATCACTAGATTAACTATATAGAAAATTCAAGAATAAGAAACGAAAAACAGATTACCTGTCCATTTTGCAATTGATAATAAACTTATAACTTATGTCCCTTTCTTATTATCTTGTGTAGCGAAGCAAATGCCCACTACAATTGGAGAACTGCGTAACCTGTTGAAAGTTTGGAACCCCCCTATTGAGCGCCACTTTGATTCAATTATTAACATTGTTCAAATTTCTAGAAGAAATGCTGCTGCATTTGAAGCTGTTGCCAGGAAACTCAAACAAGAATGCATGGAAATTGTACGTTTTTCTTTTGATTTTCCTATTGTTTTCATGATGACTGTGATATGTCCCTCTAATTAATGTTTATCTGTATTCAGGAAGCTTCACATATTACAAAGAAAATGCCTGAAGAAGCTTCAAGTATGTCGATTTGTAGCAACAACATTGTCATGAACCAATCTGGAAACGCAGCAGAAAAGACGAAACTTGGCCTTGATACAATGGTAAAGAATTGAAAAATAGGAATACTTCTTGTATTTCATTTTATGCTACACCCTTTTAACGAAGTCGTAAGATTCTTGAATTTTTAAGCAGTAAATATGTTATACCCGAGGCTGTGTGTTAATATGCACTCATGATGGTTTTGTTTGGTTTTTAGGCGCCCATGAACATCAAGTTTGGTACTTTCAGCACAGAACCGGGATCACTGCTTCAGACCATGAAAGAACCTGCCAATGCTCGAAAAGTCCCAGATGTTAAAGAACCTAATGCAACATGTTCCAAGCCTGTGAATAGCGTCGTTGTGCAAAAAACTGTATCCACTGCAATGGTAGAAAAAGGAGTACGTGCGGGAGCTGCAAATGAAGGTGAAAAAAACTTGTCCAATCTGTCATCGACCTTCCAAAAGTGCTTACAGACCACCAAAGATCAGAATATGTCACGAGCCAGGCTCGGGGCTGCTGGCCCTAACCGAGCTTTCTAGGACTGGATCTTGCAGGGACTAGAGATATGTTTGTGCTAACTGTAGCACTGACAAAATAATATGTTTATTTTCCTTGGGTTAACTTGCCAAATACATATTTAGAGGAGAATTTAAAAACATTTAACTAAATATATATATATATATATGGGCATCAGTGTATGTGTAACCTGTTGTAACTTATATATATATATATATATATATATATAAGAATTAATTTAATATATACATATACAAAGATTAAATTGAAATGAAAGATATTATATTATTATCTTTTACTACAATTGGAGAACTGCGTAACCTGTTGAAAGTTTGGAACCCCCCTATTGAGCGCCACTTTGATTCAATTATTAACATTGTTCAAATTTCTAGAAGAAATGCTGCTGCATTTGAAGCTGTTGCCAGGAAACTCAAACAAGAATGCATGGAAATTGTACGTTTTTCTTTTGATTTTCCTATTGTTTTCATGATGACTGTGATATGTCCCTCTAATTAATGTTTATCTGTATTCAGGAAGCTTCACATATTACAAAGAAAATGCCTGAAGAAGCTTCAAGTATGTCGATTTGTAGCAACAACATTGTCATGAACCAATCTGGAAACGCAGCAGAAAAGACGAAACTTGGCCTTGATACAATGGTAAAGAATTGAAAAATAGGAATACTTCTTGTATTTCATTTTATGCTACACCCTTTTAACGAAGTCGTAAGATTCTTGAATTTTTAAGCAGTAAATATGTTATACCCGAGGCTGTGTGTTAATATGCACTCATGATGGTTTTGTTTGGTTTTTAGGCGCCCATGAACATCAAGTTTGGTACTTTCAGCACAGAACCGGGATCACTGCTTCAGACCATGAAAGAACCTGCCAATGCTCGAAAAGTCCCAGATGTTAAAGAACCTAATGCAACATGTTCCAAGCCTGTGAATAGCGTCGTTGTGCAAAAAACTGTATCCACTGCAATGGTAGAAAAAGGAGTACGTGCGGGAGCTGCAAATGAAGGTGAAAAAAACTTGTCCAATCTGTCATCGACCTTCCAAAAGTGCTTACAGACCACCAAAGATCAGAATATGTCACGAGCCAGGCTCGGGGCTGCTGGCCCTAACCGAGCTTTCTAGGACTGGATCTTGCAGGGACTAGAGATATGTTTGTGCTAACTGTAGCACTGACAAAATAATATGTTTATTTTCCTTGGGTTAACTTGCCAAATACATATTTAGAGGAGAATTTAAAAACATTTAACTAAATATATATATATATATATGGGCATCAGTGTATGTGTAACCTGTTGTAACTTATATATATATATATATATATATATATAAGAATTAATTTAATATATACATATACACAAGATATAATATGTTATATTATATATATGTATAACTTGCCAAATACATATTTAGAGGAGAATTTAAAAACATTTAACTAAATATATATATATATATATGGGCATCAGTGTATGTGTAACCTGTTGTAACTTTTAAGTGACTTGCTAGGATTGGGGCTCGTCCCACAAAGTTCTGAATACTACTATAGTAGTGTGTAGTGTATATTTTTCTTAAACTAGCATGGTATCCGCGCAATGAGGCGGTGGTCGTGGCGGCGACGGTGTGGTGGTGAGGGCGACTGCTGGTGGTGGAGGCAGCGTCGAGTAATGTAGATAATTGATGTAAAAGTAATTAATGTAAAGGGTTAATGAAGATATTTTAAAATAAAGAATTAATAGTGTAATTTAATCATTAATGTTAAGGGATAGTGTATGTAAATATTTAAGAGGTACTAAGTAAAATATTACATATTTTTTAACATTTTCAAGAATAAAATGTTATTCTTTTTATATAATATAATAGTTTAGATATACCATTAAGTTATGTAATAATGAACTAAAAGCAGCTGCCAAATATCCCATTTTCAAGCCAAGCTACTTACTGATTTTATGAGAAATATTCTTGTTTCTTTTTTTATCTAATGCAGCTATATGGTGCCCATTTTGTTTATATAAAAATCAATTACCCCATGTTTTCATCTTATTAAAAATCCATTTTCTGTATAAAGTCTAGCCGTTAAAATTATGCCAAAGTAAAAAGCATTTTCAGGTTGTTTTATCTAAACTAATTTTTTCGCTTTGATTTGTAGAAGAAAACATGACCAAGCCCGAAATCGAAAGTGGGTACACTCTATAAGTATAATCTTCATATAATCTTAATCTATAATATAACTGTATTTATGACTGCACAAAGGAATCATTGATGGTGACATTATGGTACGACTAGTGCCACGGTACCTTCCATGAACATGTGCTAGCCAATAAGAGTATAGACAACACACAGAGATGACAATCACCAACCTAAGATATCTTTGATCGTGCACCATAATACAATTTTCATTCTTATCTTTCATCTCAATCACCCCTTGTTAGACTTATATATATCATGAAAATAAGCTCAGGCACATTAACTGAGTGTTAATGCGACAGTTTACAAGACCAAGCACAACCGTGCAAACCTTATCAACACATAACATCAAAGCCCACCCAAGCAGGCATAATGAAAGTTTACTAACTATACAAACTAACGACTAGAAAAACTAATCAAAGGCCAAATAAAACCATTTATGCAGAACTCGACACCCCAGCTGGTATTTTCCATGTCTCCAAGCACTTCATAACTCTTCCATTCTTCTTAAACTTTAGCGAAATAAGCTTCAAGCGTACAGTAGAAAGGATGACTTCAGTGACTTTCTGAGCAGGTCTTTTCTCCTGTTTGAACAACCTTGCATTTCTTTCCTGCCAAATAAAATAAGATGTGGCCGAATACCTGTGAAGCCACACACATCTCTCCAAACCTTCGATGAATAAGAGCATTCAAAAAATAGGTGGTTATGAGAGTCACTTTGCTGGCTGCATAACGAAAGAAACTCACTTACGCATAAAAAAAAAAGGTGCTCAAAAATTATTTTTCGACTCTTAGACATTCAAAGAAAGAAACTCACTTACGCATAAAAAAAAAAGGTGCTCAAAAATTATTTTTCGACTCTTAGACATTCAAAGAAAGAAACTCACTTACGCATAAAAAAAAAAGGTGCTCAAAAATTATTTTTCGACTCTTAGACATTCAAAGAAAGAAACTCACTTACGCATAAAAAAAAAAGGTGCTCAAAAATTATTTTTCGACTCTTAGACATTCAAAGAAAGAAACTCACTTACGCATAAAAAAAAAAGGTGCTCAAAAATTATTTTTCGACTCTTAGACATTCAAAGAAAGAAACTCACTTACGCATAAAAAAAAAAGGTGCTCAAAAATTATTTTTCGACTCTTAGACATTTGACACATTTGTTAGATCTTATAAAGAAAGAAACTCACTTACGCATAAAAAAAAAAGGTGCTCAAAAATTATTTTTCGACTCTTAGACATTCAAAGAAAGAAACTCACTTACGCATAAAAAAAAAAGGTGCTCAAAAATTATTTTTCGACTCTTAGACATTCAAAGAAAGAAACTCACTTACGCATAAAAAAAAAAGGTGCTCAAAAATTATTTTTCGACTCTTAGACATTCAAAGAAAGAAACTCACTTACGCATAAAAAAAAAAGGTGCTCAAAAATTATTTTTCGACTCTTAGACATTCAAAAATTTGACACATTTGTTAGATCTTATAAAGAAAGAAACTCACTTACGCATAAAAAAAAAAGGTGCTCAAAAATTATTTTTCGACTCTTAGACATTCAAAAATGATTTTAAAAAAAAAAAAATAAAAAAAAAAAAAAAAAAAAAAAAAAAAAAAAAAAAAAAAAAAAAAAAAAAAAAGATGTAAAGGTTAATGGAAGATATTTTAAAATATTAAGAATTGATAGTGTAATTTAATCATTAATGTTAAGGATAGTGTATGTTAAGATATTTCAAGAGGTACTAAGTAAAATATTACATATTTTTTAACATTTTCAAGAATAAAATGTTATTCTTTTTATATAATATAATAGTTTAGATATACCATTAAGTTATGTAATAATGAACTAAAAGCAGCTGCCAAATATCCCATTTTCAAGCCAAGCTACTTACTGATTTTATGAGAAATATTCTTGTTTCTTTTTTTATCTAATGCAGCTATATGGTGCCCATTTTGTTTATATAAAAATCAATTACCCCATGTTTTCATCTTATTAAAAATCCATTTTCTGTATAAAGTCTAGCCGTTAAAATTATGCCAAAGTAAAAAGCATTTTCAGGTTGTTTTATCTAAACTAATTTTTTCGCTTTGATTTGTAGAAGAAAACATGACCAAGCCCGAAATCGAAAGTGGGTACACTCTATAATATAATCTTCTCAATGAGGAAAGAACTATAATAAGAATTTAGCAATCCATGTGGGTTCACATGCAATATTGACATATTGTTATTAGACATGGTACTTGTATTTAAATAATAAATGTTGTTAAAAGTAGTTTTAAGTCAATATGTATGGACATATTCGAATTTCTTTATGATACAATTTATATAGCTATCGTACATCGTACGGGTATTAAGAGTATAATCTTCATATAATCTTAATCTATAAAATGATTGTATTTATGACTGCACAAAGGAATCATTGATGGTGACATTATGGTACGACTAGTGCCACGGTACCTTCCATGAACATGTGCTAGCCAATAAGAGTATAGACAACACACAGAGATGACAATCACCAACCTAAGATATCTTTGATCGTGCACCATAATACAATTTTCATTCTTATCTTTCATCTCAATCATTCATTGATTGAAGACACAATTTGACACATTTGTTAGATCTTATAAAGAAAGAAACTCACTTACGCATAAAAAAAAAAGGTGCTCAAAAATTATTTTTCGACTCTTAGACATTCAAAAATGATTTTAAAAAAAAAGAATAACGTTTAAGCATATCGCTTTTTTCTTTGTTGGAAAAGATAGAGATTTTACCAATATGTGGTAGCATGCAATAAGCAATATAAACACAAGAACTGGGATCACTCATCTCATAGACAGATGACTTCTT
This sequence comes from Erigeron breviscapus, assembly GCA_034093135.1. Taxonomy (NCBI): domain Eukaryota; kingdom Viridiplantae; phylum Streptophyta; class Magnoliopsida; order Asterales; family Asteraceae; genus Erigeron; species Erigeron breviscapus. The sequence goes on from CM067167.1 coordinate 17,142,785, forward strand.
CATATCGGACTCATTATTGTACAATGAAATGATAATGCATTCACTGCTTCAAAACGACCCTATTAGGGATATCTAATGAGGTCATCATAGATTTTACTTTTTAAAGTGCGAGGGGAAATTAAGGGGATCTAGGGCCATGGGGTGGTGGTGTCATGGCGGTGATCCTTGCAACCTGTGTGGCAAGGAAGATTGTGGTGTTGATGGCTTGTCGGTTCGATGTACGATTATTATTTTTTTTGGAACAACAGATAGATTTTATTAATGATTGGTTGAAAAGTGATCAACCGATAAGAAGGAAAATTACATACAAAGAAGAGGGTTTTTCAACCATTCATCCCACGATATGTGTTTCTTCCTATAGCGATACCATAAAAACGAATGAGCTATAATCGAATCAACAAGAACATCATGTCTTTTATTGAAGGGGCCGCAGACTTTATTGTTTCGAAATCTCCATAAGCTCCACCACGCTATGTCTACAATGGTTTCGACCTTAAGTTTGGTGTCTTTCGGATTGTTCAACGCGTCAACATGTTGTAGAAGTAGGTGTGGTGCAAGATCAGAAGGTATGGTAATATTGAGCCATTTTGATACCGAACTCCAAACTCTTTTTGCTATAGCACAGTCAACCATGAGATGAGAAACAGACTCGAAATCATTCATGCAAAGTGGACAAAAAATGGAGGGAATATCTAACCCTCTTGAGCAAAGGTTCAATCTAGTGGGTAGCCGATCCAAAAGCAGTCGCCAAACAAAGATATTTACCTTCGTTGGAACAACTTTGTTCCACCTAGAAGCAGAAGGTAGAAGTTGCTCATCTATCACTTTTCTAACTCCCTTAACGGAAAAGCCAATAGTATTAGAGCATTCCCACTGCCAAATATCCTCACTATTGACCGAGATGGAGGAGTTAGAGATGGTGTTTAACAGCTGCCCATACTGTTCGGTTTCCACCCCACCTCGTATCTCCCGACGCCAACTCCCAGTAAAATTTGAGCCATTCCACCTACAAGCAACAATTGCGCCCCTGTCTTGCTCAAGTCTGAATAGTCTAGGATAAATAACTGCCAAAGGTTGGTCACCAATCCAATGATCGTACCAGAAGGACGTTAAGGCCCCATTACCCACTTTCCTAGTCAAGGCATTTAGTGGAATAATGTTATCAGTGTGTAACAGTTTGATGACTTCACATATCACCTCCCAAAAAAACCTGGCCCAATAATGTTACCCAATGTAACTTGTTACTATCCATATCACCTCCCCAAAAAAACCTGGCCCGTAAGGATTCGAGTTTTTCCTTGACTTTCACCGACATCTTAAATAAAGAGAGATAGTAGATAGGGAGCGCACCAAGTACTGACCTTATGAGGACTGATCTACCACCAAATGAAAGGAGCTTTGCTTTCCACTTAGAGAGACGTTTTTCAAACTTGTCAATGATTGCGGACCATGATTCTATCCGCGCCATAGACGCCCCGACTGGAATACCAAGGTAACTAAATGGTAGTTTATCATCTTTGCAACCTGCCCTAGTAGCAAGTCTTGATGTGCGTATCATACCAGTATCATACATTGTTTTATTATTGTTGTTAAGGGAATCGAAGACAAGGTCTTGATGTGCGTGAGATTTTTGGGAATACTTGTTTTACGCCAAGTTTGTTGCTAGCAGAGATAAACATACAACTCCATACATGTGTTGGTATTGCATTTTCTCGTATTGTTTTTTTGACGTATAAGTTGCAAAATTAGCGAGTCATCCAAAGTTTTGTAGTTCGAGTTATTTTCGCATGTTACTAGATTTTATATGTATATGATAAATCGTACTATTAAATATATTAGTTATTATTCTATTGAATATATCTTAGCTATTATTCTATTAGATATATATTAACTATTATTCTTTGTTTATTATATTGAAATCATTGGTTAAACAGTTAAATTAAAGTTAAAATTGAAAACAAAAGTCATCTTTATAAAATCAATAGCTGTGATTGTCGATAACTTATTTGAGCAACTGTCTTTTAATATATTAAAAGATAGCGGCATTTGGAAAACTTTCATTTCGTGAGATTTATTTTTTTTATTGGAGAAAACTTCTTTGTATCCTCAAAAACTGATAAAACGACATATATAGCACAGACAATCCGTTATTAAAAGGTGAACCCAGCCACTACAAATCCATACCATTTACAAAATCAAATTTAAGTTCGAAGCCAAATCCAAGACAAACATTCTAAACATCTTATAAAGTGATAACATATCTTCTTTAGAGCACATGGTACATAAGGATAAACCTAGCCACTACAAGAGTAGATTAATTCAATGTGAGATGCTCGGATCACGGTTTCACTTGACTCACCAAGTTCCTGCTTGCATTGACGCCTAGGCACAGTCGCACATCACTTCATCAGCAATGCCTATTATATCAAACACAATAACAGGAACAGGCTTTTATAACTGTTTTAATATAGTTGATATACAAACAAAACAATAACTTTTCATTTGATTTTAGTCTTGCTTTCTTAGTTTAGCTTATGCTCAAGTATCTTCAGCATGCAGATGTTTAGGCCAGGCCAAATGATTATAGGTGATGCTCAAACATTGCAGCCATGCCTAAACAAACATGTCATTGATTTGTAATCTCAACCAGCTTTTGACTGGGATCATAGGTAGGACAAATATAGTTTTTAGATACTATGGAATGTATATATATTAAGATAGTTTGAGTTAGTTTTGTACAAGTTGTAACCGTAGGGACCTAAGATGTAAATATGTCTAACTAATAGTTTAGGCGGTTAACATATATTTAAACTTGTATATTGTATATTTTAGATTAATAATACAGAAATAATTTTCCCAAATATCTAAATTCTCTCTCGATTTGCTTCCGCTTTAATCTGTTCATATGGTATCAGAGAACAGAAATTGCTCGTTTTGATTCATTCCGGTTGATTATTCCGATCACCGGCGTATTTTTTTTTCACCATTTTTTCCGGTCATTGATCTGAAATTGATCGTTTTAGGTCATTTTTCTTGATTCGATCGTTCTTGGTGATATTTTTCATCGATTCGTTTCGTTTTTTACCTAATTTCTGCTTCAATTTGTGATTGAAGTTTATTAATCGAAAAAAACTAAAAATCTAGGGTTTCTATTTGAAAAATATTGAAAAATATTGAATTTTCTTTTGAAGAAATGGCGGTTACTGATGAAACAACTCCTCCAGAATCTTCCTTTCAAAGAACTCCAAATCCTGTTGAAACCCTAACTTCTTCCATGAATAACGATCCTCTTTTCTTAGCCAGTTCAGATCATCCAGGAATGATGCTCACTAATACTCCTTTTAATGGAGGAAATTATTTTGGTTGGAGCAGAACTGTCAAAATGGCGTTAGGTGCAAAACTCAAATTAGGATTTGTTGATGGATCCACGCCTAAACCGGCAGTTACTGATGCTAATTTTGGAAGATGGACCAGATGTGATTATATGGTCACTTGTTGGATTCTAAATTCAATGACTGCTGAATTGTCAGAAGCATTTCTATATGCTCAGTCTGCTAAAGAACTTTGGAAAGAAATAGGTGAGAGATATGGACAAAGTAATGGTCCTCTCATTTATCAAGTTGAAAGAGAACTTAGTAAGGTCAGTCAAGGTGATCTTTCTATTGCTGCTTATTACAATAAAATGAAAAACTATTGGGATGAGTTGAGTAGTTTGAATGGGATTCCTACTTGTGTGTGTGGAAAAATGCAAGAGTGTGCTTGTGGAATTACCAAGAAATATTCTGAAATTGAAAGTAGAACTAAGTTGATGCAATTTTTGATGAGGCTGAATGATAGTTTTGAGTCTGTTAGGAACCAGATCTTGTCTATGGATCCTTTGCCCAATATTAATAAGGCATATTACATTGTTCAACAAGTTGAGAAACAAAAGCAAGTTACTAGCAGTGTGCCTGATCCTTCTGCCTATTTTGCTAATCAAAATAATGCTAGAACAGGGTTTAGGAAGGATTATAGGAATGGTGACCAGTTTAAGGTGAAACATTGCACTTATTGTAAACAAGATGGTCATGGTTTTGAGCAATGCTTTGAAAGACTGGGTTATCCTCACTGGTATAAAGGGAAAAAGACCAAAAAAGGTAGTGAGATGGCTGCTCAGGTTGGTGTTGATTTAGGAGCAAAGGATTCCCCATTTGATTACTCATATGAGAATGAGTTGCAGGGCAATAAGAAGAGTGAGTTTGAACAGAATTTGGTTGCTGCAGTATGCAATGAAATGATGAAAATGTTAAAGGGTAAACATGTGGAGTTAACTGAAGCCAATAATGAGGCTGGTCCATCCCATCCTCATGATGTCTCATTTTATGAAAGACTGCATGCTTTAGCTTACCATGTTAGTATTGACATTGTGAATGATTGGATTACTGATAGTGGGGCTACTGACCATATGACTCCTCATTTACACTTACTTCAGTCCATTAGAACACTATCTACTCCCATTAAGGTCAAATTGCCAGATGGTAGTTTTAAAATGGTAACCAAAGTTGGTGATGTCCAAATTAATCCTTTCCTCACTCTCACCAATGTTTTCTATGTACCAGAATTCCAAATAAATTTGTTATCTGTTGGTCAACTCTTAAATTCCAAACCTCTAATTGCAATTTTTGGTCCTACTTGGTTTGCTTTTCAGGACCTTTCCACTAATCAGTTGGTGACTGTGGGAAAAGGTCACAAGAAGCTATATCTGTGCAAACCTTCTGAAAGTGTTCCATCTGCCAATTTCTCTGCTTCTGTTTTTCCTTTTGTAAATTACTTTGTCAATAATGTTGCCAACATCTCCAATGATGTTTCTGTTGATTTGTTTCATGCTAGAATGGGTCATACCTTTGATTCCTTTTGAATTGTTACATGTAGATCTTTGGGGCCCTTATAAAACTCCTGCTCTTAATGGTGCTCAATATTTTTATACAATTGTTGATGACTTCAGTAGATGTACCTGGACTTATTTGTTGCACACAAAAGATCAAGTTCTTTCTATCCTGTCTAGTTTTATTTCTTATATCAAAAATCATTTTGGCAAAATTCCTAAGTTTCTTAGATCTGATAATCGTACTGAAGTAATAAATGGGGATGTCTTAGCCTTACTTAAGAAACATGGTATTATTCATCAAAGATCCATGGTTTACACACCACAACAGAATGGGATAGTAGAAAGAAAGCATAGGCACCTCTTAGATACTGCAAGAGCTTTGAAGTTTAATGCAGGATTGCCTACAAAAATCTGGGGTCATTGTGTATTGGCTGCTACCTATTTGATCAATAAAATGCCTGTGAAGATTTTAGGATGGAAAACACCATTTGAAAAATTACATGGTGAACCACCTACTTATGATCATCTAAGGGTGATAGGGTGCCTTTGTTATGCAGTTAACACAAAACCACACAGAGATAAGTTTGATTATAGAAGTGATAAGTGTGTTTTATTGGGATATCCCCCTGGTCAAAAGGGTTACCTCTTATACAATTTAGGGACCAAGGAGATTTTTGCAAGTAGAGATGTGATTTTTAATGAGGAAATATTTCCTCTTAAGGAAAATCATAAGAATATTCCAGATTTGTCAATAAAGAGGTCACCTTCTTTAGTACCCATTTCTGCAGAAGAAGATGATTTTTTAGACAGGGGGGTAGAAAATAATGTTGTTCATCATGACCCTATGCACAATGTGGCAACACAGTCTAATATTCATGATGAGGTTCAATCTGGTTTACTCTTTGGTTTCTGTTGATCCTCCCTTAAGAAGGTCTGTCAGAAATACCACCAAGCCTAATTGGATGCAAGATTTTGTTGTCTCTAATCCTAAAAAGGCTGTTGCATCTTCACTACATGCTAGTGCTCTTTATCCTTTGTTTAATCAAAGTGATTTTTCTTATTATGATCAAGAATATATAGCTTCACTGGCACATGTATTAAGTACTACAGAACCATCCACCTATCATCAAGCAATTAAAGAGAAAGTATGGGTAGAGGCCATGGACAAAGAGCTTCAAGCTTTAGAAGAAAATGATACATGGGTGTTGACTTCTTTACCTGAGGGGCATAAAGCCATTACTTCTAAATGGGTATACAAAATTAAATACAAGTCTGATGGTTCTATAGAGAGGTATAAGGCCAGATTGGTCATAAGAGGTTTTAATCAACAAGAAGGTGTTGATTACAAACATACTTTTTCTCCAGTTGCTAAAGCTGCTACTGTTAGAGTTCTTATAGCTATAGCAACTGCAAAAGGATGGCCTTTGCATCAGTTGGAAGTAAATAATGCCTTCCTGCATGGTTTTGTGGATGAAGAGATTTATATGAAGCCTCCAGAAGGATATATGAAGGCATTGCCTGGTCAAGTTTGTAAATTGTCTAAGTCTTTGTATGGACTGAAACAAGCTTCTAGGCAGTGGAACCAATAATTATCAAAGTTCTTAGTCTCATTAGGTTTTGTGCAGTCTAAGCATGATTATTCATTATTTGTCAAAAATAATAATGATCATGAGTTTACTGCTGCTCTAGTATATGTGGATGATATTTTAATCACAGGGAGTTCAGATAATGAAATTCTTAAAACAAAGTTGGCATTGGATAAAAAGTTCACCATCAAGGATCTGGGATTGGCAAGATATTTTTTGGGTATTGAACTGTGCAGAACTGAAAAAGGCACTTATTTGAATCAAAGAAAATATACACTGGATCTTTTGAAAGATGCAGGCTTGACGGGTGCCAAACCAGTGTCTTTTCCTTTACCTAGTCATCTCAAGCTTTCCTTAGACAAAGGTGAACCCTTGTCAGATCCTGAATCATACAGAAGACTAGTTGGCAGGTTGTTATATCTTTCAATGACTAGGCCAGACATTTCTTATGCAGTGCAGCATCTAAGTCAGTTTGTTTCTAGTCCAAAATTACCACATATGACTGCTGCATTACATCTATTGAGATACTTAAAAGGGTCTATTTCCAAAGGCTTATTCTATCCTGTCCAGACTAATCTCAAGGTGACTGGATTTAGTGATGCTGATTGGGCTTCCTGCATTATGACAAGGAAATCACTAACAGGATATTGTATATTTTTGGGACATTCTTTGGTATCTTGGAAGACAAAGAAACAGCCACTGTGTCAAGATCTTCCACTGAAGCTGAATATAGGAGCATGGCATCCACAACTTGTGAGCTGATATGGTTGACTTATTTGTTAAAGGATTTACACATTGCAGTTCAAGTGCCATTAACTCTTTTCTGTGATAATAAGGCTGCACAACAGATTGCTGCTAATCCTTGTTATCATGAACGAACGAAACACCTTGATATTGACAGTCATTTCACCAGGGGACAAAGTTCAGGAGGGCTTTCTTCAGACAGCTTATATTCCAACAAATCTTCAGCTTGCAGATTTGATGACTAAAGCCTTGGGTTCTTCTCAACATTCGATTTTAAGTCACAAGTTGGGTTTACAAGAAGTTCCAACTTGAGGGGGGTATATGGAATGTATATATATTAAGATAGTTTGAGTTAGTTTTGTACAAGTTGTAACTGTAGGGACCTAAGATGTAAATATGTCTAACTAATAGTTTAGGCGGTTAACATATATTTAAACTTGTATATTGTATATTTTAGATTAATAATACAGAAATAATTTTCCCAAATATCTAAATTCTCTCTCGATTTGCTTCCGCTTTAATCTGTTCATAGATACAATATCACAATGACATTGTTACCTTATATTGCTATACATTTTGTTGATTATGCCGAGTTATAAACATAATTTACAAATAAAAGGAAAAAGAGATCTAATTGTTACCAGAAGCTGTGACCACGGTTCCACTTGGTTCACCTGGTTCGTAATGGTAGCTTGAGCACAGATATTCCTTCCCGCAATTCATCTACAATACCTATTAAGTAACTCGCGCGTTAAACTAACATGGTGTTTATTTTGGGGTTTTAAATCGAAAGAATGGAATGATACGTATAGCTATCTGTTTGGTAAATTCACTTTGGGATTAAAATAAGAAATGGTCACAAATTCATATCCGAGAGATCCGATGGGTTTTCACTGAATCATTCCCACAACTGCCGTTTCTTTTTTCCATGCATACACAACCATCCAATTAGAATGGCCCAATTTGTTTTTAATTTATTATTCATGATATCATATTTTTTTAGATATTTTCTTATATAATAAAACTACTATACAACCAAACAATAATCAATGATATCTTATATTCATTTCCATTCTCATTCCACAACATAATCAGGCCTACACCTATAGTGATTCCCGCTAACAAACCAAACACACCATAACTTTATCAGAAACTATTTTCCAAAAATTTGGTTTACAAAGTAACTCGCTAGACTAAATGTTAATTGACACCGTCCAATGAAGATGTCCTACAACTAGTCATAATATAAGAGAGGACTAAATTGTTACCAGAAGCTGCAAAGGCAGTTACACTTGACTGGCCCGGATCCTCGCGGTAGCGCTTCATCATACGTGCCGTGAACTCTTCATCTACAAGACCTGTTAAACAACCAAAGCAATTATACCATAGAGAGCCAAATGTAATTTTTAACTTTTTTGATATTTGAGCAAAGTTATGTCTGTAACCAGATGACTTTAAAAATAAATAAAAGAATTACAAAATCTAAGGGGCATTGTTCGGCTTGTGGATTTAAATCTTGGAATTAAATGACATAGTATTGAATATCCTAGTATTTGAAATCCTTTGCTTGTTTGGTTAGCAGATTTATGTTTTGAAGACATTGAATGTAAACTAGAATAAATGACTTGATTACCCTTTTATCATTAAAAAAAAGAACCACTCTTGAATCATCAGTCAAACAAGGAACTAATTCTGCTACCAAACATATATTCTCCAGTCAACAATCAAATACTGCTACCAAAATCAAAAATCTTTTTTCCTGTAACTAAACGAATTTTGAATTACTAAATATGAAAATTAGAATTCCATATAACTAAATATTTTATTCATAAGCTGATTAATTAGTAAGAAATAAACTGCAAATCAATTGCATAATATTAGTAAAATGATATTGAAAAAAAAGGAAAGAGGTGGGATAAATGCATTAAAAATTAACGCAGTAATACAACACTTGTATATAAAGATTAAACAAAGTATCGACATCTTAAAAGCTACAAATATCAGCGAAACAAGCAGCCCAAAAGTGTAATTTTGCTAGAACAAGAAGCAGTTGGCACTCACCGGTTTTACGATTCACGATCTTGAGGACTGACATACGTGGGTCTAGATTGGCTAGCTTTTTAAGCTTCTCGGCTTGAGCTTTGGGAGATAAACATTAAGCATAAGACAAGTTAGGTTTTCAGCCTACTATTAATTACTGAAATGAGAGTGGTTGGCCAATTACCACAGGATGCTTCATATAGATCTGTTAAAAAACGCGGGGCGTAGCCCACGGAGAAAGGGCCGTATTTTTCAGCATAAGCTCTTCGACCTTAACCAGCAGAACAACAATAAATTAACAGCAATCGTAATAAGCCAAAGATCAGTGCGAAAATCAATGTATCAAGCAAATAAAGCAATCCTTCTTGTCGTGGCTACCTTGTTGTATACAGAAAGAAGCCGGTGTTGGGGTAAATTTTGAGTAATGGCGAGTAGAGATAACTATCATATCATTTCAGTTAATAAAACTGAGCAAATAACACTAGGAACCGGGTCATGGGTTATATCAGTAATTCTGATTTGTGTTACGATACAAGTCACGATACGAGTCACGATTTAAAAAATCACAAAACAAGTCGACACATGATACACGATTCGACAACTATGAGGACAACAATAGTGAATTCACCTCTTAGTTGTTATAAAATATATCATATATATATCTATATCTATACTACATTATAAAGCATTTAGTTCCCTCCATTTTTTTCAACTCTAAGTTGTTGACAACCCATTATATTTTACAGATTTCTACTTGAACTACCTATAATATCTACATGAAATACCTTTAATACCCATAATTAACTTAATTTACAACATCTACCCTTAACTCTACTACCCCTTTTACATCAATTATTTTTACATTAATAACCACACAGCTGTTGCGGCCACCACCCCTCACCGCTACCACCGTCGCCCGCCATCGCCATCATATGACTCAGATATATAATATATATATATATATATATATATATAGTGAAGGGATCAAGTGAGAACTAAAAGAATGGTGAGAACCGTGAGAACCACTAAAAAAACATCTCTAAGGGCTTAGCCCTTAGAGTTAAGGGCTACGCCCGTACCGTATCAAACCGCCACCATCTCTTGGATCGCCGCCCATCAAATCCATACCATTCCCATATGCGTCCGGTGACAACCCCTTTAGAACGGATGAGGCAACGCCCGTACCGTATCCATAACTCCATAAGTTTTCAACACGTAACCCATATGATTTTTTACAAAATAATTTTTTTTTTGGAATGAGTTATTGTTAAAAGAAAATAAAAAACAAAAATAAAAATTTTAAAAATAAAAGTTAAAAATTAAAAAACCACAAAAAGGAGAAGAGGAAGGGAAACTAGTGGTTCTCACGGTTCTCTCCATGTTTGTTCTCACATTAACCCCTATACACTATATATATATATATATATATGTATATATATATATATTATACCCGCCATATATATATATATATCTTATGTGAATAAGAATAATAGATCCAAAAACCGTGTAATACCAACGTAGGTTGAGGTTCATCAAATCAAACTAATAAACCTGTACACAAACATTTACAAAAGAAAGGGGGAAAAGTAAACAAGGGTTATTACGTACGCTGTAGTATGATTTCAGGAGGAACCGTTTTGGGCTTCTCCAATTTGAAGAGTTTGCGCAGAGCCAGGAGCCTTTGCCTTTGATATCCTTTTTCTTTTTTTGGGGATCGAAGACGGCGGTGACGAAAGGGTACAGGAATCAAGGCCGTTGTACCATTTTCCAGTGATTTTACATTACTCGTATATATATCTTTGAATCCGCCATTTTCCAGTGATGTTATCATATCTAATCTAATTATCTATATATATCTCGCCCTATATTTTAAAGGAAAAAAAAAAAAAAGACTAACACTTTGTTCTCGAGTTTTATTTTTAAAGAAAAGAAATGAAGGAAAAGAAATTAAGATAAAAGAAAGAAAAAGATAAGATAATATTTATATACTTTGTGTTCTTGAGTTTTATAAAAATAGAAAGAAAAGAAGTGAAAATGTAACATTTTTATGTTCTTGAGTTGGATAGAAAAGAAATGAAAAATGATAATTTGACAATTATATCCTTTTAATCTTGAAATTAAAACAATACTAAACTATAATGTTTATCAGCAGGATAAAATCAAAGGGAAATATGAAATACACCTTCTTTTACCTTCTGCCCAACTATCAGGGGGTTAATAATAAGATGATTCTTGAAGACAAATAGCAACTTTGAAAAGAAAAAAATAAACAAAAAAAATAGAAAATCAAAGGGTTAACGAAAAAAAAAATCAAACCCATAACAACAATATGAATTAGAAAAACACACAAATTTCATAAGTTAGCCCACCAAACTATAACCAACAAACCTCCGTCTATTGTTTGTTAAATGGTACTGTCGTTAACAATTAATAATAATAATAATAATAATAATAATAATAATAATTTTATATATAAAGCTGCAAAAAGATGTGTGGGTTTGAGGGGAAAAAGATGTGTTTGGCGCCAAAGAAAAACACAGAGTGAGCTATGAGTTTGGGGTATGGGGAAGAACATGATTTATATAAACATGTGGAAGGTATGTTAGTAATTTAATGATTTGTATCTCTACTTTCTGTTGCAATCGTCCCAAAACTGGGCAGAAAATCTGTTAAACAAAATGTATTGAAACCACCCATTCATTTCCTTTATCATCATTTCTTTTCTTTTCAAGAAAAAAACTCAAGAACCCATTTTTTAATGATTTCCTTTCACTTGCTTTCTTTTCTCTTTCAATTTGGACTCAAGAACACAGGGTAAGGAAACCTTCTATGATACTATCTACTTTCCTCTTAAATACATAAAGGTTTGAGTTAGTTGTAAGATTGGTCCTTATAGTTTGTTCACTTTTGCAATAAGGTCTCTATTTGTTTTTTTTGTTATATAGATCTCTGTTTGTTTGTTTTTTTAATATTTTTTTTTTAATAATTGGAGAACTGCGTAACCTATTGAAAGTTTGGAACCCCCTTATTGAGCGCCACTCTGATTCAATTATTAACATTGTTCAAATTTCTAGAAGAAATGTGGCTGCATTTGAAGTTGTTGCCAGGAAACTCAAACAAGAATGCATGGAAATTGTACGTTTTTCTTTTGATTTTCCTATTGTTTTCATGATGACTGTGATATGTCCCTCTAATTAATGTTTATCTGTATTCAGGAAGCTTCACAAATTACAAAGAAAATGCCTGAAGAAGCTTCAAGTATGTCAATTGGTAACAACAACGTTGTCATGAACCAATCTGGAAATGCAGCAGAAAAGAGGAAACTTGGCCTTGATACAATGGTAAAAAATTGAAAAATCGGAATACTTTCTTATTGTATTTCACTTTATGCCACACCCTTTTAACGAAATCGTAAGATTTTTGGATTTTTCACCATTAAAGTATGTTATGTCCGAGGTTGTGTGTTAATATTAACTCATGGTGGTTTTCTTTGGTTTTTAGGCGCCCATGAACATCACGTTTGGGACTTTTAGCACAAAACCGGGATCACTGCTTCAGACCATGAAAGAACCTGCCAATGCTCGAATAGTCCCAGATCTTCAAGAACCTAATGCAACATGTTCCAAGCCTGTGAATAGCGTTGTTGTGCAAAACACTGAATCCACTGCAATGGTAGAAAAAGGAGGACGTGCGGGAGCTGCAAATAATGGTGAAAAAAACTTGTCAAGTCTGTCATCGGCCTTCCAAAAGTGCTTACAGACCACGAAAGATCAAAATATGTCACTAGCCAGGCTCGGGGCTGCTGGCCCTAACCAAGCTTTCTATAACTGGATCTTGCAGGGACTATATATGTTTAGCAATAACAAAACTTGCCAAATATATATTTAGAGGAGAATTTAAACCATTTAACTCTTAAATTATGTATTGGATCACATGTTTTTTTGTAAGAACCTTGAGAACTCTTAAATTATGTATTGGATCACATGTTTTTATTGTTCATTCATATGTGATATGTTATAAAGATATATGTATATATATATATATATATATATATATATATATATATATATATATATATATATATATATATATATATATATATATATATATATATATATATATATATATATATATATATATATATATATATATATATATATATATATATATATATATATATATATATATATATATATATATATATATATATATATATATATATATATATATATATATATATATATATATATATATATATATATATATATATATATATATATATATATATATATATATATATATATATATATATATATATATATATATATATATATATATATATATATATATATATATATATATATATATATATATATATATATATATATATATATATATATATATATATATATATATATATATATATATATATATATATATATATATATATATATATATATATATATATATATATATATATATATATATATATATATATATATATATATATATATATATATATATATATATATATATATATATATATATATATATATATATATATATATATATATATATATATATATATATATATATATATATATATATATATATATATATATATATATATATATATATATATATATATATATATATATATATATATATATATATATATATATATATATATATATATATATATATATATATATATATATATATATATATATATATATATATATATATATATATATATATATATATATATATATATATATATATATATATATATATATATATATATATATATATATATATATATATATATATATATATATATATATATATATATATATATATATATATATATATATATATATATATATATATATATATATATATATATATATATATATATATATATATATATATATATATATATATATATATATATATATATATATATATATATATATATATATATATATATATATATATATATATATATATATATATATATATATATATATATATATATATATATATATATATATATATATATATATATATATATATATATATATATATATATATATATATATATATATATATATATATATATATATATATATATATATATATATATATATATATATATATATATATATATATATATATATATATATATATATATATATATATATATATATATATATATATATATATATATATATATATATATATATATATATATATATATATATATATATATATATATATATATATATATATATATATATATATATATATATATATATATATATATATATATATATATATATATATATATATATATATATATATATATATATATATATATATATATATATATATATATATATATATATATATATATATATATATATATATATATATATATATATATATATATATATATATATATATATATATATATATATATATATATATATATATATATATATATATATATATATATATATATATATATATATATATATATATATATATATATATATATATATATATATATATATATATATATATATATATATATATATATATATATATATATATATATATATATATATATATATATATATATATATATATATATATATATATATATATATATATATATATATATATATATATATATATATATATATATATATATATATATATATATATATATATATATATATATATATATATATAGAAATATATATATATATATATATATATATATATATATATATATATATATATATAGTATTGAAATTTATATATATTAGTAATATATATCAATACATAATTTATATATATATATAGATAGTATAGATATATATATTTGCATCAATGTATGTGTAAAGTTATACAAGTAGTAACTTTTAAAGTGACTTGCTTGACCAATAGTATTAGGAAATACTGTAACTTTTAAAGTGACTTGTTTGACCAATAGTATTAGGAAATACTATATATATTTGACCAGATGGTATTGACACTTTGTAATGACGGATTTAGGATGGGGGCACTTGCCCTCGTCCCATAAAGTTTTGAATACTGTAGTTTACATTTATAAATTTTGGTCAGTTTGCACCCATAAGGCCGGAGGGAGTACCTCTCGGCTAGAGGTCTGGTTCGCCGAACCCAATCGGCTACACCGCCGCCACCCTTCGGTTAAGGATCGGGTAGGAAGAATCGGCTACGATTTCGAGCATGTAAACCGATCCTTGGGTTCAAATATTCGAACGTTGGCATAGTGGGCCCCCACCCCAAAACGGCTACATCAGGATTTTAATTAAAAAAAAAACTTTTTTTAACCATCTTTTTCTATCTTTTCACCCATTAAAAACTCATTTATTCTTCCATTTTTTACACCACAACTTCCTTTTAACCAAAATCTCTTCCACTTTCACAATTTCCTTTTCACACATCTTTCCTTCTATACTTCATAAAATGGCAAACAACAATTCAATGAATCTTCAAAATGGCGATCCAAGTCCACCTGAATTACGACTCCAGGCACCGCTCTGCAGTAAACAACGTCATTCAGGGCGTTTCTGAAAACAAAGCGGCTTACCAAGCCGAAATAGAACGACTTGAAGCTCCCAATCGGGTTCGTATTGCCGCTGAAAATGAGCATGTGGTGTATCTTCGGCAGAAGATCGATTGGCTGGATCAACTTATTTTCCAGCTTACCACCGCCACTACGACTTTGACAGCCATGCTAACCCACGGGGAGTTCTGGCAAGGTAGTGTCGGTGGTGGTCGGCATGTCGAGTGTAACACCCGTCGTTTAAAAATATGGATTTCCAAAAACTTTCGCCTAACGGCGTTAAAAGAAAGCGGAATTAAGCTTTAAAAGTCCAAACTAAGAAATCTGTTTGGTTCATTTATTAATTGGTGTTACTAGCCATATCATCAAAACAAGTTTAAATGGAAATCCGTCGGTTGCCCAACATTAAACAACCGACAACATAGTAAATGCAAGTCATAAATGTCTAATCATAAATCAATGTCTAATGCGAGCAGCCACTATGGGTAACTACAGCCAGCTTCAAGATCATCTACCCATGCCTCACATCTTCTCACATCTACCTGCTCACTAATGTTGGATCTGAGGGCACAACACATTTTAAAAGAGCAAGTGTTAGCTAACGAATTAGTTAAGTAAGATAACACATCATTAATAAAACATTTGTCCATTTAAAACATTATAGAAAAATCATTGAGATCGTAAAGGCACATATCATCAATCATATCATCTCACATACATATCATAGCATCAACAACTTTCATAATAAGATGAACCACCCTAAATGTGCCTAGTCATCTTTCATATCTTTTCACATATCATATTGTGACATAAGTCACGCATATCATATAACATATACATCTCATTAAGTGTGACATAAGTCACACCCGACTAGAGGGACTGTAAGTCCCAACTCAATAGATGGTACTACTGAAGACACCTCTATGTCGATGGTGGAGTTACTTTGCAATATATGCACTGAACTGGAGACGACCAGTTGCAGTGAGTATATACCAAGTTCTAGATAGATTACTTATTTAAATGATAATAAGTAAAGAACAATGCAATAATACAAAATACTTGTAAGATAAATTGATGAGACAATATGTAATTTCAATGTGTAATTTATTTATTGATGTTAAATAAATTACAAGGTTGTTGCGGAACCAAGATAATACAAGAATGTAAATATCCTAACAACCTATGAAATACAATTGATCTACACTCGGAATTTCTCTAGACAATCGAAACACTTAAAGTTGTGAAATGTTCCTTTTAGCGATTGAGAGAATATTGCACAAGTTCACCAAGAATATTGCAGGTTGCAAAGTGTGAATTCTATCGAAGTGTATTCGAAGAAGTGATATTCTTGGTGTGCAATGACTTGTATTTATAGGCAAAGTTAACATTGGGATGTTAACTTTGGTCGTACAAATGTGGTTGAAATCATTTAAGGAATAGCATTTAATTCCTTAAAAACCAGTGTAAAGTCGCATGATAAAGCAACTTTACTCAACCACCTTTATGTACCTTTTTGCAATTAAATAATAAGATAAATCTTATTATCCGGGTAAAGGTACATAAGCATAAAAGTCAATTCCTCGTAATCAGTGTAAAGCTTTGTAAGAGCTTTCCACTGATGGTCTCCAGTTTGTAACTGACTAGAATGTCAACTGGGCTTCGCTGCCATTGCCATTCTCTATCTTCCATTTGTTGTCTTCGACTTCAACTGGAATGATTCTTCAACTTGGTCAGTTCTCAACTGGAGGAAGTCTTCAGTTGCGTTGACTGTACGGTGCAACTGGACTTCAATATATTTCTCGACAAATCATCTAGGTCTCCAGGTTCACTGGACAGTTTCACTGGGTCTCCAGGTGCAACTGGAGACTGGCCAGTTTACCAGGTGAACTGGTCCTAACAAATTCCCCCTATTTGTCTAGAAATATTGCCAAGTCTTTTTCTAGTTCTTGTATCTATACAAGTGTGAACTGGAGAGACTTGTTCGATTTAAATCTATCTAAGTTTCCAAGGCATTTTTATAGATCAATAAATGCCTTAGGTTTTTCTTTTAGGTTTGTTAGATTTTAATCTATTATCTACCTTGTGGTTACAAACTGGTAACCTCATTTATACAAGGAAATGAAATTTATACAAGTTACAGAATGTAAAACAAAATACAAGTAGATAACTGAAAAGAAAGAACTTAATGAGATGGCCCTTCGCCAGTTCTTCTTCTCTTGGTCACCAAAGAAATAGGTTGTGAGTCTTCAGGGTCAATATTCAGCTTTTGCTCCAGGTTTACTTTATGTTGAATCTTGCCCCTTAAGAAGTTCACCCATGCTTTCTCAAACCTATTCTTTTGTGCCTTTGCATCCAACACCTTCACCATTTCCACCCATTCACTGAACCCATACTGCATAGCACCAGGATTGTCAGTTTTAACCAGTGGCCCTCTGGTATAACTAACTTCAACTTGAAAGACTTTGGTTCCTGGCTTGATTGTTACATTGACACCATTGATAGTACCACTATGTCTTCTGGTTGACATGATCTGGGAGTAATAGCTTCTTGCTTCAGATTCATTTGTTATTTTTATACTCCCAGCACAGCAGCCAGTACAGCGGACTTGATGTCTTCATTAGATACCTCGCCAGTTGGTTCAACAAATGTGCTAAGGTCAGCATCTCTTGACAGTGGTCTTCTTGGTTGTGGAATCCTTCTTGGTGGATTCAATACCTTCTTCACAACCTTCTTAACATTTGCAATTCGTTTAAGAATCCCACTGGCCCTATTCTCCTTAGCCTTCTCCACTGAAATGTTCAAGCTTCTGGCATCGAATTCAGCTTCATCCTCAGGATAGTGTCTGTCCAGTTCTACATCCAGCATTTCTTTCAACTGGTCAACTATCCTGGGATCATTTTTAACCCTGGCATACTCCTCCTTAGTGATACCCAAAAGATTGGCATCACTCATATCAAGCAGCTTGATCTGTGCAAGATGTGCCCTGGCTTCAACTTGGTTTCTTTGTTTCATCTTCTTTCTTTCTTTAATATCATTGCCAAGTCTAGCCAGTCTTCTGCTATCACTATCTGAAACTGGAGGAAGTATATCAGCATTGCCAGTTTCTAACATTACATCAGTGGCCGGCTGGGCAGATGCATCAACAGCTAAACCTTTTCCCTTATCCAACACATTCCCCCTCACATCTTGCTCACCAGCTTCAGTACTGGTAGCTACAACCATTTCTCTTCCAACTTGACTTCCAGATGAAGTTCTTCCAGGTGCAACTGGTGGAAGGACTGCACTTCTTTCCCCCTTGGCAGCATCTAGACCTGCCCGAATACCTTCCCATTCAGAGGGGTGAGATGACAACCGGTCAAGAGGCTGCCATGATTGCATGTCCTTACACTCCTTGAAAATCTCACACATCATTCTGAAAGACCTCCATAAATGGTTGGTCTCCTTTGACTGGGTCAAAACATTGGCAGTAACTTGTTCTTGACCAGTTTTTAATTCATTTAGGATCTTGGAGTCTTCATCCAAACCAGAGACAACCTTTTCCTTCACTTCATCATCCTTCTTCTTCAAATTCTCTACTTCAGTTGTCAGTTTATCTAAAGATTGAGCATGTAGAGATACCTGGGTGTTCAAATTCTCAATGCTGCCTCTCAACTGGTTGATCTCACTGGTGAGTGGGGCCAGATCAACCTGAGGAGTGGCCAGCTTGGTGATCTCAGACATCACCCTTTCAATCAATTGTGCTTCTCTAGCACCCAGCGTATCCTCTATCTTCTGACCAACTGAAGTCATCAACTGCTCTCCAAGTTCAGTCACATTTAGGCCAGGTTTTTTAACTAATTCCTTTACCTGCCTTTCAATCTCCCTCAAATCTACTTCAGATGTTCTTACAGTGTTGCCAAGCAGATTGGAGATTGACGTTGTGACCTTGGACTGAGTAAGGTCAAAGGCTTCCTTCAAAGATGTTGCCAGATTATTGCAGCCAGTGACCAACTCATTTAGCTTCTTGAACACCAAGTCTTCATTAGATGAAAACTTGTTTATCCCCAGATCAACCACCTTAATGTTTGTCAAGTGATCCTTGTGGTATCTGGAGAAAGACTTGGTGTTTTTGTCAAGTGTCTTTTGAATCTCCTCCACCCTGGTAAGAAGGTTTTGGAGATCGGCTTGTAAAGAGACAACTTGACTGTCCAGTGATGAAGGAGAAGGTGTCACTGGACCAGCAGCAGTTACTACTAGAGCAACTGGAGGAGGCAAACTTAGAGAAGTCTCCCCAGTTGTCATACCAGCAGTTGAAGAAATATTAGGAGTGGTAGTAGAAGAAAGGACTGGAAAATCAAAGTGTTGTTCATGCTGAGAATGCTCAGGTGTGAACAACGGCGATGGTGGGGGTGGCATTTCTCGAGCAAATGAGAATTGCCCAGTTGGTGAATCGTTATAAGATGGGAATGGTATATCAGTAGGCACATTTTCTTGGAGTGGTGAAAGTGAAATTGATGCATCTGGAAGCGAGACTGGAGATGAAGGGTTTTGAGCTTGTACAGAAGCCTCAAAAATCTCCAAGTCTGTTTCAGTTCCTTCAGAATCCAAAGACTCTATCAGGATTTCCTCGTCATTAACATTCATGTCCAGATCCATGAATGTAACTGAGGGCTGACCAGAAGGGTCAGTCTCCATATGACCTTCCCCAGTTTCCTGGATAGGTGCATCTGTTGGAGGATCAGACACCGAAGTATCTTCACCAGGGATAGATGTGATTGGAGTTGCTTCAGTTATGGTTGCTCTATCCTCAACCACAACATTAGACGAACTGGAGGGTCCCTCATTATTTTGAGGCCCGCCCAGTTGCCTTTCTGACTCACCTTCAATTGGTGCATCAGTTGAAGCGAATGCCAGTTGCATTCGTTCTGGAATTTTGACCTCTCCAGCTTCAGATACCAGAGAGTCTAAATTCCTTAACATATCTGGAGCAGTGTACGGTAAATCTGTACTTAAGTATGCTTCTCTGTCCAGAATATGTTTAAAACAGAGAGAGAGAAACCTTGAAAAGGGGATACAAACACCCCTTGTGCCCTTCAGCTTTTGTACCAGGCTTCTAAATAGAATATCTGCAAAGTCCACTCTCAATCCGTTCCACAAGCAGTAAGCCATCTCTGCTTGTGAGGAGTTGATCTGGTCAAGACCACCAGAACTCCCACCCATACTCTCCACCAGGTGGATGAAAAAATACCTCCATGAAGGTGTAAGACCCTTCATGGTCATCGCACCCTTCGTCTTCAACACACCATTCTCCAAGCACTCCTTGTGTCCCATTTCAAGAAGGACTTGGCGAAAATTTATATTTGAGGGTAAGACGACTGGAGATTCACCCTCTCTCCAGTAATTGAGGCGTAAGGCATCCCTCAATACGTCAGCGGACAAGGTACACTGGATTGTTCCATCCTTCAATGTGAAACTGATGGAGGAACAATCGGAAGAAAGAACGGCAGTGTACCAAAACTCACACAAGTAGTTGTGAAACAACTTGCGTGGGTTTAGAGAGAATGAGGGTCCTATTGGAGAATCCTTCAAAAACTTTTGGATTCTACCAATAAGGGTATTGGACCCTTGAGATCCTTGTAAGCTTGCCATCGGATTATTGGGATTGAGTTTGATGACCGAAGCATTACTAGGAGCACCAGGTGCCGGTTTGACATCTGGTGAGGGAGCATATGGAACAGTCAAGAGATTTACATCTCTTGAACGGGATGATCTAGGTGCCATAGGAAAATGAAAATAAAATTTGGGATTTGTAAAGCAGATTTAGAAATGAAGCAATTTTGATGATTGGGAAGTAAATGAAAGAATGTAAGAGAAAGAAGTAAATGAGTTCGGAGTAAATAAGGGTATTTATAATGGATTCAAGATCCCAATGAAATACCAAAAATTATATTTTATTAAATACAATCCTTTTTGTAGATATTTTCACAAAGTAAGTTTGAATTTTGAAATAAAATAATAATTTGTCATGTCAACATTAAATGCTACCATGTCAGCATTAAATGCTACGACGGCTTATCTTACCCACGCGCCCACTCACTTTTTCTTTTCCCAATACAAACAGTTGTCAAGTACTAAAATAGCTTTAAACACGTCAGATCACGATACCAAGTGGTTTAAAACACTCGAGTACCATCACGTGTCACAAATATTGACCAAGTATTTCTAACGTTATAAAAATAAGACAAGACTGAATCTGGTCACTGGAGGATCAGTCCAGTACCAGTTTCCAACTGAAGAGTTCTCCAGTTGCCATTTTTCAAACAAAAACGAATTTTAGTCAGAAAATTATTTTGAGTCTTTCCCCCTAAAATGATGATCCAGAAATCGATTAGTGCCAGGATAGTATCACAAAGGCGTTCGATAGCCTGGCGAGCAAAGATTATCTGGACCTCCTCAACTGGAGAACTTCATCAGTGTCACTGACGCGTTCAATAACAAAGAAAGCTCCAGTTTTAAGGATTTAACATTCCCAGTTCGCTGATGAGATGTTTAAAGGTTTTCTCATCGAGAGGTTTTGTAAAAACATCAGCTAACTGTTTGTCAGTGGGGATGAAATGAATTTCAATGTCTCCTTTCATAACATGATCACGAATGAAATGATACCTGATGTCAATATGCTTTGTCTTGGAGTGCATCACTGGGTTGTGAGATATAGCAATTGCACTGGTGTTGTCACAAAAGATTGGGGTCCTTGTATACTTTTGACCATAATCTAGTAACTGGTTCTTGATCCAGAGAATCTGGGCACAGCAACTGGCCGCAGAAATGTACTCTGCCTCGGCAGTGGACATAGAGACTGAAGTCTGCTTCTTGCTGGTCCAACTTACCAGTTTTTCCTCCAAGGAAATGACAACCACCAGTTGTTGATTTTCTATCTATCTTACAACCTGCATGATCTGAATCTGAATAACCCATTAGATCTAATCCTGAGCCTTTGGGGTACCAAAGACCAAGATTAGGACACCCTTTCAAGTATCTAAAGATACGCTTTACAGCGTGCAAATGTGATTCTTTAGGGTTAGCCTGAAACCTGGCACATAAACATGTTGCAAACATTATATCTGGTCGACTGGCAGTTAAGTACATCAGTGAACCAACCATACCACGATAGTCAGTTATGTTAACTGGTTTGCCAGTTGGGTCAGAGTCCAAATTTAATGGTGCTGCAATAGGTGTGTTTTTCGATGGGATTGAATCATATTTGTATTTTCTTAACAAATCTCTGACATATTTCCTTGGTTTATGAAAATTCCATTTTCAGTTTGCTTAATCTGAAGACCTAAGAAAAATGTTAATTCACCCATTAAACTCATCTCATACTCAGATGACATGATTTTAGAAAACTTTTTACACATTGCATCATCAGTTGAACCAAATATAATGTCATCAACATAAATTTGTACCAATAAGATATTACCTCTTTCTTTCAAGATGAATAAGGTATTATCTATTGCACCTCTTTGAAAGCCATTTTTAAGAAGATGTTTAGTTAGAGTATCATACCAGGCTCTTGGGGCTTGTCTTAGACCATACAATGCTTTGTTCAGTCTATAAACCCAATGAGGATGCTTCTCATCGATGAAACCTGGAGTCTGCTTAACATAAACTTCTTCTTCCAATGTTCCATTTAGGAACGCACTTTTGACATCCATCTGGAAGACCTTGAACTGCAGATGGGCTGCATAAGCCAGAATATTCTGATGGCTTCAAGTCTTGCAACTGGAGCAAAAGTTTCATCAAAGTCAACGCCTTCTGCTTGACAATAACCCTGGGCAACTAATCTGGCCTTGTTTCTTACAACATGGCCATCTTCATCCATTTTGTTTCGGTAGACCCATCTGGTACCAATGGGTTCTTTCTTTAACCCTGGTGGACAAGGAACAAGCTCCCAAACATTGTTCCTTTCAAACTGGACGAGCTCTTCTTGCATAGCTTCCACCCAGCTTGGGTCTGCCATAGCCTCGTCAATCTTCTTTGCTTCAATTAAAGATAAGAAGGTGACGTTTAAGCATTGCTCACTGGTGGCTCTTCTAGTCTGAACCCCACTATTTGGATCTCCCACAATCTGTTCAATTGGATGTGCTCGAGTCCATCTAGTGTAATGACTAGGCTGGTGCATAACAATATCAGTGCAAGTCACCTGGCGATCTTCTTCAGTTGCAGTAGCTTCTGGAGGAGGATCAGTCCAAACTACTTCTACATCCTCATCAGAGTCAATGAGGTCACGATTTGCATCATGAAATTCTTCATTCAAAGGCATTTCTTGAAGAACTGGAGAAGTTGGAGTTTGAACTGGTGCTGATATTGGAGTGGCACGTACATCAGATCCAATCACCAATTCTTGTGGTAAGTTGAAATTGATGGAGGGATAAAATGATGTGTCACTGGTGCTTTTCTTCTTCTTAACTGGTTCCAATTTGTTGTAACTGGAAACATCTTTTGGTGAAACAACTGACGGATGAACTTGGTCAGTTTCACCAAAATTGATTGGAACGACTGGAGAAATATCAAGGCTTGGTCTCTTGTTGATTGCTTCAGTTGATTCATCGAATGTGACATGAATTGTCTCATGAACCTTTTGGAGTCTATAATTATAAACTCTAAAGGCCTTTCGAATATCTGAATAACCTAAAAATACCCCTTCATCAGCTTTTGCATCAAACTTTCCAAGCTGACTGGAATCGTTTAAGATATAAACTGGACAACCAAATACATGAAAGTATCCAATATTTGGTTTACGATTCGTGAGTACTTCATAGGCAGTCTTCTTATGTCTCTTGATGTAGACTGACCGGTTTTGGGTGTGACAAGCAGTTGCAACTGCTTCAGCCCAAAAACTGGTGGGAAGACCAGATTCAGATAGCATACTTCTGGCCGCTTCTATCAGTGTGCGATTCTTTCTTTCCACAACTCCATTTTGCTCTGGAGAGTGAACTGATGAGAAGTTTTGAGAGATGCCAGTGTCATTGCAAAATGTTTCAAGTACCTTATTTTGGAATTCAGTACCATTATCACTTCGCAACTGACAAACTTTTCGAGTGTACTTGAGCTCAATTCTTTTGATGAGAGAGATGATTTCAGCAGGTGCATCACTTTTGGATCTGAGGAATACCACCCAGCAGTATCTAGTGAATTCATCAACCACAACTAGAGTGTACTTCTTTCCAGCTCTAGTTTGAACATTCACTGGACCAAAGAGATCCATATGTAGCATGTGAAGAGGTTCAGTGATGCTAAAATTTTGCCTAGTTTTGAAACTGGCTCTTTTCTGCTTCCCCATCTCACACCCTGGACATGGCTTTTCTTTATTGAAAGAAATTTGAGGTATCCCATCAACCAGTTGTTTGCGAGACAACTTGTTAATATTTTTAAAATTAAGATGGATAATCTTTTGTGCCATAGCCAGTTGGTGTCCTCATCAGCCTTGGTATAGAAACATTGCTCTTTTGGAGTTGGTTCCATATCCATGATGTACACATTTCCTTTTCTTGGTGCAACCATCACCACTTTCCAATCCTTGTTAAATATGGTGCCTTGTGCAATATCGAACAAAACTCTGAAGCCATCATCACAAAGTTGGCTGACACTGATCAGGTTGTATTTCAAACCATTCACAAATGCAACTCTTTTGAATTCGACTTGTCCATTATTGAGCACACCATATCCTTCAGTCTTTCCAGATTGATCATTACCAAACGTCACTGTCGGTCCATTTTGGACAGTGAACTCTTCAAGCAGGGGCTTACATCCGGTCATAGTCCGGCCAGCAGCGCTGTCCAGATACCAGATATTCTTCTTTCGATCGCCCTGCACAACCACAAAAATTATCAGTTATTTTTGTGAACCCATCTTTTCTTGATGGGTTCACTGGACTTCTCTACAGAAGTCACAGTAGATTGTTGTGGTGTTGAACCGGAGGCTGCATCTGGAGCTCTTTCACCAGCTCCAGGTGCAGGAGTAAAAACGATTGGTACTTGATACTTACTCCCCTTATTTTTACCAGATTTTGTTCCAGATGGAACATTCTTATGTTTAGGTTTTGAAGGGAGTGGTTTAATATTTTGTTTGAAAACTGGAGGTAATGAACCTCCTTCCAGATTTTTAATCCGGGCAGTACAACTCTGAACCTGTCGAGACAAAAGTTGGAGTTGACTTTTCAGATTAATCAAAATATTATTTTCATCAGGCAACTGAACCTTGGACCTTGGTTCAGCTGGAGTTTTAGTCTGTCGGGTCTTGGGCACCTTAGACTTTTGAGGTAAAGGCTTGTTACCAGTGGTCTTTTTGACTGGAGCTTTAGCCTGTTTGGCTCCAGGTTTAACCTCAATGGGGGTGGTCTCAATGGGTTCAGTTTCAACAGCTTCAGGTTGATCATAAAGTGTTTCAACCTTGAGAGCAGGAGGCAATGCATGAAGATCTGGTATGAGAGCTGCCATCTCCAGATCTCCAGATTTCCATGCATTCTTCTGGGCATCGATAGTTCTTGAAAATGCATCATAGTTTTTACCAGATGCTTTTACCCATGACTTGATAATCTTTTGTTCTTTTTCAAGATCAGAAAATAGTTTTTGATTATCAAGTTCTAAAGCCTCAATCTTTAAAACTGACTCCTTGAGAGCCAACTGGACACTTTGTAAATCATTAAGTTGTGGCTTAACGTTGTTCAGTTCAATTAAGATAGTGTCAAGATATCTTTCACTATCAGCTCTTACAGTTTCCACATAAGCTAAATCACCACTTAATGATTCAGTCAGGTCCAGTTTCAGTTCAGGGTCAACCTGATTATCATAGTCACATACCTTTTTCAAGATGATGTCAACCCATCTTCCAGTGATGACATCTTCTTTTGCCACGTGGTGCTGTTGATCTTCCAAGGCCATGAAACACATGTCCCTTTCCTCTTCTTCATCAGCTGATGAGTCATCAGAGTACTCCCATTTTCCCTCAGTTTGTGCAATTAGGCACTGATCCTTTTCCTTTTCCATGGACAGGAGGGCAATCTGGGCCTTAAGCTTCTTCTATTTAGCTTTGTAGCTATCATCAGGCCGATTGAAATTAGGGACAGGGGGGCCAGTTTGGTTGTTCAACTGACTAGATCTGCATTCCTTCATAAAATGACCTTTCTTGCCACACTTATAGTATGTAAGATTGGTCTTATCCAGAGAGCTGGAGCTGGAAGCATTGTTGGGGCCATTAAATCTTTTAGATTTATGCTTAAACCTGTTAAAAGTTTTAGCAATCATGGCTACCAGATCATCATCGTCAGTTTCATTACAACCATCACTGTTTTCAGTGGTCAGGCCAGAGTTCAAGAAACTGTTTAACATCTCCTTCATTGAGTGTGCCTGGACACTCTCTGCAGACATTAAGGCAGCACAAGGTCGCTCAGGTACACTAGCAACCTTGGAACTCTGGGCATGGTTCATGGCATCTTGCTCAGCCACCAGTCTTGCAGCATTATTATATTCAGTGAATCTGAAGGCTCCATAGAGCGATGCAAGAGTATGGCTGTGCAAGGTTTTACCTTGTCTCAAGACAAGAACCATGTTTTCCCATTTGGAAGGAAGAATATCACAAAACTTCTCAAGAAGAATATCCTTATCCTTCTCTACACCCAAGCCTCTCAGCTGATTAATGAGGCTAGAAAATCTGGTGTATGTACTAGTTAGACTTTCATTGGGCAAGGCAAAGAAGGATTCATACTTCTTGTTCAAGGCAACTTTCCTAGTGACAATAGTGTCATCACCTCCTTCAAACTGAATAACTAATTCATCCCACATTGACTTGGCACTGGGGAACAACACAAGTGTTGGAATTAGATCTTCAGGGACAGCTCCAAGGATCATGTTCTTGAGTCTGGTGTCCATATCAACAAGTCTACGATCCTCATCAGACCAATGGTCTTCGAGCTTTTCTCTTGAACCTCTTCTTCCAGTTGGATCAAAAAGAGGACTTACCCCAAGAGACATGGGTATATATGGTCAATCCTTAAGGATTTTCAACATATACCTTTCAATCCCACCAAAATGCACAAGCATTCTAGCCTTCCATGTACCAAAAGTCTCACTGTTTCCATCGAATTTGGGAACAGGAGTGTTAGAATAATGTACATGGACGTGATTTGGGGCAGTAGGAGGAGGAGAGTTTGTATTAACATTTTGAAAAGGTTGGGCATTATTATTCAAGGGGGTTTCACCTGAACCAGAACCATCTCCACCTTCAGTAGTGTTCACCTGAACCAGAACCATCTCCGCCTTCTGCTCTGATACCACTTGTAAGTCCCAACTCAATAGATGGTACTACTGAAGACACCTCTATGTCGATGGTGGAGTTACCTTGCAATATATGCACTGAACTGGAGACGACCAGTTGCAGTGAGTATATACCAAGTTCTAGATAGATTACTTATTTAAATGATAATAAGTAAAGAACAATGCAATAATACAAAATACTTGTAAGATAAATTGATGAGACAATATGTAATTTTCAATGTGTAATTTATTTATTGATGTTAAATAAATTACAAGGTTGTTGCGGAACCAAGATAATACAAGAATGTAAATATCCTAACAACCTATGAAATACAATTGATCTACACTCGGAATTTCTCAAGACAATCGAAACACTTAAAGTTGTGAAATGTTCCTTTTAGCGATTGAGAGAATATTGCATAAGTTCACCAAGAATATTGCAGGTTTGCAAAGTGTGAATTCTATCGAAGTGTATTCGAATAAGTGATATTCTTGGTGTGCAATGACTTGTATTTATAGGCAAAGTTAACATTGGGATGTTAACTTTGCCGTACAAATGTGGTTGAGATCATTTAAGGAATAACATTTAATTCCTTAAAAAGCAGTGTAAAGTCGCATGATAAAGCAACTTTACTCAACCACCTTTATGCACCTTTTTGCAATTAAATAATAAGATAAATCTTATTATCCGGGTAAAGGTACATAAAGCATAAAAGTCAATTCCTCGTAATCAGTGTAAAGCTTTGTAAGAGCTTTCCACTGATGGTCTCCAGTTTGTAACTGACTAGAATGTCAACTGGGCTTCGCTGCCATTGCCATTCTCTATCTTCCATTTGTTGTCTTCGACTTCAACTGGAATGATTCTTCAACTTGGTCAGTTCTCAACTGGAGGGAGTCTTCAGTTGCGTTGACTGTACGGTGCAACTGGACTTCAATATATTTCTCGACAAATCATCTAGGTCTCCAGGTTCACTGGACAGTTTCACTGGGTCTCCAGGTGCAACTGGAGACTGGACAGTTTACCAGGTGAACTGTCCTAATAGGGACAAACCTTACGGTTGTACATCAATATCGTTAAGGAATGGCAAGCCAATCCAGGAGTAGTCCGTATGTTCAAAGATATTGGTGGGTAATCACGCCACCCGGAGATACTCATACCACGTAATTATGTTGCAAGGAGCCACCCAAGCAACCACATATACGCACCCGCTGGGCAAGGGCAAGTACAGGTTAAGCTTAACACTTCTCACATCATTTACGAGCTCGGTTTGCATCACATATAGTTTAGGTGTCCACATTACCTAAACATCATCGCATATTCATCTTTTACGTTTGGGCCCTTAAACGTGCACGTGTCATGGCAACTTAATAAGTCTAGTGAACTAGATGAACAAGCCATGTAGTCATGAACATTTCACATATCATCATATATATCACATTTCAATTCATCTCAAGACATTACATAGCATTTCATAGCATATCATTACATCTCATATCATTGCATAACATTTCATAGCATATCATTACATCTCATATCATTGCATAACATTTCATAGCATATCATTACATCTCATATCATAGGGACTGCATTTCAGGCTTCGATAGTCATGTACATAGCCCATATCACCTCCCGTGTAACCCGAATACCCATAAGCAATCAAGATAACATTTAGGAAGTTATTATATGAAAACCATGCTTTTGTTGAACCCTCAGCGTGTCAAAGTAGTGTATCTTACCTGATGACGAGCACAACGATACACCAAACACAAGTTAACAGGCTTCACAATTATCCCGAGTGACCTATATCGAGTTCATAGTCATTAAACTTACATAAACCCATCCTAATAAGGTTACAAAACCATCTATTAACTTAGGTACACTTATAGGACCCTTAAACGCTTGTTTCGGACCTCAAACGGACTCACAGGCACTTTATGCGGCGCATGCTTTGAATATGCGTCGTATATTTGCTTCAAAAATCACCCAAAACCCTCCCAGGCCCCGATATGCGCCGCACATAAATTATATGCGCCGCATATGGGGTGCTGGTCGAAAGACTGACTCGCGCCCTTCACTTGCAGGCGACTTTTCGACCTCTAGACGACCAAATGAGTCAAAACGTAGTTCTTATGAAATGTAGGGAATTCAAATTCCTTTCCAGAAATATAAAGTTTGACTCTTGAAGTTCTATAATGAATGATTTATGACGTTTTCAAGACAAGTCTGCAGAATTCGTCCGAAACCTGACCATTTTTGGAAATCGACATTTTTCGCATATCTCTGGGCAAAATCACAGGAAACTTTGTTCATATCGAATTTAAGGGACACATAGAGGTTTTCATAAATGTAAGAGTCATCACCTAAGTCGTTCATATAAAGAAGATATGATTTTTGCAATATGACTGAATTTTCAGACCTAATAAACCCTTTGTTTTGCAAACAATTTCCACCATCAAACATCCATGTCAAGCCACCACGACCTCTACAGTTCATACACATCAATTTAAGACTTACTTATCATTATGAAATCATCAATTGATTCATGGATTCATTATACTCATTTTACAATCGATTAGAAACCCGAACGACATAAGATCCGTAAACGTTTTGCAACTAAATCATACCCAACCCTTCTTGGCCAGGAACGAGTGAATAAACCTATTGAAAAGACTCATCAATTGATCAAGAAATCTTGCTTTACCTGGAGGAAGGATTAATGGGTCGAAAACTATAAGAAATCACCATCGAATTGCTCCCGAATCGCACAAATCTTGAGGAAAGGCTCTAGGGTTCTTGAGGGAGAATTGTTTTGAGATTAAAATCAGATTAGGGCTAATGAGAGGTCACTTATAACCCTAAATCTGCTTGACCCATCTTTCTAAACTTGTCATTTAGGTCCTTGCACTTTACAATAACTCGTTTTGTCACCTAATTGCTCGTTTAACTTATGGGAACGCTTAACGAGTCTCAAATCCTATCGGAAACACTTTGTGACTTAATTAATTATCATTCATCATTATTTTCATCACTTAAACATATTTAATGAAATTAATCATTAACACGTAGGCACATTAATCATATATAATGACCGTAGTCATTATCACATAGACATATTTATCATTAAGACGTATAAATCCAACGGAAAGCAAACGTTGACTAACGACATGGTCAATGGTCGGCATAAAATGTTTGGGATGTTACAATTACCTCCCCCTTAAGAGGATTCCATCCTCAGAATCACTTCGGCATCGTATAGGCAAGGATAGTTCTCTCGCATCACGGACTCGTTTTTCCTAGTCGAACCTTCACCAAGAGTATGCCTCCATTTTGCAAATATATGGTCAATTTGCCTCACACGAAGCTTATTTACTTAAGCCAATGGTCAATTTTCCTCACACGAAGCTTATTTACTTAAGCCAAGAATCTTAAACGGCTCATATACAATCACTTTCCTAGCACCAATACTCCCATTTTCCAATGGAGTCACATCGGTTTCATCATCACGGCATATGTTCAATAACACTCACGAAAGTACTATGGATGTCATCTAAAAGCAATACACAAGCACATATCATATATCTTCTAGAGTTTACCCTTTTTATGAAGATCAAACACAAAACTTAACGGAACTCCATGCTTACATCACCTATATATAAGTGGCAAGCTTCACCACGCGCACATACTCACGAGTAACGAGAAGAAAAAGCATTTTTATCAACTAGTCTACAACGAATCATATCACATCATTTCCTTAGGGGTTATAAACAACTTCGTCACATAATCCATAGTCATCATATAAGTACATTTCTGCTTCGGAATAACCGATTGATGCATCTTTCCATATTGCGTTCGGTGCCCAGGTTTGACTTGAGCACAAGTCACACATTCTTTGTACACACACTATCACCTCACTCTTGATATTTGGCCCTCATAAAATGGGTTTAAAATCAACATACTCCTTTGTACCACCTGGATGAATATAATATCAGGACCTATGGGTCTCTTCAACTTAGCATAGCCAAACTCATTGAACTTCTTTCATAGTTTTTTCTACTTTCACTTTACATTTCATCTGTTTCGTCATTTCTTTAGTTCAATCTTAAAATCAAAACAAGTAATCACCTCATTTCTTCAACCTTCATAAGTAGTACACATACTACATTCAGCGAAGACTATTCATTTCGCGGATAAGACTTTCCGACACATGTTTTTATTAACTTGCTACAATGACTCACATGATTCATTGAACCAAGGGTCGACTTGCCATAACTTTTGATGCATAACATATCTTACTAATAGCTCGCCTTTTCGACTCAAAGTATCCGCCACGACATTAGCTTTACCCGTATGGTGCTTGATTTCACATTCATATACGTCTAAGAAAGCACATATTGTAAGCTCTTATGATCAGTGAATAGTGTGCACTTAGTGCCATATAAGTAGTGTCCCCACAACTTCAATGCAAAGACCACTTCAGTAAACTTTATATCATGAGTGGGGTAATTCTTCTCATAAGGCTTCATCTGACGTAACGTGTAAGCAACGACTTTGTCTCAATGCATATGATCACAACCCAAAAACATCTATGTCCTCGGGTAAGAATAAAACAGGAGCTTCGCATAACTTCTTTTTCATACATCTTTTCCTTCATGTCCAAAGTAACGGTGCGGTTGTTCACCAAGAATAAGCATTCATGGACAACCTGCCTACTAAGGCTCATATCATATCAATACCTTTAGCTTCCCACGCAGCTTTGTCTCTTGGTCCATGATAACGTGACTTCTCACTTCCGTTAAAGAATCATTAAATAATTACATTGTAATAAAACTTTCGGTGTCTAATCTTGGCTTTTAACCCTATCACACGTCAACATATAAAACTTACTACACCTCGTATCATAATAGGTCGTATCACATTTCAGGCGGCATCCAAATAAGCATGTTACCACGGTTCATAAGCCTCCTCAAGTACAACTTTTGGTCATTTCGTTCTCGGATACCGAAATCTTACTTTTATACGTATTGCTTCATGATGGTTTATCTCGACTCTTCTGACTATGCTCCCGTTCTACTACATTCTTTGTCTCAAGAACATTACCTTGAGCTGATTTGCCGTAGTCAAGCACTCACTATAACCTCGCAACCACGGACTTAGCTAACATATAGAACTTTATTCCTTTCAACATTAAGTGTCAGCTTCTACTTTAGCTTTTACTCACTTTTGACGAATTTAAAACTAAGCCTCTTCGAGTTGAAAATCGTAATAACGCTCTTGAAAAACTTTTACTTCATATTTTAAGAAACTATAAATAACTCCACCATCATACCTCTTAACTTTTCTTAAGGGACAACTCTTTATCTTGAGAAGTAGTCATACATAAAATTTTGTACAAATATAAGATATCAACATCACCTTTACATTCATGCAATATAAGGAGGAATCTCCCCATATAGATACTCGTCCCAATCGTCACATGTCGTCCCGTAGCGAAATCAAAACTAAACGGGTCGTAAATCCAAAACAGACCAAAATATGCACCGCATGGGTGGTCTTATGCGCCGCACAAAACCATATTAAGCATTTGTGCGCCGCATGGAAAGGTTGTGCACCGCACAAATCAACCAAATTCGTCACAGAAACTAAACAACATTCTGAACATTCGACCTGTGCGCCGCATAGAACTTCTATGCGCCGCATATCGGGCACCCAACTGAAATCCATTTTTCAAAAATGGCATATATGCGCCGCATGAAAGTCTTGTGCGCCGCATATAGCCCAGTTCGACCAAAATCCAACTTTTTAATCCTTTAAACGAATCCTTTCAAACTCCAAACCTTAATCCCAAACCCAACTTTAACCCTTCGCAGCTCAAATGTTGCCTCACATTATAACATAGGGTTCAATCAACTTTAGTGTTAACTTCTTTACTTGCTTCATCTTCATCATTCTTTAATCCATAGATACATGACTACTCTTCACGTGGTTAAATATGCTATCATCAGTGATTCCGTCATTCTCATCTTCACTTCATTCGGATCAGCACAGACACAGTCTCACAAACACACACATGTCGTGATACATTTACAATTACGTTCGCGACCGGAATTGTAGTCGTATCCTTCAAAACGTGTGCCCGGTAACCCTTCTATGCGTCACCTACTTATAACCCTTCAAGTATCCGGCATCAACTCTACTCGTCAAACTTCAAATCCAAGTCCTTTAAGCTCGTGGGCTCAACAACATAATACATCACTTCATAGAAATCTTCCAACTTCATTACTTTGTGCATCGGTCAACACAAGTATGGCCATACAAACACGCTCGCGTCGTGATACGCTTGCAATTATGTTCCGGACCATAATTGTAATTGTATCACTTCACATGCATGTTAATTACCACATTTGTGTATCATATTCTTTCACCAATTCCATTCACATAATCCTTATCATCCATACAACATCTTATTTCCGTTGCGGTCCTTGTCATTAACCTCGTGGGTTGGACACCATTTCACCTAATCCATCAAATTTCCTTTCGTTCCAACCACTTCACACATAAATTACAGCGCACATTTATCAAATTCAGTGAAGGAAATAGCACATCACCTCGGGAACCGTCTATCGTAGCAATAGGATAATCTAGTGACGGAGAAGCGAGAAACGGAAGAATAAAGGCTAAAACATATTAACATATCATCAATCAATCAATCATCACATAGCCTTAATCCTACACTTTCACTCATCCCAGCCCATCCTAACAACATCTCATCTTAAGGCTAAAGCTCAACTACTTAAGCCTAGCATGTCTGATCTTACAGTTTAAGTCCAAATCCTATGGTCTTATAGTCATTGGTTCACTTAAACCATTTCTCTGATACCAACTTGTAACACCCGTCGTTTAAAAATATGGATTTCCAAAAACTTTCGCCTAACGGCGTTAAAAGAAAGCGGAATTAAGCTTTAAAAGTCCAAACTAAGAAATCTGTTTGGTTCATTTATTAATTGGTGTTACTAGCCATATCATCAAAACAAGTTTAAATGGAAATCCGTCGGTTGCCCAACATTAAACAACCGACAACATAGTAAATGCAAGTCATAAATGTCTAATCATAAATCAATGTCTAATGCGAGCAGCCACTATGGGTAACTACAGCCAGCTTCAAGATCATCTACCCATGCCTCACATCTTCTCACATCTACCTGCTCACTAATGTTGGACCTGAGGGCACAACACATTTTAAAAGAGCAAGTGTTAGCTAACGAATTAGCTAAGTAAGATAACACATCATTAATAAAACATTTGTCCATTTAAAACATTATAGAAAAATCATTGAAATCGTTAAGGCACATATCATCAATCATATCATCTCACATACATATCATAGCATCAACATCTTTCATATTAGGATGAACCACCCTAAATGTGCCTAGTCATCTTTCATATATTTTCACATATCATATTGTGACATAAGTCACGCATATCATATAACATATACATCTCATTAAGTGTGACATAAGTCACACCCGACTAGATGGACAAACCTTACGGCTGTACATCAATGTCGTTAAGGAATGGCAAGCCAATCCAGGAGTAGTCTGTATGTTCAAAGACATTGGTGGGTAATCACGCCACCCGGAGATACTCAAACCACGTAATTATGTTGCAAGGAGCCACCCAAGCAACCACATATACGCACCCGCCGGGCAAGGGCAAGTACGGGTTAAGCTTAACACTTCTCACATCATTTACGAGCTCGGTTTGCATCACATATAGTTTAGGTGTCCACATTACCTAAACATCATCACATTCATCTTTTACGTTTGGGCCCTTAAACGTGCACGTGTCATGGCAACTTAATAAGTCTAGTGAACTAGATGAACAAGCCATGTAGTCATGAACATTTCACATATCATCATATATATCACATTTTAGTTCATCTCAAGACATTACATAGCATTTCATAGCATATCATTACATCTCATATCATTGCATAACATTTCATAGCATATCGTTACATTTCATATCATAGGGACTGCATTTCAGGCCTTATAGTCATGTACATAGCCCATATCACCTCCCGTGTAACCCCGAATACCCATAAGCAATCAAGATATCATTTGGGAAGTTATTATATGAAAACCATGTTTTTGTTGAACCCTCAGCGTGTCAAAGTAGTGTATCTTACCTGATGACGAGCACACCGATACACCAAACACAAGTTAACAGGCTTCACAATTATCCCGAGTGACCTATATCGAGTTCATAGTCATTAAACTTACATAAACCCATCCTAATAAGGTTACAAAACCATCTATTAACTTAGGTACACTTATAGGACCCTTAAACGCTTGTTTCGGACCTCAAACGGACTCACAGGCACTTTATGCGGCGCATGCTTTGAATATGCGTCGCATATTTGCTTCAAAAATCACCCAGAACCCTCCCATGCCCCGATATGTGCCGCACATAAATTATATGCGCCGCATATGGGGTGCTGGTCCAAAGACTGACTCGCGCCCTTCACTTGCAGGCGACTTTTCGACCTCTAGACGACCAAATGAGTCAAAACTTAGTTCTTATGAAATGTAGGGAATTCAAAGACCTTTCCAGAAATATAAAGTTTGACTCTTGAAGTTCTCTAATGAATGATTTATGACGTTTACAAGAAGTCTGCAGAATTCGTCCGAAACCTGACCATTTTTGGAAATCGACATTTTTCGCATATCTCTGGGCAAAATCACAGGAAACTTTGTTCATATCGAATTTAAGGGACACATAGAGGTTTTCATAAATGTAAGAGTCATCACCTAAGTCGTTCATATAAAGAAGATATGATTTTTTCAATATGACTGAATTTCCAGACCTAATAAACCCTTTGTTTTGCAAACAATTTCCACCATCAAACATCCATGTCAAGCCACCACGACCTCTACAGTTCATACACATCAAATTATGACTTAGTTATCATTATGAAATCTTCATTTGATTCGTAGATTCATTATACTCATTTTTACAATCGGTTTGACACCCGAATGACCTTAATCGACTAAACGTTTT
Source organism: Erigeron breviscapus (assembly GCA_034093135.1). NCBI lineage: Eukaryota > Viridiplantae > Streptophyta > Magnoliopsida > Asterales > Asteraceae > Erigeron > Erigeron breviscapus. Next base: position 17,179,968 of record CM067167.1, read on the forward strand.
GCAATTAAATCATACCCAACCCTTCTTGGCCAGGAACGAATGAATAAACCTAATGAAAAGACTCATCAATTGATCAAGAAATCTTGCTTTACCTGTAGGAAGGATTAATGGGTCGAAAACTATAAGAAATCACCATCGAATTGCTCCCGAATCGCACAAATCTTGAGGAAAGGCTCTAGGGTTCTTGAGGGAGAATTGTTTTGAGATTAAAATCAGATTAGGGCTAATGAGAGGTCACTTATAACCCTAAATCTGCTGGACCCATCTTTCTAAACTTGTCATTTAGGTCCTTGCACTTTACAATAACTCGTTTTGTCACCTAATTGCTCGTTTAACTTATGGGAACGCTTAACGAGTCTCAAATCCTATCGGAAACACTTTGTGACTTAATTAATTATCATTCATCATTATTTTCATCACTTAAACATATTTAATGAAATTAATCATTAAGACATAGGCACATTAATCATATAGAATGACCGTAGTCATTATCACATAGCATATTTATCATTAAGACGTATAAATCCAACGGAAAGCAAACGTTGACTAACGACATGGTCAATGGTCGGCATAAAATGTTTGGGATGTTACATCGAGTACTATCCCAGAGGAGGAGTAAGTATCTCCCCCACCTGGCGACGTTGCTGGGTCTCCTGAACCATACCGCTACATCCATCGAAACGACGGCCATAGTACTGTGGACTCGGACTATTCCGAGTGTTAGTCGTATTTATTTCTAGTATTATGTGTTTTTAAGTTTTAATTATGTGTTTTTAGTTTTATTTAAGTATTTAGTTTAAGTTGTTTAGTTTTATTTAAGTATTTTAGTTTTATTTAAGTGTTTTTTAGTCGTATTTAATCATTTTCCATATTATGTATTGTGTTTTTTTTAAGTTTAATGAAATTATGTTTTATATTTTATATGGTTTTAATTATATGTATTAAAATTAAATGAAAAAGAAATTGGGTAAGATTGGGTATGTTGCAGGAATTGAGTAAGAATTGAGTAGAATTGGGTAGTTGTGAGTTGGAGAGTTTTGATTGGAGGATGAATTGGGTAGGATTGGGTAAGGAAAATGTACTCCCTCCACCCTAAAGTATACCATAAGTTATGTAATGAAGTAAAAGCAGCTGTAGTCTAGCTGCCCAATCACTCCATTTTCGATATTTTTGGTCGGTCTTCCTAACTATGTTAATTGTGAATACTGTAGTTTACATTTGTGATTTTTTTGTTCTGATATTTTTTTTATCTAATGCTTGCATCTGCTTGGTGTCCAATATATTTGGTCGGTCTTCCTAACAATGTTAATTGTTTATATAAAGTTCAATATAAAAAAATGTGAAATGTTTATTTGAAAACTAAAATTTATGTGAAAACTAGAAAACTGGCTAAAACACAATGTGATCTGAATTTAACACAATGTGTTTTAATTGTGTTTTTTAAAAACACAATTGTGTTTTTATTGTGTAATCTAAAAACACATTGTGTTAAGTTTTAAATCATAATGTGTTTTTGATAGCGCGTGAAAATCAGAAAATTGTTCAAACACACTGTGATATGAACTTAACACAATGTGTTTTCTAAAAAAAAATTAAAAACACATTGTGTTAAATTCAGATCACAGTGTGTTTTGGCCAGTTTTCACGAAAATTTTAGTTTTCAAATGATCACAACCCATAAAAACTAAAGTAGCGTTTAGTTGTTAAAAAAAGTTTTTTGGTTTTCTATTTTTAATCTTATATAAAATGAAAGGAGTTTTTCATCTTTAAAAAACAAATAAAAATTTAAAAAACACATTCAAAATAAAAAAAAATGCTATTACATTGTCCATATACAAAACATCTATCTTATAACTAAAAGAGGGGGTTCAGGGTACACTTGGCACCCCTTATAACGCTTAAAATTATATTTTCCCCTTATAACACATGACACCCCTTATAAATTAACTAAGAAATTTTATCATTTTTTTCTTTCCTATTTCCATCTTTATCTTTTTAAAAATAAACTTTATTATTAACAAATTATCTAAAGTCCAATCTATTACATTTTATAATCACTAAAACTATTTTTCTATCGCTTAGTTGCTTTTTTTGTTTTATATCCGTAAAATCACTATCAATATTATTTCAGTATAAATCTACTAAACAAGTTCATTCTTTTAATATATGATTTTTTTTCAAATTTTAGTAATTATCTAATCTAAATATTCTAATCATTTTTCGTACAAAAAACTATAAAAAGTAAAACCGGCTCAAAAACGATCATGATTATAAAATATTGAATATTTTAAAACATGTTATTATATAATTGTTTATATGTTATCAATTTATTTAGTTAAGCAAAATCCCAAAACATATTGAAACGCAATATACAAGACATATGTTTGAATCCACCCGTCCATCGGACGAGAATGAAGACTAGTATTCTAATATACTTGATTAAGTGGGAGGTGGGGTGGGGCGGGGGCGTAGCAAAAGAGTTAATATAATTTGAGATTTTAAAAATGAAAAATGAAAAGCAAAAAACAATAAAAAATGAAAGTACTCAAATCTCTGGATGTGCCAATGATCACTATTATCCATCGTCACCACCATCACGGTGCCGTTTCCACCCTCGCCTCCGTATCATACGGACATTCTCAT
>CM067167.1:17183610-17238610 GCA_034093135.1 Erigeron breviscapus
AATGGTGTTAGAGAGATCATCATGCAGGAAGCCCACAGTTCAAGGTACTCGATCCATCCGGGTGCAAACAAGATGTACAAGAACCTGAAACTAGACTATGTTCAAAGACTTGGTGGGTAATCACGCCACCCGGAGATACTCATACCACGTAATTATGTTGCAAGGAGCCACCCAAGCAACCACATATACGCACCCGCCGGGCAAGGGCAAGTACGGGTTAAGCTTAACACTTCTCACATCATTTACGAGCTCGGTTTGCATCACATATAGTTTAGGTGTCCACATTACCTAAACATCATCACATATTCATCTTTTACATTTGGGCCCTTAAACGTGCACGTGTCATGGCAACTTAATAAGTCTAGTGAACTAGATGAACAAGCCATGTAGTCATGCACATTTCACATATCATCATATATATCACATTTCAATTCATCTCAAGACATTACATATCATTTCATATATCATCATATTCATACATAACATTTCATAGCATATCATTACATCTTCATGCATATCATTACATAACATTTCATAGCATATCATTACATTTCATATCATAGGGACTGCATTTCAGGCTCAATAGTCATGTACATAGCCCATATCACCTCCCGTGTAACCCGAATACCCATAAGCAATCAAGATAACATTTAGGAAGTTATTATATGAAAACCATGCTTTTGTTGAACCCTCAGCGTGTCAAAGTAGTGTATCTTACCTGAACGCACACCGATACACCAAACACAAGTTAACAAGCTTCACAATTATCCCGAGTGACCTATATCGAGTTCATAGTCATTAAACTTGTATAAACCCATCCTAATAAGGTTACAAACCATCCATTAACTTAGGTACACTTATAGGACCCTTAAATGCTTGTTTCGGACCTCAAACGGACTCACAGACACTTTATGCGGCGCATGCTTTGAATATGCGTCGCATATTTTCTTCAAAAATCACCCAGAACCCTCCCAGGCCCCGATATGCGCCGCACATAAATTATATGCGCCGCATATGGGGTGCTGGTTCAAAGACTGACTTGCGCCCTTCACTTGCAGGCGACTTTTTGACCTCTAGACGACCAAATGAGTCAAAACTTAGTTCTTATGAAATGTAGGGAATTCAAAGACCTTTCCAGAAATATAAAGTTACTTTCTTGAAGTTCTAATGAATAAGTTATGGTTTTGCAAAACAAGTCTACAGAATTCGTCCGAAACCTGACCATTTTGGGGAATCGACATTTTTCGCATATCTCTGGGCAAAATCACAGGAAACTTTGTTCATATCGAATTTAAGGGACACAGAGTTTTTCAGAAATGTAAGAGTCATCACCTAAGTCGTTCATATAAAGAAGATATGATTTTTTCAATATGACTGAATTTTCAGACCTAATAAACCCTTTGTTTTGCAAACAATTTCCACTATCAAACATCCATGTCAAGCTACCACGACCTCTACAGTTCATACACATCAAATTAAGACTTAATTATCATTATGAAATCATCAATTGATTCATGGATTCATTATACTCATTTTACAATCGATTAGAAACCCGAACGACATAAGATCCGTAAACGTTTTGCAACTAAATCATACCCAACCCTTCTTGGCCAGGAACGAGTGAATAAACCTATTGAAAAGACTCATCAATTGATCAAGAAATCTTGCTTTACTTGTAGGAAGGATTAATGGGTCAAAAACTATAAGAAATCACCATCGAATTGCTCCCGAATCGCACAAATCTTGAGGAAAGGCTCTAGGGTTCTTGAGGGAGAATTGTTTTGAGATTAAAATCAGATTAGGGCTAATGAGAGGTCACTTATAACCCTAAATCTGTTGGACCCATCTTTCTAAACTTGTCATTTAGGTCCTTGCACTTTACAATAACTCGTTTTGTCACCTAATTGCTCGTTTAACTTATGGGAACGCTTAACGAGTCTCAAATCCTATCGGAAACACTTTGTGACTTAATTAATTATCATTCATCATTATTTTCATCACTTAAACATATTTAATGAAATTAATCATTAACACGTAGGCACATTAATCATATATAATGACCGTAGTCATTATCACATAGACATATTTATCATTAAGACGTATAAATCCAACGGAAGGCAAACGTTGACTAACGACATGGTCAATGGTCGACATAAAATGTTTGGGATGTTACAATTACCTCCCCCTTAAGAGGATTCCGTCCTCGGAATCACTTCAGCATCGAATAGGTGAGGATAGTTCTCTCGCATCACGGACTCGTTTTTCCTAGTCGAACCCCAAGAGTATGCCTCCATTTCAAATATATGGTCAATTTGCCTCACACGAAGCTTATTTACTTAAGCCAATGGTCAATTTTCCTCACACGAAGCTTATTTACTTAAGCCAAGAATCTTAAACGGCTCATATACAATCACTTTCTTAGCACCAATACTCCCATTCCAATGGAGTCACATCGGTTTCATCATCACGGCATATATTCAATAACACTCACGAAAGTACTATGGATGTCATCTAAAAGCAATACACAAGCACATATCATATATCTTCTAGAGTTTACCCTTTTTATGAAGATCAAACACAAAACTTAACGGAACTCCATGCTTACATCACCTATATACAAGTGGCAAGCTTCACCACGCGCACATACTCACGAGTAACGAGAAAAGAAGCATTTTTATCAACTAGTCTACAACGAATCATATCACATCATTTACCTTAGGGGTTGTAAACAACTTCGTCACATAATCCATAGTCATCATATAAGTACATTTCTGCTTCGGAATAACCAATTGTTGCATTTTTTTCCATATAGCGTTCGGTGCCCAGGTTTGACTTGAGCACAAGTCACACATTCTTTGTACACACACTATCACCTCACTCTTGATATTTGGCCCTCATAAAATGGGTTTAAAATCAACATACTCCTTTGTACCACCTGGATGAATATAATATCAGGACCTATGGGTCTCTTCAACTTAGCATAGCCAAACTCATTGAACTTCTTTCATAGTTTTTTCTACTTTCACTTTACATTTCATCCGTTTCGTCATTTCTTTAGTTCAATCTTTAAATCAAAACAAGTAATCACCTCATTTCTTCAACCTTCATAAGTAGTACACATACTACATTCAGCAAAGACTATTCATTTCGCGGATAAGACTTTCCGACACATGTTTTTATTAACTTGCTACAATGACTCACATGATTCATTGAACCAAGGGTCGACTTGCCATAACTTTTGATGCATAACATATCTTACTAATAGCTCGCCTTTTCGACTCAAAGCATCCGCCACGACATTAGCTTTACCCGTATGGTGCTTGATTTCACATTCATATACGTCTAAGAAAGCACATATTGTAAGCTCTTATGATCAGTGAATAGTGTGCACTTAGTGCCATATAAGTAGTGTCCCCACAACTTTAATGCAAAGACCACTTCAGTAAACTCTATATCATGAGTGGGGTAATTCTTCTCATAAGGCTTCATCTGACGTAACGCGTAAGCAACGACTTTGTCTCAATGCATATGATCACAACCCAAAAACATACTATGTCCTCGGGTAAGAATAAAACAGAGCTTCACATAACTTTTTTTCATACATCTTTTCCTTCATGTCCAAATGTAACGGTGCGGTTGTTCACCAAGAATAAGCATTCATGGACAACCTGCCTACTAAGGCTCATATCATATCAATACCTTTAGCTTCCCACGCAGCTTGGTCTCTTGGTCCATGATAACGTGACTTCACTTCCGTTAAAGAATCATTAAATAATTACATTGTAATAAAACTTTCGGTGTCTAATCTTGGCTTTTAACCCTATCACACGTCAACATATAAAACTTACTACACCTCGTATCATAATAGGTCGTATCACATTTCAGGCGGCATCCAAATAAGCATGTTACCACGGTTCATAAGCCTCCTCAAGTACAACTTTTGGTCATTTCGTTCTCGGATACCGAAATCTTACTTTTATACGTATTGCTTCATGATGGTTTATCTCGACTCTTCTGACTATGCTCCCGTTCTACTGCATTCTTTGTCTCAAAGAACATTACCTTGAGCTGATTTGCCGTAGTCAAGCGCTCACTATAACCTCGCAACCACGGACTTAGCTAACATATAGAACTTTATTCCTTTCAACATTAAGTGTCAGCTTCTACTTTAGCTTTTACTCACTTTTGACGAATTTAAAACTAAGCCTCTTCGAGTTGAAAATCGTAATAACGCTCTTTACACAAATGATGCTTCATTCTTAGAAACTATAAATAACTCCACCATCATACCTCTTAACTTTTCGTAATCTCTTTTCCTACTTTCACTCAATCCCCTCCCCCGCAGCCACTTCCCTCTCTGGTTTTGTGTCTTTTTTTTGTAAATAACTCCATTTATTTTCTTAACTTTTCTTAAGGGAAACTTTATCTTGAGAAGTAGTCATACATAAAATTTTGTAGAAATATAAGATATCAACATCACCTTTACATTCATGCAATATAAGGAGGAATCTCCCCATATAGATACTCGTCCCAATCGTCACATGTCGTCCCGTAGCGAAATCAAAACTAAACGGGTCGTAAATCCAAAACAGACCAAAATATGCACCGCATGGGTGGTCTAATGCGCCGCACAAAACCATATTAAGCATTTGTGCGCCGCATGGAAAGGTTGTGCACCGCACAAATCAACCAAATTCGTCACAGAAACTAAACAACATTCTGAGCACTCAATCTGTGCGCCGCATAGAACTTCTATGCGCCGCATATCGGGCACCCAACTGAAATCCATTTTTCAAAAATGGCATATATGCGCCGCATGAAAGTCTTGTGCGCCGCATATAGCCCAGTTCGACGAAAATCCAACTTTTTAATCCTTTAAACGAATCCTTTTCAAACTCCAAACCTTAATCCCAAACCCAACTTTAACCCTTCGCAGCTCAAATGTTGCCTCACATTATAACATAGTGTTCATAGAATGGAACACTACTCTTCTTTACTTGCTTCATCTTCATCATTCTTTAATCCATAGATACATGACTACTCTTCACGTGGTTAAATATGCTATCATCCAGTGATTCCATCATTCTCATCTTCACTTCATTCGGATCAGCACAGACACAGTCTCACAAACACACACATGTCGTGATACATTTACAATTACGTTCGCGACCGGAATTGTAGCCGTATCCTTCCAAACGTGTGCCCGGTAACCCTTCTATGCATCACCTACTTATAACCCTTCAAGTATCCAGCATCAACTCTACTCGTCAAACTTCAAATCCAAGTCCTTTAAGCCCGTGGGCTCAACAACGTAATACATCACTTCATAGAAATCTTACCAACTTCGTTACTTTCTACTCCGGTCAACACAAGTATGGCCATACAAACACGCTCGCGTCGTGATACGCTTGCAATTATGTTCCGGACCATAATTGTAATTGTATCACTTCACATGCAAGTTAATTACCACATTTGTGTATCACATTCTTTCACCAATTCCATTCACATAATCCTTATCATCCATACAACATCTTATTTCCGTTGCGGTCCTTGTCATTAACCTCGTGGGTTGGACACCATTTCACCTAATCCATCAAATTTCCTTTCGTTCCAACCACTTCACACATAAATTACAGCGCATATTTATCAAATTCAGCGAAGGAAATAGCACATCACCTCGGGAACCGTCTATCGTAGCAATAAGATAATCTAGTGACGGAGAATCGAGAAACGGAAGAATAAAGGCTAAAACATATTAACATATCATCAATCAAACAATCATCATATAGCCTTAATCCTACACTCTCACTCATCCCAACCCGTCCTAACAACATCTCATCTTAAGGCTAAAGCTCAACTACTTAAGCCTAGCATGTCTGATCTTACGGTTTAAGTCCAAATCCTATGGTCTTATAGTCATTGGTTCACTTAAACCATTTCTCTGATACCAACTTGTAACACCCGTCGTTTAAAAATATGGATTTCCAAAAACTTTCGCCTAACGGCGTTAAAAGAAAGCGGAATTAAGCTTTAAAAGTCCAAACTAAGAAATCTGTTTGGTTCATTTATTAATTGGTGTTACTAGCCATATCATCAAAACAAGTTTAAATGGAAATCCGTCGGTTGCCCAACATTAAACAACCGACAACATAGTAAATGCAAGTCATAAATGTCTAATCATAAATCAATGTCTAATGCGAGCAGCCACTATGGGTAACTACAGCCAGCTTCAAGATCATCTACCCATGCCTCACATCTTCTCACATCTACCTGCTCACTAATGTTGGACCTGAGGGCACAACACATTTTAAAAGAGCAAGTGTTAGCTAACGAATTAGCTAAGTAAGATAACACATCATTAATAAAACATTTGTCCATTTAAAACATTATAGAAAAATCATTGAGATCGTAAAGGCACATATCATCAATCATATCATCTCACATACATATCATAGCATCAACAACTTTCATAATAAGATGAACCACCCTAAATGTGCCTAGTCATCTTTCATATCTTTTCACATATCATATTGTGACATAAGTCACGCATATCATATAACATATACATCTCATTAAGTGTGACATAAGTCACACCCGACTAGATGGACAAGCCTTACGGCTGTACATCAATGTCGTTAAGGAATGGCAAGCCAATCCAGGAGTAGTCCGTATGTTCAAAGACATTGGTGGGTAATCACGCCACCCGGAGATACTCATACCACGTAATTATGTTGCAAGGAGTCACCCAAGCAACCACATATACGCACCCGCCGGGCAAGGGCAAGTACGGGTTAAGCTTAACACTTCTTACATCATTTACGAGCTCGGTTTGCATCACATATAGTTTAGGTGTCCACATTACCTAAACATCATCACATATTCATCTTTTACGTTTGGGCCCTTAAACGTGCACGTGTCATGGCAACTTAATAAGTCTAGTGAACTAGATGAACAAGCCATGTAGTCATGAACATTTCACATATCATCATATATATCACATTTCAGTTCATCTCAAGACATTACATAGCATTTCATAGCATATCATTACATCTCATATCATTGCATAACATTTCATAGCATATCATTACATCTCATATCATTGCATAACATTTCATAGCATATCGTTACATTTCATATCATAGGGACTGCATTTCAGGCTTTGATAGTCATGTACATAGCTCATATCACCTCCCGTGTAACCCCGAATACCCATAAGCAATCAAGATAACATTTAGGAAGTTATTATATGAAAACCATGCTTTTGTTGAACCCTCAGCGTGTCAAAGTAGTGTATCTTACCTGATGACGAGCACAACGATACACCAAACACAAGTTAACAGGCTTCACAATTATCCCGAGTGACCTATATCGAGTTCATAGTCATTAAACTTACATAAACCCATCCTAATAAGGTTACAAAACCATCTATTAACTTAGGTACACTTATAGGACCCTTAAACGCTTGTTTCGGACCTCAAACGGACTCACAGGCACTTTATGCGGCGCATGCTTTGAATATGCGTCGTATATTTGCTTCAAAAATCACCCAAAACCCTCCCAGTAGGCTTATATGCGCCGCATATGGAGTGCTGGTCTAAAGACTGACTCGCGCCCTTCACTTGCAGGCGACTTTTCGACCTCTAGACGACCAAATGAGTCAAAACTTAGTTCTTATGAAATGTAGGGAATTCAAAGACCTTTCCAGAAATATAAAGTTTGACTCTTGAAGTTCTCTAATGAATGATTTATGACGTTTACAAGAAAGTCTGCAGAATTCGTCCGAAACCTGACCATTTTTGGAAATCGACATTTTTCGCATATCTCTGGGCAAAATCACAGGAAACTTTGTTCATATCGAATTTAAGGGACACATAGAGGTTTTCATAAATGTAAGAGTCATCACCTAAGTCGTTCATATAAAGAAGATATGATTTTTGCAATATGACTGAATTTTCAGACCTAATAAACCCTTTGTTTTGCAAACAATTTCCACCATCAAACATCCATGTCAAGCCACCACGACCTCTACAGTTCATACACATCAAATTAAGACTTACTTATCATTATGAAATCATCAATTGATTCATGGATTCATTATACTCATTTTACAATCGATTAGAAACCCGAACGACATAAGATCCGTAAACGTTTTGCAACTAAATCATACCCAACCCTTCTTGGCCAGGAACGAGTGAATAAACCTATTGAAAAGACTCATCAATTGATCAAGAAATCTTGCTTTACCTGGAGGAAGGATTAATGGGTCGAAAACTATAAGAAATCACCATCGAATTGCTCCCGAATCGCACAAATCTTGAGGAAAGGCTCTAGGGTTCTTGAGGGAGAATTGTTTTGAGATTAAAATCAGATTAGGGCTAATGAGAGGTCACTTATAACCCTAAATCTGCTGACCCATCTTTCTAAACTTGTCATTTAGGTCCTTGCACTTTACAATAACTCGTTTTGTCACCTAATTGCTCGTTTAACTTATGGGAACGCTTAACGAGTCTCAAATCCTATCGGAAACACTTTGTGACTTAATTAATTATCATTCATCATTATTTACATCACTTGAACATATTTAATGAAATTAATCATTAACACATAGGCACGTTAATCATATATAATGACCGTAGTCATTATCACATAGACATATTTATCATTAAGACGTATAAATCCAACGGAAAGCAAACGTTGACTAACGACATGGTCAATGGTCGGCATAAAATGTTTGGGATGTTACATCGAGTACTATCCCAGAGGAGGAGTAAGTATCTCCCCCACCTGGCGACGTTGCTGGGTCTCCTGAACCATACCGCTACATCCATCGAAACGACGGCGATAGTACTGTGGACTCGGACTATTCCGAGTGTTAGTCGTATTTATTTCTAGTATTATGTGTTTTTAAGTTTTAATTATGTGTTTTTAGTTTTATTTAAGTATTTAGTTTAAGTTGTTTAGTTTTATTTAAGTATTTAGTTTTATTTAAGTGTTAGTTTTATTTAAGTTTTTAGTTTTATTTAAGTTTTAGTTTTATTTAAGTTTTAGTTTTATTTAAGTATTTAGTTTTATTAAGTTTTAGTTTTATTTAAGTATTTAGTTTTATTTAAGTTTTAGTTTTATTTAAGTATTTAGTTTTATTTAAGTTTTAGTTTTATTTAAGTTTTAGTTTTATTTAAGTTTTAGTTTTATTTAAGTATTTAGTTTTATTTAAGTTTTAGTTTTATTTAAGTTTTTAGTTTTATTTAAGTATTTAGTTTTATTTAAGTTTTAGTTTTATTTAAGTTTTTAGTTTTATTTAAGTATTTAGTTTTATTTAAGTTTTAGTTTTATTTAAGTTTTAGTTTTATTTAAGTTTTAGTTTTATTTAAGTTTTAGTTTTATTTAAGTTTTAGTTTTATTTAAGTTTTAGTTTTATTTAAGTATTTAGTTTTATTTAAGTTTTAGTTTTATTTAAGTTTTAGTTTTATTTAAGTTTTTAGTTTTATTTAAGTTTTAGTTTTATTTAAGTTTTAGTTTTATTTAAGTTTTAGTTTTATTTAAGTATTTAGTTTTATTAAGTTTTAGTTTTATTTAAGTATTTAGTTTTATTAAGTTTTAGTTTTATTTAAGTATTTAGTTTTATTTAAGTTTTTAGTTTTATTTAAGTATTTAGTTTTATTTAAGTTTTAGTTTTATTTAAGTATTTAGTTTTATTTAAGTTTTAGTTTTATTTAAGTTTTAGTTTTATTTAAGTTTTAGTTTTATTTAAGTTTTAGTTTTATTTAAGTATTTAGTTTTATTTAAGTTTTAGTTTTATTTAAGTTTTTAGTTTTATTTAAGTATTTAGTTTTATTTAAGTTTTAGTTTTATTTAAGTATTTAGTTTTATTTAAGTTTTTAGTTTTATTTAAGTATTTAGTTTAAGTTGTTTAGTTATATTTTAAAAAAAAAAAAAAAAAAAAAAAAAAAAAAAAAAAAAAAAAAAAAAAAAAAAAAAAAAAAAAAAAAAAAAAAAAAAAAAAAAAAAACTTTTATTTAAGTATTTAGTTTTATTTAAGTGTTTTTTAGTCGTATTTAATCATTTTCCATATTATGTATTGTGTTTTTTTTAAGTTTAATGAAATTATGTTTTATGTTTTATATGGTTTTAATTATATGTATTAAAATTAAATGAAAAAGAAAAAGAAATTGGGTAAGATTGGGTATGTTATGCCTAGGAATTGGTAAGAATTGAGTAGAATTGGGTAGTTGTGAGTTGGAGAGTTTTGATTGGAGGATGAATTGGGTAGGATTGGGTAAGGAAAATGTACTCCCTCCACCCTAAAGTATACCATAAGTTATGTAATGAAGTAAAAGCAGCTGTAGTCTAGCTGCCCAATCACTCCATTTTCGATATTTTTGGTCGGTCTTCCTAACTATGTTAATTGTGAATACTGTAGTTTACATTTGTGATTTTTTTGTTCTGATATTTTTTTTATCTAATGCTTGCATCTGCTTGGTGTCCAATATATTTGGTCGGTCTTCCTAACAATGTTAATTGTTTATATAAAGTTCAATATAAAAAAATGTGAAATGTTTATTTGAAAACTAAAATTTATGTGAAAACTAGAAAACTGGCTAAAACACACTGTGATCTGAATTTAACACAATGTGTTTTAATTGTGTTTTTTAAAAACACAATGTGTTTTTATTATGTAATCTAAAAACACATTGTGTTAAGTTTTAAATCACAATGTGTTTTTGATAGCGCGTGAAAATCAAAAAATTGTTCAAACACACTGTGATATGAACTTAACACAATGTGTTTTCTAAAAAAAAATTAAAAACACATTGTGTTAAATTCAGATCACAGTGTGTTTTGGCCAGTTTTCACGAAAATTTTAGTTTTCAAATGATCACAACCCATAAAAACTAAAGTAGCGTTTAGTTGTTAAAAAAAGTTTTTTGGTTTTCTATTTTTAATCTTATATAAAATGAAAGGAGTTTTTCATCTTTAAAAAACAAATAAAAATTTAAAAAACACATTCAAAATAAAAAAAAATGCTATTACATTGTCCATATACAAAACATCTATCTTATAACTAAAAGAGGGGGTTCAGGGTACACTTGGCACCCCTTATAACGCTTAAAATTATATTTTCCCCTTATAACACATGACACCCCTTATAAACGCTTAAAATTATATTTTCCCCTTATAACACATGACACCCCTTATAAATTAACTAAGAAATTTTATCTTTTTTTTCTTTCCATTTCCATCTTTATCTTTTTTTTCTTTCCTATTTCCATCTTTATCTTTTTAAAAATAAATCTATTACATTGTCCATATACAAAACATCTATCTTATAACTAAAAGAGGGGGTTCAGGGTACACTTGGCACCCCTTATAACGCTTAAAATTATATTTTCCCCTTATAACACATGACACCCCTTATAAATTAACTAAGAAATTTTATCTTTTTTTTCTTTCCATTTCCATCTTTATCTTTTTAAAAATAAACTTTACATTGTCCATATACAAAACATCTATCTTATAACTAAAAGAGGGGGTTCAGGGTACACTTGGCACCCCTTATAACGCTTAAAATTATATTTTCCCCTTATAACACATGACACCCCTTATAAATTAACTAAGAAATTTTATCTTTTTTTTCTTTCCATTTCCATCTTTATCTTTTTTTTCTTTCCTATTTCCATCTTTATCTTTTTAAAAATAAATCTATTACATTGTCCATATACAAAACATCTATCTTATAACTAAAAGAGGGGGTTCAGGGTACACTTGGCACCCCTTATAACGCTTAAAATTATATTTTCCCCTTATAACACATGACACCCCTTATAAATTAACTAAGAAATTTTATCTTTTTTTTCTTTCCATTTCCATCTTTATCTTTTTTCTCTTTATTTTTTTATCTTTTTTTTCTTTCCATTTCCATCTTTATCTTTTTAAAAATAAAAATCTATTACATTGTCCATATACAAAACATCTATCTTATAACTAAAAGAGGGGGTTCAGGGTACACTTGGCACCCCTTATAACGCTTAAAATTATATTTTCCCCTTATAACACATGACACCCCTTATAAATTAACTAAGAAATTTTATCTTTTTTTTCTTTCCATTTCCATCTTTATCTTTTTTTTCTTTATTTTTTTATCTTTTTTTTCTTTCTTCATCTTTATCTTTTTAAAAATAAACCTTAAATGAAAGTACTCAAATCTCTGGATGTGCCAATGATCACTATTATCCATCGTCACCACCATCACGGTGCCGTTTCCACCCTCGCCTCCGTATCATACGGACATTCGTCATACCATTTCCATAAGGAAAGAATTATATATTGTATGTAATTAATGTCGATAGATTACGAAAGGCAATCCATGTGGGTTCACATGCAATATTCTAAAGAGAAAATTACATTTTTGGTACCTCAACTTGGCAGCTTTTGCACTTTTAGTCTCCAACTCAAAAAATTGCAGTTTTCATACCTAAAGTTTTATGTTTTTATCAGTTTTGGTACCACGTTCATACGGCGTTAAATGTTGCCGTTAACACCCTCACGTGACGAACACGTGAGGGTAAAATTGTAATTTTGCCACCGCCAGTCGATTATATATGTATATACACACATTTTTTCCCACCAAAATCGTTTTCCCTCTCTTTCTCTCCCGCCTTCGTTTCCCCCAATTCCAAACCCTAATTTCTTTTCCCCCAAATCAAACCGTAATTAACGATCACCATGGTTGTATATTGTTATTGTGGTATTGTAGCCAATGTTCGTTGCTCCTGGACAGACACAAACCCTGGAAGACGATTCTATTGTTGCTCTCAAGTAAGTTCAAAAAACCCTAATTTTGTTACTTTTCAATTCGTTTTGTGTTGTTAATTAAAAAACCCCTTTATTTCCAGGCAATTTCTTGTGGTTTTTTTTCATGGGTTGACCCAGCTATGTGTCAACGCTCTATGGTTATCATTCCCGGATTGTTAAAAGCAAGAAACAAGTTGGAACAACAATTGAAAAGTAAAGAACAACAAGAACGAAGATTGAAGATTGCTTTGATGTTAAGTTGGTTTTTCTTTATCTTGTGGATTATTTTCTGATTAGGCAATGTAATGTGGTTTATGTTTTATTTTGAATGTGTAATTGGATATGTGTAATGTATTTGTTTTCTTTTGAATGTATTTGTATTTTGGATAAGAAAAATGCCATATTTTTGACTTTACAGTCAACCTAGTTCTAATTGTGTTAATTTAGCATATCTTGTGGATATTTTAGCATATGCATAGTTTGAATATGGCTTTGCAGTAGTTTGAACATGAGTTTGCAGTGTTTCACAAAATGCATAGTTTGAACATCATAAATCCAAAATGCAGTTTTGACAATTAAAAGTCAAAACCTGCACATTTGACTATCAAAAGTAAAAATCCTGCACATTTCACTGCAATAAGTTAATTTAACTTGTGAAATTCCATTACCAAAATTATGCCATGCAGTCAATACTTGACCAGGAAATGGTCCTTTCATAAATGCTCCATCTAACCCTATCAACTCCCTACCTAACTCCTTAAACCCAGTCTTCAATGAACCAAGACAAATGTAAATCCTTCTAAATACCCTGGTTTTAAACTGCATGACATTGGATTGTTCAAACTGTTTTAGCAACACCTTCACTTGATCTTTGCTACCAAAAGACTGTTCAAGATGGAATGGTGGTTTATATAGTTGATTGCTTGTAGACTGATACTCAACCTTCAATTGTTTAATCTTGTTCTTTCTTTTTGACACATCTGGATCAGAATCATACCCACTGTCATACTCATCAAAATCCAATGCTATTACTTCATCACCCATAGTAAGCTCTCCAACACCTGACTCTACTCCTTTTCCAATCCAATTGACATCAAGCCTTTGAAATGTACCATCAAACTTAGACATGTCCACTTCTACATCCTGAATCATGTCACTCTTGTCCACTGGAAACTCTTCTTCTATAGTTGTCTGTTTTGCTTCACTAGTATCTAACCCTTTCTCTGGTTTACTAGCATCTAACCCTTCAAACCCAGGAGGTGGAGTGTCAAGTAATACAGTGTCAAACTCTCTATCATTATGTATGGCATTATGAGGTGGAGTAGAATACCCTTCTTCATAAACAAAACCCTCAAAACCAGTGTCATTGTTAAGAAAATTAGGTGCTTTCTGAGGTGATTCCTTACTTGGTTGCCCTTGTTCAAGAACTACATTACTAGTATCAACAGGGTTACATCCTATTGTTGTTGCACCATGTTCAAGATAGACCTCAACATACCTAGTTTTCTTACAATGTCTAACCATATTCTTAACATCTTTATCAGTACTTAAACTAAAAAGGTCAAAATCCAAATCACCACCAGGTTTCTTATACCAAGAAAACACTTGAATATCAGGATTGTGTTTTGCATATTCAACTACAACTGTTTTCAAATCCTTAACTTCAAAAGTATCAAAATTTAACCAATCTATAATTACCTTGGTTCCATCAATGTATTTCCTTCCCCCAAAAGGTGTAAAACTACCACCGTAAAAGAGTGCCATTGAAAACATCTCTGGGTATAACTCTGAAAAAGATAAAAACCATTAATTAGTGACTGCATAATTATTTAACAAAAAAAAAAAAAAAAAAAAAAACCCTAAAAAATTGTTTCAGGAATCGATTACATACCATAGTTTTGTCTGTGAATAATTACATCATGATCTTTATCTCGTAAAACTCCAACTGAAGGTGGTTTTTTGTTCTTCACCATTGCAGATTGATTGATTTTGGAGGGAAGAAAGATGGGGTATCGATTTGGGAAGTTTAAGCGTTTGTGTGTGTGTTTTTCTGTTAATATAAGTTAAATATATATATATAAATAAATATATACCCTCGCGTGCTGTTCACGTGGCAAGGAAAGTAACGGCAAACGGCTATATTTTTATATATATATATATATATATATATATATATATATATATATATATATATATATATATATATATATATATATATATATATATATATATATATATATATATATATATATATATATATATATATATATATATATATATATATATATATATATATATATATATATATATATATATATATATATATATATATATATATATATATATATATATATATATATATATATATATATATATATATATATATATATATATATATATATATATATATATATATATATATATATATATATATATATATATATATATATATATATATATATATATATATATATATATATATATATATATATATATATATATATATATATATATATATATATATATATATATATATATATATATATATATATATATATATATATATATATATATATATATATATATATATATATATATATATATATATATATATATATATATATATATATATATATATATATATATATATATATATATATATATATATATATATATATATATATATATATATATATATATATATATATATATATATATATATATATATATATATATATATATATATATATATATATATATATATATATATATATATATATATATATATATATATATATATATATATATATATATATATATATATATATATATATATATATATATATATATATATATATATATATATATATATATATATATATATATATATATATATATATATATATATATATATATATATATATATATATATATATATATATATATATATATATATATATATATATATATATATATATATATATATATATATATATATATATATATATATATATATATATATATATATATATATATATATATATATATATATATATATATATATATATATATATATATATATATATATATATATATATATATATATATATATATATATATATATATATATATATATATATATATATATATATATATATATATATATATATATATATATATATATATATATATATATATATATATATATATATATATATATATATATATATATATATATATTTGTTTTATTTTAATACTTGTTTTATTTTACCTAAAATCTATATATATATATATATATATATATATATATATATATATATATATATGTGTGTTGAGTTGTTTGCCAGTTAGTATAGGTAGTGTTAGTGTTATGATCGAGACCGGACTAGCCGAACCAGGGTTTGATGGTTACAACGGTTCATCGAAGCTAGTTTGCAAATGATATATCCGGCAAACAAAAGGACCAATTGTATAAGACTCAACCATAGTATTAGAACAAAAATTAACTTTAAAGTCATTATTATATGCTAGAAATGGGTCATTTTATTGTTATCGTTTTACGGGGAAAAAAATCATTATTATATGCTAGAAATGGGTCATTTTTATTGTGTAAGACTCAATCATAGTATTATAACAAAAATCAACTCTAAAGTCATTATAATATGCTGGAATGGGTCATTTTTATTCGTCGCGCGTACCCCAACCATAGAATATCGGGTATCCTGACCAGGGACTTTCCGCGACGATGTCGCTGCGGAAAGTCGTGTCACGTCATCAATCCACTAGCCAACCGTCTTTATTACGTTTGACTTTTGACCAGACTTTCTGCAGCGACATCGCCGCGGAAAGTCCCCTCGAAATTCGTGATTCAAAATTGACCGTCCGTTGCTTTCTTATCTTTCTCCATCCCTTTCTTTATCACATACACCCTCTTTCTTTTTATTTCTTTCTTTCTTACTGCCGAACCTAAACCCAAAACTCTCCCATCTTCAAACCCAAAAATCACAAATTCACCCCCTTTTCTCCAATTATTCCCCAACTTTCCGCACGACTTTTCTTACCACCATCCCCATCATCAGTGACTTTCTGCCGCGATTTTTCAGGCCGCATCTCCTTCGCAGCCGGCGTTTCGATTCCGTCCATCCCGTTTTTTGGTATGTAGATTCGGTCCATTATCCGTTTTATAGTTTTGTTAATTGATAATATTGAGATGTTAGTATTGGTATTGATTTTTAATAGTTTAGTTAGTCTTGTTATGCTAATTTTTGTATATATATATATAGGTTTGTTAGTATTGTTAGTATTAGTGTTGATATATTAGTGATTTGTATTGTGTTGATATGAGATAATATTGATATGTTAGTATTGGTATTGATTTTTAATAGATTAGTTAGTGTTGGTATGCTAATTTTTGTATATATATATATATAGGTTTGTTAGTATAGTTAGTATTAGTGTTGATATATTAGTCCCCATATTCTTAATAATGCCCATATGGTAGTGTAGAAAAATATAGATGAAAATAAGTATAAAAAGTATAAATACTAGATAAATAGATTGTAAAAATGTAGAAAAAAAAAAGAAAAAGTATATACAAATATAAGTATACATAAAAGTAATTATAAAAAAGTTTAAAAAAAAAGAAATAAATAAATATAAAAAAAAGTTATAAAAGTAGAAAATTTGTGTTTCTATTTTTTTTATGGACTTCATATTAATTAATAATTCATTTTGTTTTGTAGCACCTAAAAAAGGGAGGGGCAAGAACAAAGCTCTAAACTTGGAAAAGCGGTATAAAGAAGAAGGTCGGCTTTCTGTTGATTTTGACACGAGAAAGCTGAATACGTGGCACGCGGTGGGGGAATCGGGCTCCATGTTTAAGAGCTATATGGGGACATTGATTCGTGGTAGTGGGCTCCCCATGACTTATGACTCATGGTCGGATGTGCCCACGCAAGATAAGGCCTTCCTAATTCCAGCCTTAAACGTACAATCTCTATAATATTATATTCCTAAATTGATATTTTGTGAAAATTTGATATATCGCTAACTATTACTTAAAAATTGCAGGAACGGTTCAGATTGGATCACTTCATCAAATTGGTCCAAATTGATGAAGTGATCCAATCTGAACCGTTCCTGCAATTTTTAAGTAATAGTTAGCGATATATCAAATTTTCACAAATATCAATTTAGGAATATAATATTATAGAGATTGTACGTTTAAGGCTGGAATTAGGAAGGTCTTATCTTGCGTGGGCACATCCGACCATGAGTCATAAGTCATGGGGAGCCCCCGACCACGAATCAATGTCCCCATATAGCTCTTAAACATGGAGCCCGATTCCCCCACCGCGTGCCACGTATTCAGCTTTCTCGTGTCAAAATCAACAGAAAGCCGACCTTCTTCTTTATACCGCTTTTCCAAGTTTAGAGCTTTGTTCTTGCCCCTCCCTTTTTTAGGTGCTACAAAACAAAATGAATTATTAATTGAATATGAAGTCCATAAAAAAAAATAGAAACACAAATTTTCTACTTTTATAACTTTTTTTTTATATTATTTATTTCTATTTTTTTTAATTTTTTTTTTTTTTTTTTATTTTTTTTTTTTTTTTTTATACTTTATTTGTATATATTCTTCTTTTTTTTCTACATTTTTACAATCTATTTATCTAGTATTTATACTTTTTATACTTATTTTCATCTATATTTTTCTACACTACCATATGGGCATTATTAAGAATATGGGGACTAATATATCAACACTAATACTAACTATACTAACAAACTCTATATATATATACAAAAATTAGCATACCAACACTAAAATATATATTAAAAATCAATACAATATATATATATATATATATATATATATATATATATATATATATACACAATACAAATCATAATATATCAACACTAACTAATATATATACTAACAAACCTATATATATATATATATACAAAAATTAGCATACCAAGACTAACTAATCTATTAAAAATCAATACCAATACTAACATCTCAATATTATCAATTAACAAAACTATAAAACGGATAATGGACCGAATCTACATACCAAAAAACGGGATGGACGAAATCGAAACGCCGGCTGCGAAGGAGATGGCGGCCTGAAAAATCGCGGCTAAAAGTCACTGATGATGGGGATGGTGGTAAGAAAAGTCGCCGCGAAAAGTTGGTCGGAAAGTTGGCTGGAATAATTGGAGAAAATGGGGTGAATTTGTGATTTTTGGGTTTGAAGATGGGAGAGTTTTGGGTTTAGGTTCGGCAGTAAGAAAGAAAGAAAGAAAAAGAAAGAGGGTGTATGTGATAAAGAAAGGGATGGAGAAAGATAAGAAAGCAACGAACGGTCAATTTTGAATCACGAATTTCGAGGGGACTTTCCGCGGCGATGTCACTGCGGAAAGTCTGATCAAAAGTCAAATGTAATAATGGCGGTTGGTTAGTGGATTGATGACGTGGCACAACTTTCCGCAGTGACATCGCCGTGGAAAGTCCCTGGTCGGGATACCCGATATTCTATGGTTGGGGTACGCGCGGCGTAAACTTTAGTTCTTCCCTTAGGCCCCCGCATCTACCTCTCGTCACTTCTCGACTCCGCCCCCTACGCCCTTGCCCCTTTGTCACCCTGCCCCTAAACCCCCTCCCCATTCCATCAAATAGATTAAAATATGTAATTTAATATAGAAAATGAAAATGATAGTTTTTTAGTTTTGAATGCATTTTCAAAATTTTCATTTTCTTTTATAGATTTTTCAATTTTCTAAAAAGATAAAAATGAAAAACTAAACATCTCCCACAATTAAACGTGCCCAATTTTTGATATTGAATGTAAGGAACAATTCATAAAAGGTAACATTTTTACACAAATTTTCTATTAAAGAGAACCTATTTACTTTTTATCCATTTAAAGGATCTCATTTCTAAAAATTTCACAATAAAGGGAATGTCGTTATTTTTTTAACGTCAACCCTACGTTAAGTACCACATCACCACTGTCACATCATCAAAATTGCTTACGTGACATTTGACTTAAAATACATCTATATGTATTTTTATACACAAAAACACATTCAAATTTTCCTTTTATACACAAAAACACATACATATGTATTTTCAATCAAAGGTCACATAAAGCAATTTTGATGGCGTGGTAGTGGTGACATGACACTTAACGGAGGCTGATGTTAAAAGCTAATGACGTTCTCTTTATTATGAAATTTTTAGAAATGAGATCTTTTAAATAGACAAAAACTAAGTATGTTCTTTATAATAGAAAATTTATGTAAAAGAGTTACCTTTTTATTGATTTTTACCTTGAATGTATATAGTATTATGAATGCCTTTATATATCAAAAAAGATATAAAATCAATATTATTTTTTTAGAACAGTAATATAAAATCATCAATTTTATGATTTATGAAGAAAAAGTCAATGTAAAATCTAGCATAGTTAGATAGTAACGTGATAAAGGTTAATTGTTCAGAGTGTATGTAAAAGAGATAAATGATAGCCGGGAGAATAATGATTGTATTCATCTATGATAGTGAGATTCATTTCTTTGTTATATATATTGTTTATCTTATGTTGATTGGATATTGTGACTTACTATAGGCCGTTGGTATATTTAAATGTTAAATTTGATGATAAATGGTTAAAATGTAATCATTATCATCTATCTATCTATCTATCTATCTATCTATAAACATATAAAGTTGATGGCCTAAAGGTTTTTTGGCACATCATTCATAAGTTATTGGGAACTTGAGAGGCCGAATAAATGAAGTCCCGTTTAATTGATTTTGAGGTTATTTAAGTGAATTTCATCTTTGTTTTTAATGAATTTAGGATGGTTTGTATAATAATATTTTAGCTTAAACCTTTTAATCTTCTCCATCTTCTTTAAGCCGATCATTAAAGCCATTACCAAGGCATTTTCCCCAAACACCCTCTCAAGATTCCTCCACCACCACGGCAGCCACCAAACGCCAGCAATTACCAACAAAAAGATAAATACTTTTTACAACTAATTGTACTGGTAAGATCTTAATTTCCTTTTAATGTGTGTTCATGATCTATGTATTTTTTCTTGAAGTTTATGCAACCAGGTTCAACCACAATCACGTGGAATCAATCGGTCCATTCAAGTATATGTGAAATTTATGGCACTAATTGATGATTTTGCTATTAATCTTGCTTAATTTTATGTTAGGAGATATAGACATAGAAGATGATATAAGCCATAAGTTATTGGGAACTTGAGAGGCCGAATAAATGAAGTCCCGTTTAATTGATTTTGAGGTTATTTAAGTGAATTTCATCTTTGTTTTTAATGAATTTAGGATGGTTTGTATAATAATATTTTAGCTTAAACCTTTTAATCTTCTCCATCTTCTTTAAGCCGATCATTAAAGCCATTACCAAGGCATTTTCCCCAAACACCCTCTCAAGATTCCTCCACCACCACGGCAGCCACCAAACGCCAGCAATTACCAACAAAAAGATAAATACTTTTTACAACTAATTGTACTGGTAAGATCTTAATTTCCTTTTAATGTGTGTTCATGATCTATGTATTTTTTCTTGAAGTTTATGCAACCAGGTTCAACCACAATCACGTGGAATCAATCGGTCCATTCAAGTATATGTGAAATTTATGGCACTAATTGATGATTTTGCTATTAATCTTGCTTAATTTTATGTTAGGAGATATAGACATAGAAGATGATATAAGCCATAAGTTATTGGGAACTTGAGAGGCCGAATAAATGAAGTCCCGTTTAATTGATTTTGAGGTTATTTAAGTGAATTTCATCTTTGTTTTTAATGAATTTAGGATGGTTTGTATAATAATATTTTAGCTTAAACCTTTTAATCTTCTCCATCTTCTTTAAGCCGATCATTAAAGCCATTACCAAGGCATTTTCCCCAAACACCCTCTCAAGATTCCTCCACCACCACGGCAGCCACCAAACGCCAGCAATTACCAACAAAAAGATAAATACTTTTTACAACTAATTGTACTGGTAAGATCTTAATTTCCTTTTAATGTGTGTTCATGATCTATGTATTTTTTCTTGAAGTTTATGCAACCAGGTTCAACCACAATCACGTGGAATCAATCGGTCCATTCAAGTATATGTGAAATTTATGGCACTAATTGATGATTTTGCTATTAATCTTGCTTAATTTTATGTTAGGAGATATAGACATAGAAGATGATATAAGCCATAAGTTATTGGGAACTTGAGAGGCCGAATAAATGAAGTCCCGTTTAATTGATTTTGAGGTTATTTAAGTGAATTTCATCTTTGTTTTTAATGAATTTAGGATGGTTTGTATAATAATATTTTAGCTTAAACCTTTTAATCTTCTCCATCTTCTTTAAGCCGATCATTAAAGCCATTACCAAGGCATTTTCCCCAAACACCCTCTCAAGATTCCTCCACCACCACGGCAGCCACCAAACGCCAGCAATTACCAACAAAAAGATAAATACTTTTTACAACTAATTGTACTGGTAAGATCTTAATTTCCTTTTAATGTGTGTTCATGATCTATGTATTTTTTCTTGAAGTTTATGCAACCAGGTTCAACCACAATCACGTGGAATCAATCGGTCCATTCAAGTATATGTGAAATTTATGGCACTAATTGATGATTTTGCTATTAATCTTGCTTAATTTTATGTTAGGAGATATAGACATAGAAGATGATATAAGCCATAAGTTATTGGGAACTTGAGAGGCCGAATAAATGAAGTCCCGTTTAATTGATTTTGAGGTTATTTAAGTGAATTTCATCTTTGTTTTTAATGAATTTAGGATGGTTTGTATAATAATATTTTAGCTTAAACCTTTTAATCTTCTCCATCTTCTTTAAGCCGATCATTAAAGCCATTACCAAGGCATTTTCCCCAAACACCCTCTCAAGATTCCTCCACCACCACGGCAGCCACCAAACGCCAGCAATTACCAACAAAAAGATAAATACTTTTTACAACTGCAGAAATATCATTTTCTTCTTTTTAGGTGTTTCATCAAAAGGGCACACGATGGATGAGAATCAGGTATGTGCAAACCCTTAACCATCGTAAATACTATATCTTATTAAATAAATGTAGGGTTTTGGGGTTTTCATCAAATTGCAATGGAGGAGATTCATGCATCTTCAATTTAATTTTTCTTTCGGTTATTTGTAGGATACTCTATCAATCAGGTGTATTCTACTATCACTTGATTATGGTAGCACGATGTAAACCTTCATCGCCAAAACAGCCACATAACCTTATATGCGTAGCCGTGCACCACACGGGCAACTTGATCGACTCACAAATTAAGCATCACAAAAACTTTAGATCCTCAACTTTATACGGGATCAAACAAATAAACTTACCCAAACGAACATTCGAAGTCTACTATACCTAGCCGTGCAACGCACGGGCATGCACTCTAGTATATATATAAAATGTATTATATAAATAAAATTTAGCGATTTTTAGTGTTGTATTTATGGGATTAGTAGGGTACTTAATAGGGGTTAATTACCATCTTATTGTTTGTGTATAGATTTGTTTGTTAGTAACGTGTTGTGTTTATTATTATGGCTTTGATAGAGAAATTGAATGAAGAAGTGATAAAAATAAATTTAGGTAGACGAAAAGTCTCTAAACTAATCTGTTATTGTTTGTGTATAGATTTGTTTGTTAGTAACGTGTTGTGTTTATTATTATGGCTTTGATAGAGAAATTGAATGAAGAAGTGATAAAAATAAATTTAGGTAGACGAAAAGTCTCTAAACTAATCTGTTATTGTTTGTGTATAGATTTGTTTGTTAGTAACGTGTTGTGTTTATTATTATGGCTTTGATAGAGAAATTGAATGAAGAAGTGATAAAAATAAATTTAGGTAGACGAAAAGTCTCTAAACTAATCTGTTATTGTTTGTGTATAGATTTGTTTGTTAGTAACGTGTTGTGTTTATTATTATGGCTTTGATAGAGAAATTGAATGAAGAAGTGATAAAAATAAATTTAGGTAGACGAAAAGTCTCTAAACTAATCTGTTATTGTTTGTGTATAGATTTGTTTGTTAGTAACGTGTTGTGTTTATTATTATGGCTTTGATAGAGAAATTGAATGAAGAAGTGATAAAAATAAATTTAGGTAGACGAAAAGTCTCTAAACTGATCTGTTATGTTTGTGTATAGATTCATTTGTTTACCGATTTCTTATATTATTATTGGCTTTTTGTAAATTGAGATTACTGTAATTTTTTGTGATGTACTGATTTTGATTCTCAGTTGATCGTTATAGGTACTTTGTGATTCCAAATATGTGTTTGATGAAGCGCATACAAGGTGTTTGATGAAATGCGCCATGGGTAAGTTTATTTTCCATCACATTTTATATACCTCTTTGATTAACTGTCATGATGTGGTGTAGATACAAGTTTATGTTGTGTGTAGTTTGTGATGATAATGTTTGAGCTATTTTAAAATTTTATTCTACCTGTTTATGATCAAGATTTCTAAGAATAACTACTATCATTCCGATATATTTCTTCGAACGATTTGTATGATCAGTTATTTTGGTTTTAATATCAAGAGTGAGCTGCTTGAGATCTAATTTTAGCAACATACTTTTTCCTCTGAATTATCGTTCTTGATAATTATATATATTAGATCATGGTTGCCCTAAATATATTGATATTTATATATTTTAGGACAAATGTCACTATGATTTTCGTGTTTATGCGTAGGAATTAGTGTGGGGATATTTCGGAACCATACCATTATAGTATCTCACAGTCATGGAAGTGAGGATGACAACATACACTTCAGGATTCTTACCTTTCTTCTAGATCAACAAATCACCCAACCCACCCCAAAGTGTCAAGCTGACCAGCAACCAAAACACATAATTGTTGTAGTTGTGTAGTTAACAGTTCATAGTAGCCATGGCGGTACATAGCAAGTTTTTTTTTTTTACCTTTCATTAGTGTGATTAAATCAACTACATACGCACCATTGCTTTTATCAACATTTGCGTACAGGATGTTCATTGTAACTTTTGCTTGCAATGGTGTGAATTTGCTGGATACCAGCCTTCCGATTACTCATAGGCAGGCCAATGTTGAGACACTCGCACACCTCTTAGGATGGGCACGTGAGGGAAATGAGGAGGCAAGTATTACGTTTTGCATTAAACCTCTTCTGTACTAGATTAGCCGATTAATGAACCTTTAGTGACTTCCTTTTAACGTGCAGGTTGTTGTGTTTAGAAACAGAGTGGAGATTGTGTGCGGACCAGGAAGTGACAAAAGGGAGTCACAAAGATGGATGGGAAGTTTTGCTGTGACGGTTGCCATACCAGTGTTAATTACCCGCATGTTAGGTACCTTTTCTGCCTCTTACATATGACCCTTAGAGAGACTGCCAACAGGTGGGGCAGGGAAGCCAGTTAATGTGCATTGCGTTACAACAAAATTACTATATATGTGTCTCATTAAATGGGCGGCCATATGAGAACATAAAATAATGTATCAGCTTTGAGCGGGCTATAGCTTTTAGTGATTTTCCCACATAAATTGTTAATGCTTATACCAGGTAGTATAGTTGCCTGTGTTAGCTTTGGCTATAATGCGTAGCCGCGTAGGCAATTACATAGGAAGGAAAGGGAACAGTTTAGTCATCTTAGGTTCTGAAGTTACCAAACAAGGTGGTAAATTTTATTCGGTTGTACATTTCATTTGCTTGGTCATAGTAACTTTATACCTCCTAGCTTTCCGCAATAATGGAAACCAGCTTTAGGGTTTACGCGACCATTAGGGAATAAAGTGGGGAAATTTGTGGTGTTCTATTTGATGTCACAGTTGAGGAATTAGTCAACAGGATAGCAAAGGTATATTCTGTCATTACCATGGTTACCTAATCATTTAAGCAATCAAGCCCTTCTCACTAGATTGTGGTTATTTTTTGTTGTTGAATGACCTACTCATTACTGAAGGCATGAAGTACCCTAGGACGAGTTCATAGGTGAGCCTGACCCATTGTTGGGTTGTAAAGATACTCTTTCAGTTGCATAGGAAGTGAAATGGAAAGGTACACATGGAATGGTAGCAGAATGGGCCATTAATGAAGGTCTAAATTACCGGTAATAATGTGGGATCAAGTAGCAATTTACCAAAGCTTGACTTAAAGAAAGTGCATGGGAAATCGTGATCCGGGAAATATAGCCCAATCGTTACTTAGAGACCGTCTCATCCGAGTGATTGATGAAATGCCATTTTTTTTAGCTTTTCGTTAGTCTTTTTTGTAAACAAGAATCATAAATTCATATGCATTGATGTTTTAAACACATCACAGATTATATTTTTTTATAAGAAAATATAATGTCTGACAAGAAGAATTTAACGGGTTGACCAACACATCTGACCTGTTCCCACATGCCTTGCCCATTTTGCTACTTCTAGAAAATCTAGATCTTGCATCAAAGTATATAAGTCAATAGCTGCATATATATATTAATTCCTATTTTTTTTTGCAGGTTCTGTTTTCCATTGCCTTTGCCCTTGCATCTTGAAAAAATAATGTCACTTACAGGCAACGTGGAGTAAGTAGTTTCTTTGTTGATAGCAGTCTCACTTAAAGCAATGATACATTCAACTCACATCCAAGGACATCACTACCCTTTCAAGGCTCCTGTATTTTTATGTGTCGTCTATAAGTAAGACTTTTAACTGTTAAACTAAATTTGCCAGAATCTACATCTACATGTTTCCTGCTACTTTTTATCAGGGTGAAATAAAATATTAGATAAATATATCATCAAAAGTGGCTGGAGCTGAAAAGCTTACACAAAAATTTACATGAGCTTAAAGAGGTTCTTAATATACATAGTTGCCTTAATTAAATGATGCATTATATTAAGATATATTAGTAAATATCCCACCCTATATATACAGTAACTTATGAGCCCATTATTTAGAAAATCAAAGCATAAACTTTTATATACAACACTTATATGCTATTTGTATTTGTAAAATGTGCAATGTTAGATTTAAACATGTTTGTGTTAGTGAATGTCATATTTGAAGTAGGATACACAAACATGTTAAAAGTTGAAATTTATTGATAGATGTTCTTCAAGATGGTTCATGATAGCTTTTGTGTTTCAAGAAGGTTGTGTGAGTGGATGTCATCAAATCTAAGGGCCGGTGTTCATATATGATTGAAGAGTTGAAGCTACGTACTTCATGATAAGAATTACATTTAGAAACGCTCATTTGTTGCTACACGAGGATACACATAACTTTTTATGCTTTACATTTCCTAAAACCATGATAGGTATTGCATCTTGGTTGCTACAGGGAAGGGAAGGGAGGACAACCCATAACAATTTTTTTATATCATTGGAGCTAATGAAAAATAGCGGCTGCGGTATAAAACAAAATACGCATTTGGCCGCATTGATGCTAAAATTAAGATGTTTCACTGCATGAACTCACGCCTCAACTATATTACACTGTAATAGCTGTCAATGTGGGATGAAACCTCAAAACCGTAGATCAAAGACACTTACTCACGCGTGCATTGCAGTCCCACAAAGCTAGCCGTGCATCGCACGGGGATGCACTCTATGATGATAAAAAGATTAAACTGATATGACATGAAAAATATAGGTAAAATGATGAACAATAATGATTTTATGGGTCAAGTCTCGTAAGAAATAAATGATATAGATAGTTTATTATCTTAAGAGTTAAGACCGACATCTCTTATGCTCGAATTGTGGCCTATAGTCTATAGACGCTATGCCATTGGACCCACCGTGCTATGTACTTTCGACGAAAACGTTTTCTTATTATTTAAGCTGATTTTTCTTCTATGCAAAGTGAAGTGACGCACACATAAATAGACAAGCACTGAAACACACACCATATTTTTTTCTATATGTTTGTTTCGATTCTCAAAGTTTTGATAAACGTTAAAAATAGCAGTAGATGTTTTTCATCATTCATGAAAATGCCCAACAAAACTTTGGTTTGTTAAAATCGTTTCATACATCATTAGTTAGAAAAATCCTTAAATAAAATAGTTTTGAAGATGTCCCCACGGATATGATGTTGCACTCAAGTTTAAAGAACGCACAGAAATCTTTATTATCATAAGGACCCACTCATCTTTGGGGTCCACTTTCCTTTTTTGTGGTACAATTGGCTACTTTTATTGTACCCTACCAGATGGGTATATGACTCGATATCTATGGCATCCTTTCCCTTTTCGTGTTTGGTGCGATCTACCTTTCCTGCTATCAAAGAGAAGTTACTTTAAAAAACATCTTTTACATAACAATTTTTTTGCAAATTATTAGAATGATAATATATTACTCCGTATATTTATTTTAAAACGTTATAAGAGTGGACGCAATGGGTCTCTCTCGTGGTCAATTTGTGATGCAGCAAACCACAAGCCCACATCATTGTGTAGGACTTGTGGTTGAGTCTTGGTTAGGTGGTTTGTGATGCAAATAAAGTAGATTTTCTTTTTACAATTTTTGTTTCTAATGAAATGCTTATAAATATAATTTTTTGTTAGTGATCGAAATAATTTTTCCGGGAGCTACAAGTAATACACGTAGATTTGATGCTTGTTAAGACAAGTGTAATTCTCTAATCGGTAGTTTTGCGGACAAAAAATAAAGCACAAATAACATTGTTTTTATTTAATCATTTAAATTATATATATATATATATATATATATATATATATATATATATATATATATATATATATATATATATATATATATATATATATATATATATATATATATATATATATATATATATATATATATATATATATATATATATATATATATATATATATATATATATATATATATATATATATATATATATATATATATATATATATATATATATATATATATATATATATATATATATATATATATATATATATATATATATATATATATATATATATATATATATATATATATATATATATATATATATATATATATATATATATATATATATATATATATATATATATATATATATATATATATATATATATATATATATATATATATATATATATATATATATATATATATATATATATATATATATATATATATATATATATATATATATATATATATATATATATATATATATATATATATATATATATATATATATATATATATATATATATATATATATATATATATATATATATATATATATATATATATATATATATATATATATATATATATATATATATATATATATATATATATATATATATATATATATATATATATATATATATATATATATATATATATATATATATATATATATATATATATATATATATATATATATATATATATATATATATATATATATATATATATATATATATATATATATATATATATATATATATATATATATATATATATATATATATATATATATATATATATATATATATATATATATATATATATATATATATATATATATATATATATATATATATATATATATATATATATATATATATATATATATATATATATATATATATATATATATATATATATATATATATATATATATATATATATATATATATATATATATATATATATATATATATATATATATATATATATATATATATATATATATATATATATATATATATATATATATATATATATATATATATATATATATATATATATATATATATATATATATATATATATATATATATATATATATATATATATATATATATATATATATATATATATATATATATATATATATATATATATATATATATATATATATATATATATATATATATATATATATATATATATATATATATATATATATATATATATATATATATATATATATATATATATATATATATATATATATATATATATATATATATATATATATATATATATATATATATATATATATATATATATATATATATATATACTATATTGTGTATATATATATATATAAAAAGGAAAATACTAATGAAACCCTTAAGGGCTTTACTTAACGTAAATAAAAAGTTTATACTTTTCATATCAAAGCTCACATCTGAATTTTATGGTAAATGTATAACTATTTAATGCACAATGTCACAAACTATAGCTCTACGTGGCTTGACTATGTTGGTCCACCAACAAAGTTCGAGTTAGATTCTGATAAGATTTGGAGCTATAGGGATCCTACTGAGACTTTAGTTGATAGACCAGAAAAGAAGTTAGATAACGATACACAAGATCAAGAAGAACAACTTATTAATGAAGTTTATGATGTCGGAAAAGACAATGGCGTAGCATCGTCGATGGGAGAACAACAAAATGAGGTTCCGGATTCCAATGTTGTGGGTAAACTTCAAGATAATATTTCGGAAAAGATTTGGTTCTATAGAGATCCGACCAAGAAAATACAAGGTCCTTTTTCATTTATTCAGTTGAGAAACTGGTAAATGATTTCCCGAAGGATGTTAAGGTTTGGAACACTTCTGGCTCGGAAAAAGATGGTGTTTTGATACACCTAGCTGTTAAGGGGAAGGATAGGGTCGAAGGAAAATCTAATGTCGGATAGGTCTCTTTGTATTTGTGGCTGTCTGCAGCGAGTGTTTGGGGATGCTTTCAAGTGTTCGTTCGCATGTTGCCATTGCGTGCTGCTTTTTCTTGTCTTTTTTATTCACGTGTTGTCATTGCACGTATCTTTTCTCTCGTGTCATCTTAATACTCATTAGCTTTCGTGATTGTCTTTCAGGTCACGTATGTCTGTCCTTCAAGGATCGTTAGTTAAAGTTAGTCGTGTATGTTTGGCTAGTCTCTTTCTAGCCGTTTTATTATAATAATACTATTGCCGTTCAAAAAAAAAATAACTATTTAATGCATCTTATCAGTCCTTAGAGCTTCGCTTAACAAAACCCTAAAAAAAAAATATAAATGTAAACCGTAATGTTACAAATCTGTTATTACCTAAGTAAATTCTTTTAAAAATACATACATATATATCTTCGACTTACCTAAGTAAATTCTGTTATTCCATAACACCAACTTTAGGCGAAAAGATAAAATTAA
The DNA here is from genome assembly GCA_034093135.1 of Erigeron breviscapus. NCBI lineage: Eukaryota > Viridiplantae > Streptophyta > Magnoliopsida > Asterales > Asteraceae > Erigeron > Erigeron breviscapus. The sequence goes on from CM067167.1 coordinate 17,214,609, forward strand.
AAAAGATGTGTTACGTGTGATTGTTGCGTATCATCCGATATTCTTTTCTTCATTAATGCTCTTTGTAATTTAATATTGTCAACTTTTAATTAACCAAATTTTTATACAAGTAAATAATTTATTTTAATTTAAATTAATGTTTAAATTTAGCAATAAAATTCTACACATTATAAAGTTTTCCTATGTAATTACCGCAATACTTACTCATTTATTATAAAGTGTTGGACTTAACGTTATTCAAGATAATTAATCAACCAAGATGTTTCTAACTTTTGTTATAAACAAATTGTAAATGTAAATATACTTAGATATTTGTGTGAGTTGATTGTATATTATACTTAGAACACGCGAAACTAAGTGATCGTACATATAAATTTTTAAAATAACTATACATATATTTTCTTGTAAGAATTGTATTATTAAGATGTTTTTTACACATTACATTTCTCATATGTTTATTCTTGGGTCAATTTTTGGTTTTTTCTTTAGGCCAAAAATATCTTTAAACAATACAAAGATGGTCCCGGGTCCGATATAAAAAAAAAAAAAAAAAAAAAAAAAAAAAAAAAAAAAAAAAAAAAAAAAAAAAAAAAAAAAAAAAAAAAAAAAAAAAAAAAAAAAAAAAAAAAAAAAAAAAAAAAAAAAAAAAAAAAAAAAAAAAAAAAAAAAAAAAAAAAAAAAAAAAAAAAAAAAAAAAAAAAAAAAAAAAAAAAAAAAAAAAAAAAAAAAAAAAAAAAAAAAAAAAAAAAAAAAAAAAAAAAAAAAAAAAAAAAAAAAAAAAAAAAAAAAAAAAAAAAAAAAAAAAAAAAAAAAAAAAAAAAAAAAAAAAAAAAAAAAAAAAAAAAAAAAAAAAAAAAAAAAAAAAAAAAAAAAAAAAAAAAAAAAAAAAAAAAAAAAAAAAAAAAAAAAAAAAAAAAAAAAAAAAAAAAAAAAAAAAAAAAAAAAAAAAAAAAAAAAAAAAAAAAAAAAAAAAAAAAAAAAAAAAAAAAAAAAAAAAAAAAAAAAAAAAAAAAAAAAAAAAAAAAAAAAAAAAAAAAAAAAAAAAAAAAAAAAAAAAAAAAAAAAAAAAAAAAAAAAAAAAAAAAAAAAAAAAAAAAAAAAAAAAAAAAAAAAAAAAAAAAAAAAAAAAAAAAAAAAAAAAAAAAAAAAAAAAAAAAAAAAAAAAAAAAAAAAAAAAAAAAAAAAAAAAAAAAAAAAAAAAAAAAAAAAAAAAAAAAAAAAAAAAAAAAAAAAAAAAAAAAAAAAAAAAAAAAAAAAAAAAAAAAAAAAAAAAAAAAAAAAAAAAAAAAAAAAAAAAAAAAAAAAAAAAAAAAAAAAAAAAAAAAAAAAAAAAAAAAAAAAAAAAAAAAAAAAAAAAAAAAAAAAAAAAAAAAAAAAAAAAAAAAAAAAAAAAAAAAAAAAAAAAAAAAAAAAAAAAAAAAAAAAAAAAAAAAAAAAAAAAAAAAAAAAAAAAAAAAAAAAAAAAAAAAAAAAAAAAAAAAAAAAAAAAAAAAAAAAAAAAAAAAAAAAAAAAAAAAAAAAAAAAAAAAAAAAAAAAAAAAAAAAAAAAAAAAAAAAAAAAAAAAAAAAAAAAAAAAAAAAAAAAAAAAAAAAAAAAAAAAAAAAAAAAAAAAAAAAAAAAAAAAAAAAAAAAAAAAAAAAAAAAAAAAAAAAAAAAAAAAAAAAAAAAAAAAAAAAAAAAAAAAAAAAAAAAAAAAAAAAAAAAAAAAAAAAAAAAAAAAAAAAAAAAAAAAAAAAAAAAAAAAAAAAAAAAAAAAAAAAAAAAAAAAAAAAAAAAAAAAAAAAAAAAAAAAAAAAAAAAAAAAAAAAAAAAAAAAAAAAAAAAAAAAAAAAAAAAAAAAAAAAAAAAAAAAAAAAAAAAAAAAAAAAAAAAAAAAAAAAAAAAAAAAAAAAAAAAAAAAAAAAAAAAAAAAAAAAAAAAAAAAAAAAAAAAAAAAAAAAAAAAAAAAAAAAAAAAAAAAAAAAAAAAAAAAAAAAAAAAAAAAAAAAAAAAAAAAAACATATATATAATAATGTACCAACAAAAACATTCTGTCCTAATTTTAACCATTAACTAACACGTTATAAATATACAACAAATAAAACATGAATTATTAAAACAACTTATGAAATGCATACCTAATGGTCACTCTTTCTTGACTTTTTAGTGATGTGAAACTATGTAAAATACACATCCAATTGATCACATAGACTTAGAATATACGAGTACATGATTGTAACATCAATTGATGTTATGACACATAAATTATACGTAAGTTGTATCCTTAAAAATATTTTATGTTTTGTTTTGATTATAAATCAAACAACAATAATTACAAAATAGAAAAGTACCCTGTTCAGAAACAGAGACACATGGATACTTTATACAGACTCTTTGTCTTTACAAGTTAAATTTATATACACACAAAATGTGTATCTTGCAGCCTTTCTGGAGGTGCATTAAACACACACACACACCCATGGAGAGGTGAAGGTGGATTTAAAGTTGCAAGAATCTTGAAATTACACTTTTTTTTTCACCTCTCCCTGCCATCACCATTCCATTACCTCCATTAAAGCTTGCAACTTTTTCAAGAATACGTTACTGTATGTATCACCGTATCACTCAGTGTATATATATATTATAACAATTATAAAAATCTTGAAATAATTCTTTCTTTTTTTATGTCTCTCTACCATAGTCTACATTGAAGATAGATAAAGCTCATAAATTTTTTCATGAATGTCACTATGTGTATGTATTAGTATGTGTGTGAGAGAAAACACTGATTAAAATGTTGAATTTGGAACCCCCAACAAAAGTTTGTCATTTTAGGGTGAAACTGAAGTAACATAATTGATAATTTGACTTCATTTTTTTAACTTCAATTTAAAGACACCTTGTATGCTTTTTTTTACTCCTCCTGCTTTCATATTCTGGTAAGTTGTTATTGTCTTTGTGTGTTTGAGTGAGCACATGAAATCATGTGTGCTTAATTTGGTTTCCATCTTAATCTTCCTAAAAATAGAATTCATATTTTGAGTTGGTCCTGCTAAGCTTCATCTTCATACTTCATATCTCCATTTGGGAAAAGCTTTGCTTCTTGCACACTCAAATTCAGCAGGTAATCCTTCATACTAATCTACTTATATTCTATACATATATATCTATATGAGTATTCCTTTCTTCAAGTATTTTGCATTTTATCATATTGGTGTTTGGTAATTATCTTTCATATGTGTTTTTGCAAACATCTTGCATATGTTAAATTGTTAATTGTTGTTTTGTATATGTGCATGATGTTTGACCATAAAATATGAATATTTGACCTTTACAATTTATGTATATGATAGTTGTATGTCATATGTAATTTAAGGCTAACCCCATTTCATCAATTATTGTTTCTTGAAATGGGTAAGTGTTAAATTCTTTACTTTTATATGAAAAAAAAGGTTTGATAAATATTTGTTCTTGTTTTTAGGAACTTGATATGTTTTAAAGACAAAGACAATGGCCTGGACTTCTATTAATTGGCAACTACAAGTTGTAATCTTTGCTGTCTTGTTTGTGCCAATTCTATGCGTCGAACAACATAATGTGTCTCAAGAACAAACCCTTTTAAGAATTCAACATCTTTTATATTATCCGGTTGTTCTTAGTAGCTGGAACAATGCCACCGATTTCTGCAATGCTGTTCAAAGTTCATCAGTTACTGTTGTCTGCTATGAAGATATAGTAACACAACTTCATATAATCAATAGCGATAAAGCCCCTCCGTTGCCAAAAGATTTCTCGATAGACACGTTTTTTACGACACTTGTGCAGCTTCCGAGCTTGAAAGTCCTCACATTAGTTTCTTTAGGCCTATGGGGAAAGTTACCAGCGACAATAACCCATTTATCGTCGCTAGAAATACTTAATATTACTTCAAACCACTTCACTGGTGCCATCCCATCTGAAATCACATCTTTGGCTGATCTTCAATCACTTGTACTCGATGACAACAAGTTCACGGGATGGATTCCGAAACGCATTGGTTTCTTGTCTCGTTTGTCGGTTTTGAGTATGAAGAACAATTCACTAAATGGGGTGTTGCCCAAGTCTTTAGGGAGTTTGGTTGATCTTCGGGTTCTTGTGCTTTCTCACAACAATTTGACGGGCCAAGTGCCCGATCTTCATAGTTTGAGTAACCTCCAAGTTCTTGAACTGGAAGATAATTCTCTAGGGCCTGAGTTCCCTCGGGTCAGTGGTAGAATCATCTCCATCGTGTTGCGGGATAACAAGTTCACCAATGGTCTACCAGAAGAACTGCATTTATTTTACCAACTTAGAAAGCTAGACATAGCTTTAAATCGATTTGTGGGGCCTTTTCCGACTTATGTGCTATCTTTACCATCAATAACTCATCTAGATATCGATGGGAATAGGTTTACAGGTATGCTGTCTGAGGATCTTGCTTGCAATCCGCAGCTTCAGTTTGTTGACTTGTCAGCTAATCTTTTCACTGGGAGATTGCCAAGTTGCCTTGCATCTTCAATGGCCCGAAATGTGGTCTATGAAGACAATTGTTTAATTGCAAATGATGGGAATGAAGTTAAAAGCCAAAAACCGATCTCGTTTTGTAGAACTGAAGCTTTGGCTGTTGGAATCATCCCGAGACATCACCAGACCAGTAAGGGCTCAAAAGCAGCCCTTGTTATTGGGATCACCGGAGGGATCATTGGAGGGATCTTATTGGTTGGTTTAGCATTCTTGATTTTCAGGCATGTTCACGCTAAGAAGAGTGTTAAAAGTCCTCTACCAAAGCTGATAGCGGAAAATGCCACCACTTCCTACACTTCAAAGTTGCTTTCAGATGCAAGTAAGTTTTCTCTCTTCACAGAGTGTTTGGATTTACGTTTTGTGAATCACACCTTTGTGCTTTGACTGTTAAAATCAAACTAATTGTGTTTCACGGCTAATGTTTTATCTTGAAGGATATGTTACTAGAGTAATGAAGTTAGGAACACTAGGTATTCCACCTTACCGCGCCTTTTCACTGGAAGAACTCGAGGAAGCTACTAATAGCTTTGATTCATCTACCTTTATGGGCGAAGGGTCTCGTGGTCAGGTACATTTCATTGCATGAACAATCTTTGATGTTTCTTTATGGGAAATTTTCCTCGAGAGGAAGTACTTCCCATCGATTTCTATTTCGAGGAACCAAAATCAACTTATAACACAAGTCAAACCATCAAAAGTTGCTTTTGAGAACCGGAAGTTCCTTTTATGCGCAGCTTGTTATTTCTTAAAACAAATGTTGATTGTCTTGACTTCTTTTTTCGAAGATCAGATGTACAGGGGCCGACTCAAGGATGGATCAAATGTAGCAATACAATGCCTAAAAATGAAAAGAAAACACAGTACACAAACATTTGCACATCATATAGAGTTAATCTCAAAACTTAGACACCAGCACTTGGTGAGTGCGCTGGGCCATTGCTTTGAGTTTTACCTGGATGACTCAAGTGTCAGCAGACTATTTCTTGTGTTTGAGTATGTACCAAACGGGACACTTCGAGACTGGATTTCTGGTAAACTTATATAATCTTCTTCTAATCACTTGAACGGAAAAACTCAGATTAAACTGTTAACGTTATATGTCTAACAGGAACTAAAAGCGGAAGATCATTATCATGGAGTCAAAGAATAGCCGCTGCAATTGGCATAGTGAAGGGCATCCAGTTCCTTCATACAGGTATAATACCCCGTTTCATCTCAAGCAACCTGAAGATAACAGACGTTTTGTTGGATCAAAATTTTGTTGCCAAGCTTTGCTGCTACGATCAGCCATTGTTGGATCAAAACATTAAAGAGGTATGACATTTTTTATGATCAAACAATTTAGCACACGTCAGGCAGTAGCATGATCATAATGTCAGCTCATTCTGGATTCAACAGGATGGCGTTCAAAGTTATTTCAACAGATTCAAAGAGCCTAATCGTGCAAGGTGAGCCACAAATAACACAAAATTCCTAATTTATAGTTCAGGATGAAGCTATTGAACACACACTGCTTATGATTTATGTTTTTCCCAACTTTGTAGAGTAAGCAAACCAGAGAAAGCTGATGTGTACGATTTTGGGGTTATACTACTAGAACTGATCATTGGGAGACCGCTATGCTCACCAAAAGAAATAGAGTCTGTGAAAGAACAATTTCAAACCAGAATGGCAGCCGATGATGGAGCTATAAAGTACATCGTTGATCCAGAAATTCGTCACACATGTGCCGGTCAATCTTTAAAAACAATGGCGGAAATCTGCAGTAGCTGTTTGGTCAACGATCCAGCAGAGAGACCATCTGTGGAGGATATGTTGTGGAATCTGAAATTTGCTGCACAAGTTCAGGATGCCTGGAATAGTAGTGAAGGATCTCCGGTTTTATCTTCACAACCTACAATCATGCAGCATTAGCATTATTTTCGGTACATATCAAAATGATCAAAATGAAATTTGATTGTAAAGAACGTTGGGGTTGGGTTATAGCTAATGAGTAGATTATTATCCGGAGAGTAAATAGCCTACTGGTCATGTTATTTTTTGTAACTTTCAGATGCAACAAGAATGTGTAATAATAAATTCTAGGATATTGTTATTGTAAGCAAAGTGATATAAACTCTAGTTTTCAGTAATTCAGTGCATATACAATTATACACTAGTCCATGTGTGAGTTTTTCTTTAGAAAACTCTACTTAAAACTCTCAATAAAATGTCCAGGAATTTGAATATGAACCGTGACATGGAAATCTAAGGGCGTGTTTGGATTGTGGAATAAGAGTATGGGAATGGGTATGATAAAAGGTGTTTGGTTAATGGTTTTGGTTTTGAAAACCCATGATTTGGGCATATCTTAAAACCAAGTGGGATGGTGGGTTTAAAAGCACATTCCCATTCCAACTACAGCTCATCCCCATAGTAAAACCGAAGCGCAATCCGAACACACCATAAGTTGTGTTTAGATCAGAGATCATTTGAACTCCTCCGTATAAGCTTGAGAAGTTATGAATTGTTATTGGGCCATTGGGGTGTTACAGAGGGTATTGCTTCGAGGTGCAGGGAGTTGAATACCATACGTCCATAGCGGTATCCTCTCGAGTCAAATTAAGCTCTCGAGTCAAATTAAGTTGTTAGATATTGATATTTGTTGTATCTGCCTGTTAGCTGTTAAGTGAGGTATTATTAACTTTCATATTGTTTTTAAGTCGCTTTGGGTGTTATTTTGTTAACTTTATTATTGGGTGACAAATTACACTTGAGTACATGATTTGGCTCCCTCTGTTACCTGGTGTCCTGGTTTAATCTGGTCACATTTTTCATGAGTTATTTCTATATTCAGGTTATTTCGTTGGAAATTGGTAACATTTTGCACACCTAGGATATCATAAATCTTGTGCTCTCTCATGTGAAAAAACCATGAGGCATGTTCTAGAATTCCTTACTTTAGATGAAAATTGTCATCATTTAAATTTTGTGATGTCACAAAGAGCCAAAGGATTAAACACACATTTGTTGAACTGCTTGTCCATATCCAAAATGTTACCCTTCTCTCCTACCTCACGGAACTTTTGTGCCCCCTTCTCTTTCGTCATCCATATATAACCACATTCGCTAACAGCTGTTCCTTAGAATCACCTTTGCATCATGGCAGAGCCGAATGATGGCAACAGATCATCTGACAGTCGGCAAAAGGTCAAAAGAAAGCGGGCAAGTACACCTCCTGAAGGGGCACCTGCAGAATCAGGCACAACTAGCGGCATTCCTTGCGGGGCCTGCAAGTTCTTGAGGAGGAAGTGTGTCAACGGGTGCATTTTCACCCCCCACTTTACCACAGAACAAGGTGCCGCGCTGTCTGCTGCAGTGCATAAGGTATTTGGAGCCAGCAATGTGTCAAAACTCTTGATGCACCTTCCATTGCAGCACCGACACCATGCAGTTGAGACCATTTCATATGAAGCTCAGGCTAGGTTGTCTGACCCTGTTTACGGTTGTGTGTCGACGATCATTGCTTTGCAACAACAGGTACAAAATTGTAGCCTAAAATGGCTGTTTTCAATGATACACTATGCCTATATGAATCACTCACGATACAACCCCTTTTCTGTGCAATTAAAACTGAATCATATAGATTTACTAAACATGCTTACTAACTTGTAGGTATTAGCTTTACAGATGGAGCTAGCAATGGTGCAGAACCAGCTGATAAACAAGAGACTTACAGTGGCAAACACATTCCAGAGTATATCACAGCAACCAGAGACAGTGAGCCACCTTGAATTACAGCCAATGTATTTGAATGATTCATCTGCTTCAAAGAACAACATAATTAAAATGGACTCCTATGATTCTAGTCTGCAAAATCTTGCAAGTGACCACCAGTGTTTGGTTCATTCACAGCCGAGCATTGATCCTCTTCAACTTTCTCAATTTTGTCAGAGAGACCAGGAAGAAAACGAGGACCCTTTAGCATTTGTGGATCAGATGCTTCAAACTATATGACGTCCATAGTCCTAATAACTAAAGATGCAACATTTTCATCATGTACAAGGCGTTCTTTTGCCGTGCCAACAATATGGCAATCTCCTATAAATAAGTGCAAGCAAGAACTCTTGCAAAAATACATTATAGTTGACATGTTTTTGCTTCTTTGATCACATATTTCTGTTTTTTCTCCCCATTGTGGCATATAATTCTAAACCTAACGCAGTTTAATCTCTACTAAGGTCGCATGCTTAACAGAAAAAATTAAGAAACTTAACTGGCTTTCAATTAAACTTTAACTTACATTTATGTGACTGGTCCTGTTTTTATCGTTTAAAATGTGGTCACGAGACCAATACCCAACTCATCCCATACTGGTAGAAGTATCAAAACAACTAGGAATATCGCCACCGTCACCGCCGTTCTCCTCCACGTTCCAACCTCCGTTACATCATTCAGGCAAGGTTTTTCTGGTGTCCTCTGCAAAACGTAACAATGGATATAATAATTAGCTCACAGAGAAGGTAGTAGTAGAAATTAACCCAACCCACAGAATGAACGGTTCGTGGAAAAAGTTGTGCATATAAAGAACACACAAATTCTTACCTGGCATATCAAAACGTACAATCCCCAAGGAAGCGATAAAGGTCCACCAAGCTACATTTACGAGAAGATACCAAACAATATTAATACTTGCAGTGTCGTCAATATCTCGATTTTTTTGCTACATATATGAATCATCAAAAGGCCCGTCTTTAAATAAGTTAGAAATACATACAGCAAAATCGGTGGGTTGTGTAACGGGTCAAATCTGGATCATTATGGTACTTCTCGGGTTGACCGACATACTTTTGATCCAAAAAACTAAAACTTTGTAATAAATATAATTAAGAGTGGCAAACATGATTACAAAAACAATATCATTTCAATAATAACTAAATTTTCTGAATAAAAAATGCTTTAAAAATACACTTAAGCCAACTTTGACCAATTCAAATCATTTCCTTCAAAACATTTGACCCCTTACAAAGTTATAAGTATACTATAACCTCAATCGACCCATACATAATTAATGGCTCCAAATTACGGCATATAATTAAAAGGGAGCAACATTTGATACCACTCCAAACCAGTAAGTAGTCAAACCAAATCCAACAAGTGCATCCTTCCCAAACGCTCCCTGTTGGATGTATTATTCTATTAAGGTTACAAACATACAGAGAACCCACATAAGAATAGTGCAGTCATCAACGGAATAGAGCTTTTAAATACACCTGCAAAGACAATTTTTAATTTTTTATCTACCTATAAAGACCCCTCTTTTTACTGTGGCCTTCCAAAAAAACAGCCACGTGGCCTCAAATAATCGGGTACTGTTTTTACCACTATTACCTTTTACCCTTTTATTTCTATTGTTGTTCTCTCTTTCATCAAACATATATTCATTTCCCTATTTTTCTTCAAAGAAAGTCCTCTCAAAACAAGTGACTTTTACACACTCTGAAGAAACATATCTCAATTCTCTCTAATCTTTTGGCCGCCGCCTACAATTGTCGCCTCCATCTCTCCCTCTCTTCATGTAGTTCCTTTTGTATAGATGTTGGGGTTTTTTTCGTTTTTATATATTGTGCAGGTTTTAGACCATGATTTAACTTTTCAATGTGTGCTCTTCAACAAAAGGTTTCTTATGTTTTCATCTTTATTTGTTTCAGGTTGATATATTTTCTTTCTTAACTCATTGTTTTGGTTATATGATTTGCAGGCTTTTAATGCGACTTGAAAGGTTTCAAGTATCTGAAAAGGTTTTATTTTTACTTTAAGATAAGAATAGTTTTCTTTGGATTCATCTATTTTTATGTTTGTGTGATTTTTTTTTAATGCTTTTTTTGTTAATTATTTATGGGTTTTGCCTATCTAATTGGTGGTTAATTGTTTGATGGTAGAAATGAAATTACGAAGATGATGACCTAAAGCCTCAATATTGAGATTTTCCTTTTAGTCAGTAATTCGTGTAAACTAAATTTTTGGTTACTGTAATCATATTTAGAATAAAGTATTTTATCTTATATCTAAAACCAAAGCTTTTATTTAAATCTAGAATGATGCATCAAATATTGACAGGTTAAGAATAACAATGACTGGGATTTGGTTTTAAGATGTTGTTCTTGAATAACCCAGGATTAACGTTGGTGCTGATTTTGAAGTCAGTGACAGAGGTCAAGAAGTGCAAATGAAAGGTGTTCCGGGATTATTTACCGGCCAATCCTCCGAGAGCTTCAATGCTTCATTATTGGTTGCTTTTATTTTTTTAAAATATTTTCTTAAAAGAGATGTAGATTGATATTAGAGTCTTTGTATATGTAGTTATTTTTTAGATATGGAACTTTTTGTAGCTTCTATTTCCCAAACACTAAAAAGTAATTATTTGTGATTTGTAATCATAATAATCTAAAACTTCACCAAAATAATCAACCCCAAACACCCTCTATGTCTTCCATCTCCATAAAGCAATAAGGCTACAGATTTTAAAAGATAAACATCATTGTAATTTGATATGATTGTGTTAAACATATGGTACTTTAAAGGTTTCTTCTTTTACAAATTCATTATGACATTCATATGCATTATCTTTCAAAATTATTGATGAGTATATGTATTTTATTTTTTAATCAAATGTGTTGTTTTATGTATATGGTGCTCGCAGCTCAACATATTTATTGTTATTATTTTTCTACCATTATTTGAATTAGACAATGTTTTTCTCTTGTAATATTTATTGTATATCAATATATTAGTTAATATATGCTTTATAATTAAATTTCATCATATATCTATTCTATAAGTCATTAATTTATTTAAGAAAATTGGTCAACTCCATTATTATACTTTAAAAAAAAACTGAAATTAATGTGGTAGAAAGATGAAAGTGTGAACAAAGTAGTAGTTATTGTGAAGGAATAGTAGGTGATTCTTTTTACTGTGGGAATACATATGCACTATGTTTGTGAGTTTGTCTGGATAGTCATTTGAGAATTCAGATGGAGATTGCATTTATCATTAGCATTCAAACTATTTTATTATATGAGATATGAATTAAGTTTTTAAAAACTGAATATATTGTATTAAGTTAAAACTAATAGCCTTAACATTAAAGTTTGTATACTCTTAAGAAGTTTGTATACTTTTTTCTTTTTTTTGTCTAGAACCATCTGTTGATTTTAAATAATACTTTTACATGGTTGCTACTCAAGAAAAGTAAAACGATATACAACCTATTTGTTACAAATACATTTCTACACACTTACTATCTAAGTGATTGGCATGGCATTGACTTAAAACTTAATGCAAGCTACAGAACGTATACAATGTCATAACAAGACTTTATAAAATAAAAAAAAAAAAAAAAAAAAAAAAAAAAAAAAAAAAAAAAAAAAAAAAAAAAAAAAAAAAAAAAAAAAAAAAAAAAAAAAAAAAAAAAAAAAAAAAAAAAAAAAAAAAAAAAAAAAAAAAAAAAAAAAAAAAAAAAAAAAAAAAAAAAAAAAAAAAAAAAAAAAAAAAAAAAAAAAAAAAAAAAAAAAAAAAAAAAAAAAAAAAAAAAAAAAAAAAAAAAAAAAAAAAAAAAAAAAAAAAAAAAAAAAAAAAAAAAAAAAAAAAAAAAAAAAAAAAAAAAAAAAAAAAAAAAAAAAAAAAAAAAAAAAAAAAAAAAAAAAAAAAAAAAAAAAAAAAAAAAAAAAAAAAAAAAAAAAAAAAAAAAAAAAAAAAAAAAAAAAAAAAAAAAAAAAAAAAAAAAAAAAAAAAAAAAAAAAAAAAAAAAAAAAAAAAAAAAAAAAAAAAAAAAAAAAAAAAAAAAAAAAAAAAAAAAAAAAAAAAAAAAAAAAAAAAAAAAAAAAAAAAAAAAAAAAAAAAAAAAAAAAAAAAAAAAAAAAAAAAAAAAAAAAAAAAAAAAAAAAAAAAAAAAAAAAAAAAAAAAAAAAAAAAAAAAAAAAAAAAAAAAAAAAAAAAAAAAAAAAAAAAAAAAAAAAAAAAAAAAAAAAAAAAAAAAAAAAAAAAAAAAAAAAAAAAAAAAAAAAAAAAAAAAAAAAAAAAAAAAAAAAAAAAAAAAAAAAAAAAAAAAAAAAAAAAAAAAAAAAAAAAAAAAAAAAAAAAAAAAAAAAAAAAAAAAAAAAAAAAAAAAAAAAAAAAAAAAAAAAAAAAAAAAAAAAAAAAAAAAAAAAAAAAAAAAAAAAAAAAAAAAAAAAAAAAAAAAAAAAAAAAAAAAAAAAAAAAAAAAAAAAAAAAAAAAAAAAAAAAAAAAAAAAAAAAAAAAAAAAAAAAAAAAAAAAAAAAAAAAAAAAAAAAAAAAAAAAAAAAAAAAAAAAAAAAAAAAAAAAAAAAAAAAAAAAAAAAAAAAAAAAAAAAAAAAAAAAAAAAAAAAAAAAAAAAAAAAAAAAAAAAAAAAAAAAAAAAAAAAAAAAAAAAAAAAAAAAAAAAAAAAAAAAAAAAAAAAAAAAAAAAAAAAAAAAAAAAAAAAAAAAAAAAAAAAAAAAAAAAAAAAAAAAAAAAAAAAAAAAAAAAAAAAAAAAAAAAAAAAAAAAAAAAAAAAAAAAAAAAAAAAAAAAAAAAAAAAAAAAAAAAAAAAAAAAAAAAAAAAAAAAAAAAAAAAAAAAAAAAAAAAAAAAAAAAAAAAAAAAAAAAAAAAAAAAAAAAAAAAAAAAAAAAAAAAAAAAAAAAAAAAAAAAAAAAAAAAAAAAAAAAAAAAAAAAAAAAAAAAAAAAAAAAAAAAAAAAAAAAAAAAAAAAAAAAAAAAAAAAAAAAAAAAAAAAAAAAAAAAAAAAAAAAAAAAAAAAAAAAAAAAAAAAAAAAAAAAAAAAAAAAAAAAAAAAAAAAAAAAAAAAAAAAAAAAAAAAAAAAAAAAAAAAAAAAAAAAAAAAAAAAAAAAAAAAAAAAAAAAAAAAAAAAAAAAAAAAAAAAAAAAAAAAAAAAAAAAAAAAAAAAAAAAAAAAAAAAAAAAAAAAAAAAAAAAAAAAAAAAAAAAAAAAAAAAAAAAAAAAAAAAAAAAAAAAAAAAAAAAAAAAAAAAAAAAAAAAAAAAAAAAAAAAAAAAAAAAAAAAAAAAAAAAAAAAAAAAAAAAAAAAAAAAAAAAAAAAAAAAAAAAAAAAAAAAAAAAAAAAAAAAAAAAAAAAAAAAAAAAAAAAAAAAAAAAAAAAAAAAAAAAAAAAAAAAAAAAAAAAAAAAAAAAAAAAAAAAAAAAAAAAAAAAAAAAAAAAAAAAAAAAAAAAAAAAAAAAAAAAAAAAAAAAAAAAAAAAAAAAAAAAGCAATAAAAAAAAAAAATAAAAAAAAAAAAAAAAAAAAAAAAAAAAAAAAAAAAAAAAAAAAAAAAAAAAAAAATTTTTTTTTTTTTTTTTTTTTTTTTTTTTTTTTTTTTTTTTTTTTTTTTTTTTTTTTTTTTTTTTTTTATTGCTTTTTTTTTTTTTTTTTTTTTTTTTTTTTTTTTTTTTTTTTTTTTTTTTTTTTTTTTTTTTTTTTTTTTTTTTTTTTTTTTTTTTTTTTTTTTTTTTTTTTTTTTTTTTTTTTTTTTTTTTTTTTTTTTTTTTTTTTTTTTTTTTTTTTTTTTTTTTTTTTTTTTTTTTTTTTTTTTTTTTTTTTTTTTTTTTTTTTTTTTTTTTTTTTTTTTTTTTTTTTTTTTTTTTTTTTTTTTTTTTTTTTTTTTTTTTTTTTTTTTTTTTTTTTTTTTTTTTTTTTTTTTTTTTTTTTTTTTTTTTTTTTTTTTTTTTTTTTTTTTTTTTTTTTTTTTTTTTTTTTTTTTTTTTTTTTTTTTTTTTTTTTTTTTTTTTTTTTTTTTTTTTTTTTTTTTTTTTTTTTTTTTTTTTTTTTTTTTTTTTTTTTTTTTTTTTTTTTTTTTTTTTTTTTTTTTTTTTTTTTTTTTTTTTTTTTTTTTTTTTTTTTTTTTTTTTTTTTTTTTTTTTTTTTTTTTTTTTTTTTTTTTTTTTTTTTTTTTTTTTTTTTTTTTTTTTTTTTTTTTTTTTTTTTTTTTTTTTTTTTTTTTTTTTTTTTTTTTTTTTTTTTTTTTTTTTTTTTTTTTTTTTTTTTTTTTTTTTTTTTTTTTTTTTTTTTTTTTTTTTTTTTTTTTTTTTTTTTTTTTTTTTTTTTTTTTTTTTTTTTTTTTTTTTTTTTTTTTTTTTTTTTTTTTTTTTTTTTTTTTTTTTTTTTTTTTTTTTTTTTTTTTTTTTTTTTTTTTTTTTTTTTTTTTTTTTTTTTTTTTTTTTTTTTTTTTTTTTTTTTTTTTTTTTTTTTTTTTTTTTTTTTTTTTTTTTTTTTTTTTTTTTTTTTTTTTTTTTTTTTTTTTTTTTTTTTTTTTTTTTTTTTTTTTTTTTTTTTTTTTTTTTTTTTTTTTTTTTTTTTTTTTTTTTTTTTTTTTTTTTTTTTTTTTTTTTTTTTTTTTTTTTTTTTTTTTTTTTTTTTTTTTTTTTTTTTTTTTTTTTTTTTTTTTTTTTTTTTTTTTTTTTTTTTTTTTTTTTTTTTTTTTTTTTTTTTTTTTTTTTTTTTTTTTTTTTTTTTTTTTTTTTTTTTTTTTTTTTTTTTTTTTTTTTTTTTTTTTTTTTTTTTTTTTTTTTTTTTTTTTTTTTTTTTTTTTTTTTTTTTTTTTTTTTTTTTTTTTTTTTTTTTTTTTTTTTTTTTTTTTTTTTTTTTTTTTTTTTTTTTTTTTTTTTTTTTTTTTTTTTTTTTTTTTTTTTTTTTTTTTTTTTTTTTTGTTAGTGCAGCTCCCGCTAGAGAAATGTCGACTTTGGTCTTTCTATCAGGAAGAATCGATTTAAACTGAATGATTCAAGAAAGATACTGTCATTTTAGCTTCACAGTAATGAAATACAAATATATCATATTTACTTTCTAGTATTGAAACACGTATGCACCTGAGTAATTGCTCCAAAGCTTCCCAGAGTGATATTAGGAATGAAGAAAGGAATGCTCAACTTCACTTTCTTGGGAAATGCAACAAGAAAATGCCCAACTTCCTGCAGGAAATGAACTTGTAAGCAGATACGGAAGTAATAAATATAAAACAAAGAATTACAAGATATACCTAAAAATGATATTGGTTCAAAAAAGCCCCTGTGGTTCGTTCTTCCCAAGGGAGTAAAATAGATAAAGTGACAACTGAACTTCTTATGGTTTTTTTCAAATTGGATACCTCACGCACACAAAAAAAAAAACCTGCTAACAACATTCTCGATATTATATTATTTACATCTTTTTCATCCAATTGAGGTAGAATCCGACAAATCCCATGTTTCGATAGCCTGTGTTTAAGTTGGGTTCCTCTACCATAAAGAGGTTATATTTATCACCCATGATTTCAGCTAACTGACTCTGGAGTTTTGCAAAAACGGCTTCTCTATTCCCCCTAAGATTTCCAAGAAAAAGAATACCCTCACCCAAGTCGCCAAATGGCTCTTCTTTTGTCACCCAAAAGGTCGAATAGCCAAAAAGTTTGTCCTTTATAAGCTTTACATCAACAGGGTCAACTTTTTCTGGTCCAAGCAGTTCCATAAGTTTAAAAGAGTCCACTTGGAAGTTATTATATGGTCCGAGTGGAGTAATTGTGGGTGGCTGTATAAGGAAAAAATGTTACATTAGATCCAGTATCTCGTGAATGCGTTTTGGTGATGTATCTACTATCCTCGTAAACTAAACTCAAATTTGTAAAGCAACTTATAACATACAATTATTTATAACTTTTTTTTATATATATGTAGTGTTCTATAATCATCCGAAAAATGGAAAAACCTATAGTGTCTTTACAAAACGTCAGCTAAAACAGTTTCCCATATAAACCCATATACAATCTTTCGTAATAGGATATCACTCTATAGACCGTCTCTTTTAACAAGCAAAACATAACATAAAAGGAGAGATTTCCATACTGAATTTTCAAACTAGGTCTTCTATTGCAAAATAACCATCCAAATTCCAAAATTTAATTATAGCTTAAACATTTAAACCCACAGCACCCCAATATCAAACCCTGCATATATTCATCAACAAGTCTATATACGCTTCCAGTTAAATCAGGTATCTCTTTTTTTTTTATTGGTCAGCATTTTTTGTTTTTGTTTAGCAAGCACACCACTTGTTCGATGAAATGCTTCTGAGACTTGCTTATTTGTAATTTGTAAACTGTGCGTATATACACCGAAACAATATTTTACTTTAGGGTAGTGGCATGACGAGGGATGTAAGGTAGAAAGATTTTCAAAAGGGGGGCACAACTTATGGTCTTTACCCCGGGTTTTTTTGCCGACTCAGCCATTTTTTAGGACATGATTCAAAGATGAAAACTTTATTGATGAAACTTTACTCATTGTCACTAGAATAGCTGGTGATGGTTGTCATATGAAGTAAAAATATCGAAATTTTGTTATGTTAATACGTTACACACAAAGAATTTTATGCTGCCTCCAAGCGGTGTGGGGTTAAAATATCGAAATTTTGTTGTGTAACTAGAAAAATAACATTATACACAGATAATTTTGATTTGGTATGACCGTTTACATCATACCTCTGCTATACCGTATACACAAGTGGGATTGTGTATTGTTGTTATCTTGTTATTGGGTACATAAGATTTCCTTTAAAAAAAACTTGAACTTTAAAAGAGAAAAATATATCTTTAGTGTTACCTTGAGTCCTTGATGATGTAAGGATGGATTAAAAAATGGTTCGTGTTGTTGGCATATATGGTTTTGTGGTCGAGCTACGAGTCTAGAAGCTCATTGGTTAGCACACATAAATTTGACATTGGTTGTTGTAAAAAGGTCCGACAAGGTGATAATGGATGGAAACGATAGGCTCGTAGGGCTTAATATGAATAGCTGTTACTGTAACATAGTTTTGTTAGGATTTTAAAAGTTCTCGTAGACATTTAGGTGCAAGTGGTGAATTGCTAATTATTGGCACTAATATCGGTCTGGAACGAACTAGACTGAGATCTGAGTGCGATCATCTCGGTTTTGGTTCTGCGATTTTGGAATGGGAATGCTGGTCCTAAGTTTGGTAAAACTGTGAAAACGGAAACTAAATCATTTTTCTAGTTTTTCCTAATTGTTTTAAGTATATTTATATGGGTTTATTGCCTCAAAGTCTATGTACTTTTTGATTTGTCCTTTATAGACCATCCAACTAATTCTTGTCCCTTCCATAGTTCTAGGTCATTAAATTTTTTTAATTTGTCCTAAGACATTTTGTCACAGGTTTATTACCTAGAAACCTTATGTAATATTTAACTTGAGCCCATCGAGTCCTTCACATCGCTAGTAGTGGGGTCTTCAATATTTTTAAGTTGGGTTGCATGCATTATTGATGTTCTAATGGTGGTTTTTGACCTTGTCAGGTGCAAGTATGTTTGACTTAACCCTATTGACGCATACATTGCGATTGCAGCCTCATTTTTTGACCCTTCCTCTCAATGAAGCAGTCAAGGGAGAACTCGAGGGTCTCTTCTTGGATAAGGTCCTAATTACAATTTTTTTGGTTTGTCATATAAGCTTATATCAAATTTTAAAACACAAGTAAATAGTTCTTACTTTTTTCATATAACAGGTAATCGCAAATGTGGGCCTATGCATCTCTGTGTATGATATCAAGTCAATTAAAAGTGGTTTTATCTTCCCCAACGAGGGGGCTCCAACCTACACCATATGTCTTTATCTCTGTCTCTAACACACCATCATCTGTATGTTCCTGATAGGTGCTGCTATCAGATATAATGGCTTGAAATCAGTTGATTGGTGGTGTTATATTTAGGATTGAGTCTCCTAAAACTATCTGCTTTCATCTTTAGTATCCTAAGACGCTTGAGTAAAAGACTTGTCCGCAACTCCGCATGTCTTCAGCTTGAAAAGAATTTGGCAAGAAAGATAAAATGCTACATTATGGAATAGTTACATATAAATGTGGCAGTACATGTTAGCACAATGTGATTATGCTGTGTATATTAGCATAGTGTGACACTGCATTGTTCGCATACTGTATTACACTATTACAGCTCATCAAACTACTTAATCTTGAAGCACATTCTCTTGAAATTTGTGTGTGATGACTGATGGCAGAATACTGACCTTGTTTGGCAGGTAGAGTTCAGGCTGATAATATTTCGGCCCTTTATAGGAGAAATTATATCTGCTAAACTTATAGAGTCTACTGCTGACGGTTTACGCTGTAAGTTTGTTTCTGTATCTATTTTTGAGTAAGATGGGTGGGATGTCTTTCTCTTTCATTTGTTATGTTGATTAGCAACATAGGAATGCTACAAACACCACATAAGCATTTCATCTGACTTGCTGAGTTTTTTTTACTTATCTTCTGTTTGTAAGCAATGGCCGAACTTCATGGACACCATTGAGGGTCTCAGCCCAGCCCCTCCAAAGATTTGGGTTATGTAATGTTATTCGATAGTTTAGGAAATACTAGTAATTTAATATTTTCATAATATTAATTAATCCATAATACTGCTGCAACTGCATTTATATGTATTAAAAAGTGTTGCTGAGAACTTATGATCGGCATTTAGAATAAACGAACTCATAAATAATACGTAGTTTTTTTTAAAGATTTTATCATTGATTTTCTTTTATATATAACTCTGTTAAGACTGTTTAATGTTTATGTATAAACAACTATAGGCCCCTCCAATACGTATGATCAAGTTCCGCCCCTGATTGTAAGCTAATTATAAGAACAGAACTTTGTTGTATCCTGCTGCATGACATATGGGAAGGATCATTCTTAGGTCTAAATAAGTAAATATCACCTACCTACTAATTTTGACTGAATAAATTGCAGTATCACTTGGATTTTTTGATGACATATACATACCAGAATTGCTTATGCCAGAGCCTTCCGTTGCTGAGCCATCAGAAGCCAAGTGAGTACTAACTGCTTTCCGTTGTCTGTTTTCAAGACACGATTGAGTCTTTTTCTAATATGTGGTCCAGACGTCCAATGTTTCTAGACGTGGCAAAATGGGTGGGTTGGGTAAAGGGTTGAAGCTGGTCGTTGTTGGTACAAGTGACTCAAAAGTTATTTTTTTTACATTCGAGCAATGATACACCCTCCTATAATATCCTTTTAATACTAATCGTATCTTGCTAGTTAAAAGATTAGTTGGAGGATGTTTTAGGAGGAACTATCATTTCTCTTTTTATTAGTATACCGGAAAACAAAATGATCTGTCGGGTTCAGGATTGTGTGGCATATTGGTGTAAGTGTACGAGTATTATGTTATTAAGTATCTTTTCGTTTAAAGGTTTTATGCATTAGAAATAAACCTGGATATCTTTTTGACCCACTTCACTTGTTTGCTTTTTCCCCCCAGTTTGACCCGTTACTCCGTTAGAGATAAAAACTCGCCCTAATTGTCCCATTTGCAAGTAATAGAGTTGGAATTGCCCTCTTTGAGTGTATATCTGACTCATTTCTTTTTACCTTTGCTCACAAGGAACCAAGTCCTGTGGAAATGGACATTTAATGATGAAAGTTACTATATAGATGGAGTTGATGAGGTAGGTTTTTTTAAGCAAGTTGATATTCAATTTCTACTTGAATTTTGATGCTAAAATATATGCTTGTGTTCTTTTTTCTTTTGGCAGATTAGGTTCCGAGTTCAAAATGTTAAGTTCCCTGAAATCCCGAAGGAGCAAAAAGATATGAAGCCATTTGCCCCTATGGAGATAATTGTAAGTTGTTAAGTTCCACGCGGCCACGATAGAGGTGGGAAAATGGGTGGATTGGGTAATGGGCCAAATTTCACAATCATAATTTTTTCCCCCGTGTACATCGGGGGGTTGAATGGGCTGAATGGGTCAAATAGGTTCTAAGTTGCGCAATGTATTATCAACGCATACAATGTTTTAAATTGCTTCTTAAAAAACATATAGACCATCATGGTAATGTTGTTTTTTACAGTCAGTTTAGTGCATTAAATATTTATTAAGACTGAAAAGGGACAAGAAAGTTTTTCGGTTAACGTGACCCGCTTTGATCCGTATTAAAAACATCTGATTTACATCGAAACTGTTCCCCTCCCTACCCGTCTTGTTATCTATATTTTGAAGTAACTGACTTGTGTATATAATGTAACTTTGGCAGGGATCACTTGTGTCGGATGGAGGTTTAGGCCCCGTTTCATGGTGGGTTTAGGCTAAATGCTTTTACTAAACCCAGTTAGGAAAACACATTCACGGATTTGTTATTCAAAACCTATATCCCTGCTCTCAATATTCCACCTTTAGTACATCAGTAGTAGTATCAGCTAGTACTATATGAGTTATCAGTGTAGAAATAGTTAAATTTATCGATTTAATGATTTAATCCATATTTTGTGAGGATGACTTTCAACTTGCATGACTTAATTGAGTTGATATTGCCTGGTAGAAATATAATTTTGTAGTTTCATCCAAAAGGCAGCCTCAAAACTGGACTCAATTTAAGCATTGTTGTAGTCGTAACTTAGATGTGTAGCTTCATAAGCTGTAGTGCTGTTATGTTGCCCAAATTATTTGCAATGCTTACTTTCTACTAGTTTGCTGTTATTGTAATGCTGCTAGATCATATGTGTGTTGGTTAACAAATACTTTATACGATTATTCTAAGAAAATAATTTGTTAAAATAAAAAGGAAAGAAAGAAAGTAACCACGAGGTGTTTCTTAAAATCTTAACCATGCTCAATTACTAATATTGCATTTATGATTGGTTGATAAGTTGTTAATAAGGGGGTACGGAGTGGGTGAACGGCATGAGGTGGGTTGCCCTCATACCGCCGGCTACACCATTGCCAACCCCAAAATTATACCCCGGCGGTTAGGTTGAAAGGCTGGGAGCCGGGTGCCCATAAAATCGGAAGGTGGAGACCACAATGAAGAAAGAGCGTTGCGATTGGTTACTCCTTTTTTTTTATAGTTTTTAATTTTTTTAAATTAAAAAACTGTGTTGTGTATATATATATATATATACTATATATGGTAGTGGTGAACAAAAACCGGTTTCTACCCAACCCGACCCGAACCCGAACCGGTTTTTTGGTCAACGGAACCAAAACCGGGTTTGACCCAACCCGACCCGGTTTGAAACCGGTTTGGGGTCAAACTTTGACCGGGTTTGACTCGGTTTTTTGCCAAAAACCGAACCCGGCCCGATCTCTAACCGACAATCAAAACCGAAAACCCAAACCGGTTAGTAACCGTCGGGTTGGGTCAAACCCGGTTGTTGACCAGTTTCGGGTTCGGGTTCGTTTTCGGGTTCGGGTTCCAACCCGGTTTTTTTGTACACCTATATCTGTGTGTGTGTATACAACGGGGAAGAAGGCTGCAGATCTTACTTTCTCATTTTATTTTGTTTTTTACGAGTTTTTTTCAAAATAGTGTATGATAAAATTAGTTACCAAATTAATATAGTTTAAAAATATTTACCATAGTATAAACTTTATTTTTAGCATTATATTTGTTCATTTAAAAATAATAATAAATAAAGATTGTAAGCTATGTGTAGACTAGGAAACAAACTCATAAACACTAATCACTCCCGAGTTCTCAAAGCCATAATTTTTCATATTTTAAGATCTAGTAAAATTTTATATAGAAAGATCATTCGCTCAGTACTCATCTCTTGTATAAATCTAATCATTCATGTATCATCTATTTTTAAAACAAAACAATGAAAAGGTAGTAAATTGTAAATGTCACTAGACTTTCAATAACAAAATTTATTAAAACCAAGAATATGACATGCATGATAGACCTCTCATCAACCAAAATGAATACAAATATGGTTGACAGATGGTGTGCACTTCAGCTTTACAAACGAGATACGCAATCAGGGGACCAAATTCACAATTTAACGGTGACATCCGACGAGCGCGACAATCATAGGATTCTGCCGTCTATAATTATTAAATAACAAACTCTGAAACCAACCAAGTTCGCACAAGCTAAAAATTGATGGGTGTTTGATTACCTGGGCAAATAATGTATCATTATTGTGTATGTATATTTCATGATTTTATTGCCAATTTGGGTTCTGTGAATTGGAAATAATTAGTGTTATAAGTTTATGAGTTAATTACACTTTTCGTCCCTGTGGTTTGTACCAACTTTCATATACCATCCCTGAGTACACGAAATTACGTGTTTCATCATTGAGTATGGAATTCCGTTAACAAGTTTAGTCCACCACCCAAACAGACGTTAAGTAGGCGGTCACGTAACCTGCACACCGAGGGTATGATAGTCATTTTCTTTGTTATCATCCCCCAACCTCTATTATCATCTCCAACCTTTTTTTCCCCAGATCTTTGAAAATCCATTATATTTTCACATCTATATATTCATCCCTTTTCTTCATCTATATTCAACAAACTTATCATTTAGGGGGAGAGGAGTCATGCCTCCCAAATTTTCATCCCTCCCAAATCCCACCAATCAAATACTTCCAACTCAATTTTCATTTTCAACCCTCCCAACCAACCCTCTCAACCATTTTTAATGACATTCATGACCTTCTCAACCCTCCCAAATTTTATTTTTTTCTTTTTCATTTAATTTAATCAAACTTCTTCTTTTTTAATAAAAACTTAAATATTTCATTAAAATTAAACTAAACATTACATAAACATGAATTAAAAAGTACATAACAACATAAACCGAAATTAAAATTCTACATGATAATGAATACAACTAAATCAAACTCGCAACTGATGGTGGCTGCATCGCTGGATCGTCAAGGTATGATAAGTCTAAAGCCGATATATGCGCCTAGGATAGATTCCATCGGTAAGGTAGTAACCGCGCTTGTAATCATGTCCATTTACGCTAAATGAACTGTCTGGCGCGGATCCATTACGCTCGTTTTGAAACAACGGCGACTGCTGCAAAACATTGACATCGTTGTTCGATCCAGCAAGACCGAAAAACGAATGCCAAATCCACAAGTCATAGGAAGCGTACACTTGATTAAAAAACTGAAAAGTACTCCCCGTAGACGAATCGTCTAACTCCGGTGGAACACAAAATGAAGAAGATGAGGAAGAGGAATCCATTTTTTAGTAATGTGGTGTTTTTTTTTGTGAAAGTGTGAAGATATGGTTTTGTTTGGTGATTTTTTTGGTTAAAAAAGAAGTGTATATATATAGATAAAGAGGTAGGAGAATTTTTTTTTTTTTAATTAGTGTGCAACGGTCAAAAAGTGGGCTGGACCCCACCTCAATACGCTCCCCCAACGTTCGAAATCTTCCAAGCCGCGCAGGGCTTTAAGCCCGCCAGCCTCCATGCCGTCTTCATGCCATTGTGATGGCGCCGGTGTTCCTTCGCAGGGCTGGGCAAGCCGCTTGCCATGCCGTCGCCACTCCCTTCCCCCTTACAAATTACATAAACATGAAACAAGACATTGAACTATTGTCAATTTGTCATCATCATCCTCTTCGACTGCCTTTCATTTTTTTTTTTTTTTCAATAAATCAAATACTATTTCCA
>CM067167.1:17246110-17283610 GCA_034093135.1 Erigeron breviscapus
CCATTAAAGCTTGCAACTTTTTCAAGAATACGTTACTGTATGTATCACCGTATCACTCAGTGTATATATATATTATAACAATTATAAAAATCTTGAAATAATTCTTTCTTTTTTTATGTCTCTCTACCATAGTCTACATTGAAGATAGATAAAGCTCATAAATTTTTTCATGAATGTCACTATGTGTATGTATTAGTATGTGTGTGAGAGAAAACACTGATTAAAATGTTGAATTTGGAACCCCCAACAAAAGTTTGTCATTTTAGGGTGAAACTGAAGTAACATAATTGATAATTTGACTTCATTTTTTTAACTTCAATTTAAAGACACCTTGTATGCTTTTTTTTACTCCTCCTGTTTTCATATTCTGGTAAGTTGTTATTGTCTTTGTGTGTTTGAGTGAGCACATGAAATCATGTGTGCTTAATTTGGTTTCCATCTTAATCTTCCTAAAAATAGAAATCATATTTTGAGTTGGTCCTGCTAAGCTTCATCTTCATACTTCATATCTCCATTTGGGTAAAGCTTTGCTTCTTGTACACTCAAATCAGCAGGTAATCCTTCGTTTTAATCTACTTATATTCTATTCATATATATCTATATGAGTATTGCTTTCTTCAAGTATTTTGCATTTTATCATATTGGTGTTTGGTAATTATCTTTCATATGTGTTTTTGCAAACATCTTGCATATGTTAAATTGTTAATTGTTGTTTTGTATATGTGCATGATGTTTGACCATAAAATATGAATATTTGACCTTTACAATTTATGTATATGATAGTTGTATGTCATATGTAATTTAAGGCTAACCCCATTTCATCAATTATTGTTTCTTGAAATGGGTAAGTGTTAAATTCTTTACTTTTATATGAAAAAAAAGGTTTGATAAATATTTGTTCTTGTTTTTAGGAACTTGAAAAAAACATCCGAGAATCTTGATATGCTTTAAAGACAAAGACAATGGCTTGGACTTCTATTAATTGGCAACTACAAGTTGTAATCTTTGCTGTCTTGTTTGTGCCAATTCTATGCGTCGAACAACATAATGTGTCTCAAGAACAAACCCTTTTAAGAATTCAACATCTTTTATATTATCCGGTTGTTCTTAGTAGCTGGAACAATGCCACCGATTTCTGCAATGCTGTTCAAAGTTCATCAGTTACTGTTGTCTGCTATGAAGATATAGTAACACAACTTCATATAATCAATAGCGATAAAGCCCCTCCGTTGCCAAAAGATTTCTTGATAGACACGTTTTTTACGACACTTGTGCAGCTTCCGAGCTTGAAAGTCCTCACATTAGTTTCTTTAGGCCTATGGGGAAAGTTACCAGCGACAATATCCCATTTATCGTCGCTAGAAATACTTAATATTACTTCAAACCACTTCACTGGTGCCATCCTATCTGAAATCACATCTTTGGCTGATCTCCAATCACTTGTACTCGATGACAACAAGTTCACGGGATGGATTCCGAAACGCATTGGTTTCTTGTCTCGTTTGTCGGTTTTGAGTATGAAGAACAATTCACTGAATGGGGTGTTGCCCAAGTCTTTAGGGAGTTTGGTTGATCTTCGGGTTCTTGTGCTTTCTCACAACAATTTGACGGGCCAAGTGCCCGATCTTCATAGTTTGAGTAACCTCCAAGTTCTTGAACTGGAAGATAATTCTCTAGGGCCTGAGTTCCCTCGGGTCAGTGGTAGAATTATCTCCATCGTGTTGCGGGATAACAAGTTCACCAATGGTCTACCAGAAGAACTGCATTTATTTTACCAACTTAGAAAGCTAGACATAGCTTTAAATCGATTTGTGGGGCCTTTTCCGACTTCTGTGCTATCTTTACCATCAATAACTCATCTAGATATCGATGGGAATAGGTTTACAGGTATGCTGTCCGAAGATCTTGCTTGCAATCCGCAGCTTCAGTTTGTTGACTTGTCAGCTAATCTTTTCACTGGGAGATTGCCAAGTTGCCTTGCATCTTCAATGGCCCGAAATGTGGTCTATGAAGACAATTGTTTAATTGCAAATGATGGGAATGAAGTTAAAAGTCAAAAACCGATCTCGTTTTGTAGAACTGAAGCTTTGGCTGTTGGAATCATCCCGAGACATCACCAGACCAGTAAGGGCTCAAAAGCAGCCCTTGTTATTGGGATCACCGGAGGGATCATTGGAGGGATCTTATTGGTTGGTTTAGCATTCTTGATTTTCAGGCATGTTCACGCTAAGAAGAGTGTTAAAAGTCCTCTACCAAAGCTGATAGCGGAAAATGCCACCACTTCCTACACTTCAAAGTTGCTTTCAGATGCAAGTAAGTTTTCTCTCTTCACAGAGTGTTTGGATTTACGTTTTGTGAATCACACCTTTGTGCTTCGACTGTTAAAATCAAACTAATTGTGTTTCACGGCTAATGTTTTATCTTGAAGGATATGTTACTAGAGTAATGAAGTTAGGAACACTAGGTATTCCACCTTACCGCGCCTTTTCACTGGAAGAACTCGAGGAAGCTACTAATAGCTTTGATTCATCTACCTTTATGGGCGAAGGGTCTCGTGGTCAGGTACATTTCATTGCATGAACAATCTTTGATGTTTCTTTATGGGAAATTTTCCTCGAGAGGAAGTACTTCCCATCGATTTCTATTTCGAGGAACCAAAATCAACTTATAACACAAGTCAAACCATCAAAAGTTGCTTTTGAGAACCGGAAGTTCCTTTTATGCGCAGCTTGTTATTTCTTAAAACAAATGTTGATTGTCTTGACTTCTTTTTTCGAAGATCAGATGTACAGGGGCCGACTCAAGGATGGATCAAATGTAGCAATACAATGCCTAAAAATGAAAAGAAAACACAGTACACAAACATTTGCACATCATATAGAGTTAATCTCAAAACTTAGACACCAGCACTTGGTGAGTGCGCTGGGCCATTGCTTTGAGTTTTACCTGGATGACTCAAGTGTCAGCAGACTATTTCTTGTGTTTGAGTATGTACCAAACGGGACACTTCGAGACTGGATTTCTGGTAAACTTATATAATCTTCTTCTAATCACTTGAACGGAAAAACTCAGATTAAACTGTTAACGTTATATGTCTAACAGGAACTAAAAGCGGAAGATCATTATCATGGAGTCAAAGAATAGCCGCTGCAATTGGCATAGTGAAGGGCATCCAGTTCCTTCATACAGGTATAATACCCCGTTTCATCTCAAGCAACCTGAAGATAACAGACGTTTTGTTGGATCAAAATTTTGTTGCCAAGCTTTGCTGCTACGATCAGCCATTGTTGGATCAAAACATTAAAGAGGTATGACATTTTTTATGATCAAACAATTTAGCACACGTCAGGCAGTAGCATGATCATAATGTCAGCTCATTCTGGATTCAACAGGATGGCGTTCAAAGTTATTTCAACAGATTCAAAGAGCCTAATCGTGCAAGGTGAGCCACAAATAACACAAAATTCCTAATTTATAGTTCAGGATGAAGCTATTGAACACACACTGCTTATGATTTATGTTTTTCCCAACTTTGTAGAGTAAGCAAACCAGAGAAAGCTGATGTGTACGATTTTGGGGTTATACTACTAGAACTGATCATTGGGAGACCGCTATGCTCACCAAAAGAAATAGAGTCTGTGAAAGAACAATTTCAAACCAGAATGGCAGCCGATGATGGAGCTATAAAGTACATCGTTGATCCAGAAATTCGTCACACATGTGCCGGTCAATCTTTAAAAACAATGGCGGAAATCTGCAGTAGCTGTTTGGTCAACGATCCAGCAGAGAGACCATCTGTGGAGGATATGTTGTGGAATCTGAAATTTGCTGCACAAGTTCAGGATGCCTGGAATAGTAGTGAAGGATCTCCGGTTTTATCTTCACAACCTACAATCATGCAGCATTAGCATTATTTTCGGTACATATCAAAATGATCAAAATGAAATTTGATTGTAAAGAACGTTGGGGTTGGGTTATAGCTAATGAGTAGATTATTATCCGGAGAGTAAATAGCCTACTGGTCATGTTATTTTTTGTAACTTTCAGATGCAACAAGAATGTGTAATAATAAATTCTAGGATATTGTTATTGTAAGCAAAGTGATATAAACTCTAGTTTTCAGTAATTCAGTGCATATACAATTATACACTAGTCCATGTGTGAGTTTTTCTTTAGAAAACTCTACTTAAAACTCTCAATAAAATGTCCAGGAATTTGAATATGAACCGTGACATGGAAATCTAAGGGCGTGTTTGGATTGTGGAATAAGAGTATGGGAATGGGTATGATAAAAGGTGTTTGGTTAATGGTTTTGGTTTTGAAAACCCATGATTTGGGCATATCTTAAAACCAAGTGGGATGGTGGGTTTAAAAGCACATTCCCATTCCAACTACAGCTCATCCCCATAGTAAAACCGAAGCGCAATCCGAACACACCATAAGTTGTGTTTAGATCAGAGATCATTTGAACTCCTCCGTATAAGCTTGAGAAGTTATGAATTGTTATTGGGCCATTGGGGTGTTACAGAGGGTATTGCTTCGAGGTGCAGGGAGTTGAATACCATAGGTCCATAGCGGTATCCTCTCGAGTCAAATTAAGCTCTCGAGTCAAATTAAGTTGTTAGATATTGATATTTGTTGTATCTGCCTGTTAGCTGTTAAGTGAGGTATTATTAACTTTCATATTGTTTTTAAGTCGCTTTGGGTGTTATTTTGTTAACTTTATTATTGGGTGACAAATTACACTTGAGTACATGATTTGGCTCCCTCTGTTACCTGGTGTCCTGGTTTAATCTGGTCACATTTTTCATGAGTTATTTCTATATTCAGGTTATTTCGTTGGAAATTGGTACTTTGTTAGTATAACATTTTGCACACCATAAATCTTGTGCTCTCTCATGTGAAAAAGCCATGAGGCATGTTCTAGAATTCCTTACTTTAGATGAAAATTGTCATCATTCAAATTTTGTGATGTCACAAAGAGCCAAAGGTATTGATAAAGAGTATTTTCAGACAATTTCACTAATGATTAAAAACACATTTGTTGAACTGCTTGTCCATATCCAAAACGTTACCCTTCTCTCCTACCTCACGGAACTTTTGTGCCCCCTTCTCTTTCGTCATCCATATATAACCACATTCGCTAACAGCTGTTCCTTAGAATCACCTTTGCATCATGGCAGAGCCGAATGATGGCAACAGATCATCTGACAGTCGGCAAAAGGTCAAAAGAAAGCGGGCAAGTACACCTCCTGAAGGGGCACCTGCAGAATCAGGCACAACTAGCGGCATTCCTTGCGGGGCCTGCAAGTTCTTGAGGAGGAAGTGTGTCAACGGGTGCATTTTCACCCCCCACTTTACCACAGAACAAGGTGCCGCACTGTTTGCTGCAGTGCATAAGGTATTTGGAGCCAGCAATGTGTCAAAACTCTTGATGCACCTTCCATTGCAGCACCGACACCATGCAGTTGAGACCATTTCATATGAAGCTCAGGCTAGGTTGTCTAACCCTGTTTACGGTTGTGTATCGACTATCGTTGCTTTGCAACAACAGGTACAAAATTGTAGTCTAAAATGGCTGTTTTCTATCATACACTGTGTATATGAATCACTCACGATACAACCCCTTTTCTGTGAAATTAATGCTGAATCATATAGAATTACTAAACATGATCTTGCAAACTTGTAGGTAATAGCTTTACAGATGGAACTAGCAATGGTGCAGAACCAGCTGATAAACAAGAGACTTACAGTGGCAAACACATTCCAGAGTACATCACAGCAACCAGAAACAGTGAGCCACCTTGGATTACAGCCAGTGTATTTGAATGATTCATCTGCTTCAAATAACATAATTAACATGGACTCCTTTGATTCTAGTCGGCAAAATCTTGCAAGTGACCACCAGTGTTTGGTTCATTCACAGCCGAGCATTGATCCTCTTCAACTTTCTCAATTTTGTCAGAGAGACCAGGAAGAAAACGAGGACCCTTTAGCATTTGTGGATCAGATGCTTCAATCTATATGACGTCCATAGTTCTAATAACTAAAGATGCAATAATTTCATCATGTACAAGGCGTTCTTTTGCCGTGCCAACAATATGGCAATCTCCTATAAATAAGTGCAAGCAAGAACTCTTGCGAAAATACATTATAGTTGACATGTTTTTGCTTCTTTGATCACATATATCTGTTTCTTTCTCCCCATTGTGGCATATAATTCTATACCTAATGCTGTTTAATCTCTACTAAGGTCTCATGCTTAACAGAAAAAAATTAAGAAACTTAACTGGCTTTCAATTAAATTTTAACTTACATTTATGTGACCAATTCTGTTTTTATCGTTTAAAATGTGGTCACGAGACCAATACCCAACTCTTCTGCCAACTCATCCCATACTGGTAGAAGTATCAAAACAACTAGGAATATCGCCACCGTCACCGCCGTTCTCCTCCACGTTCCAACCTCAGTTACATCATTCAGGCAAGGTTTTTCTGGTGTCCTCTGCAAAACGTAACAATGAATATAATAATTAGCTCATACTGATGCTACAGAGAAGGGTAGTAGTAGAAATTAACCCAACCCACAGAATGAACAGTTCGTGGAAAAAGTTGTGCATATAAAGAACACACAAATTCTTACCTGGCATATTAAAACGTACAATCCCCAAGGAAGCGATAAAGGTCCACCAAGCTACATTTACGAGAAGATACCAAACAATATTAATACTTGCAGTGTCGTCAATATCTCATTTTTTTGGCTACATATATGAATCATCAAAAGGCCCGTCTTTAAATAAGTTAGAAATACATACAGCAAAATCGGTGGGTTGTGTAACGGGTCAAATCTGGATCATTATGGTACTTCTCGGGTTGACCGACATACTTTTGATCCAAAAAACTAAAACTTTGTAATAAATATAATTAAGAGTGGCAAACATGATTACAAAAACAATATCATTTCAATAATTACTAAATTTTCTGAATAAAAAATGCATTAAAAATACACTTAAGCCAACTTTTGACCAATTCAAATCATTTCCTTCAAAACACATGTTCCATTTGACCCCTTACAAAGTTATAAGTATACTATAACCTCAATCGACCCATACATATGGGTCCAAATTACGGCATTTAATTAAAAGAGAGCAACGTTTGAAGGTACAGAGCATACCACTCCAAACCCAAGTAGTGAGTAAGTAGTCAAACCAAATCCAACAAGTGCATCCTTCCCAAACGCTCCCTGTTGGATGTATAATAGTATTATTCTATTAAGGTTACAAACATACAGAGAACCCATATAAGAATAGTGCAGTCATCAACGGAATCGAGCTTTTAAATACAAACCTGAACCACTCTTCCACCATCAAGGCATCCAACTGGAAGCATATTGAAAGCCGAAGTAGTCAACCCACACCTGCAAAGAAAAACTGATTTTAAATACCTTGTACTAAATCCTAATATATGAGCATCCTTTTACAGTTTACTCAGTATGTGACAATTAGTCACGAATCTAAATTCTAAAATAGACCTCAAGAATGCCAAGCAAGTTTGGACCAACACTAATGTCATCAATATTTCTTACCGATTGGCAATGCATCGGCAAGTTTATAAATAGACTTTAATGAAACTAGAGTTAGCAAATTGGGCTATTCGGGGCAAGCTAGATATTAGGTCAGTGTATGTATACATCAGGTGGCTGAATCGAAACACTTTTTATCCAAAGTTATTACAATTTTAATATACAATGTTTAAATTATGATTATAAAAAGATGGTATTTCCAATAACTATCCTATTTCTAACCACAACTTTTTTGGAGGTCTTATGCAATAAGAATACACTTGAAACAACTTTTGACCCGTTTCTTTTTAAGCTACTTATTTTGGTTTAGCCACCTGTGATAACATAACACGAATCGACCAATTTGTATGTAGATGGAAAATTGCCACCTCTGCCAAAAATTAAATGCTACATTGAAAAGTAACAACATCCAAGAACAGTACATCACCAGCCAGCAATTACAAGAGGATGGATCGACACTGTGGCTCCATGCATTGCACTGCATAGACAACAATAAAGGTCAAATAACAAGTAGATTAACATTATAAACTTATAATATATAAGATAAAATAAATAGAAGAATTTAGAACTTATAAAACAACATGGTGACGTAGGAAGACCTACGCATAGCCAAGTGTGGCTCGGCTGATGAGCCCGAGAAGTAAAGAGCCCTGGAATAGCGTACTAGGAACCTGCACCATATCGGCTGCAGCATCTGGTTTTGAAGAAAGCAGCAGGCCAACAGCAAACATTGAAAGTGATAGTGCAGCTCCCGCAAAGGGGCCCGCTAGAGAAATGTCGACTTTGGTCTTTCTATCAGGAAGAATCGATTTAAACTGAATGATTCAAGAAAGATACTGTCATTTTAGCTTCACAGTAATGAAATACATATATATCATATTTACTTTCTAGTATTGAAACATGTATGCACCTGAGTAATTGCTCCAAAGCTTCCCAGAGTGATATTGGGAATGAAGAAAGGAATGCTCAACTTCACTTTTTTGGGAAATGCAACAAGAAAATGCCCAACTTCCTGCAGGAAATGAACTTGTAAGCAGATACGGAAGTAATAAATATAAACCAAGGAATTAGTAACTTTGGACAAAAAGTGACAAACAAAATGTCTGAATTTACGTTTTCGCGAATTGTCATAATTTTTTTTCATTTTTGTATGACATTTGAGCTTTGGACTCTAACTAGCATACAACATTAAGATAAAGAAAGTATCCAGACATTTTAAAAAGAAGTGCCTTACATGAAACAACTGAACACCCAAAACTCCATATGCCAGTGGCAAAGCTGCGTCTACAAATGGATAAAGCAGTTGCATATCTGGCGGTTCAATGGCATTTGGATCTGTAAAATACTTAACTACCTCAGGAGGAAGACGATTTATCTGTTCAACAGATGATATCAATAACCAAGATGATGTCAGTTTGATTCATCAGAGGGTAGAAATACAGAAAAAAAAGTAATTGGAGAAATTTTTTTCTTACAAGTTCTCCCAAGAATACCACATGTCCTTATTGGTTAAAAATGCAAACAAAGTTCACTTTTTTGGTCTTTAGTCATAATTACAAGAATACCTAAAAATGATATTGGTTCAAAAAAGCCCCTCTGGTTCGTTCTTCCCAAGGGAGTTAAATAGATAAAGTGACAACTGAACTTCTTAGGGTTTTTTTCAAATTGGATACCTCTCACACACAAAAAAAAGACCTGCTAATAACATTCTCAAAATTATAATATATACATCTTTTCCATTCAATTGAGGTAGAATCCGAAAAATCCCATGTTTCGATAGCCTATGTTCAAGCTCACAACAATAGGCTTGTTTCAATGTATTGGCTAATTATACACCCTGCCCAGCATAAGTTATAAGTTGTTAATATGGATGAAAAATAAGCAAAAATGGTAATCGTGGTACTCTAAACATGTGATTGCCAAATCGTTTCACCACCTAAAGTTCTGTAGTCAATTTACTTTGCCCATTGAGACTAAAATTTTGAAACCTTAACTAAAATCAAGCATGCATCCCATATCAAGTATCACATGCTGCATTTATTTCAGGATTGGGGGTGTGATTCAATTGGAGGCAAAATGGGCAGCCTTAGGTAACGGGGGGTCAAAACGATTTGCATCAACACAAGTAATCTTTATTACAGGAAAACAGGTCAATTAGGTTTCGGTTGACCAAAAACACTTGTGTCCAAAGTCCAAACATTCTGACAACATTTTTTATTATCAAGTATTTTGCCAAGCATGATTACAAGAAATACATAAGTTTGATCAACACGAGGATTAATTATTATGGGGAAAACAGGTCAGGTAGGTTTCGCTTGACCCGAAACACTTTCGCCCTAAATTTTTTTTTTACTTTGAATTAATTGTCAAATATGATTACAAGAACACAAGTTCGACTATACAATCTAAATTTTGAATTAAAAAAATTTGGAGGCTTTAGGCATTGAAAATAACTTTAGGCAGCTTTCAGCCCATATATTACTCATCTCCTTTTAAGATACTTCATTTTGTTTAACACTTTCGACCAGTTAGAGATAACACATAACCAGAATAGCCCCACAAGTAGCTGCGTGAAAATTGGTTTGAAAAGGCATATAAAGAAGTAAAATACCTGAGATGCAATTCCAAGCTCCACAGATGAACCAATGGTGAGAACAAACAATAAGAGAGCGATAACATACTGCCAAAGTGTTGTTGGCCCAGGATCTGAGACCTCTTTCCGCAGCATGCCAAAGCTAACCCACGGGCCACCACGTGGGCCTGGATCTTCCGAGTTGGGTCCCTCTACCATAAAGAGGTTATATTTATCACCCATGATTTCAGCTAACTGACTCTGGAGTTTTGCAAAAACGGCTTCTCTATTCCCCCTAAGATTTCCAAGAAAAAGAATACCCTCACCCAAGTCGCCAAATGGCTCTTCTTTTGTCACCCAAAAGGTCGAATAGCCAAAAAGTTTATCCTTTATAAGCTTTACATCAACAGGGTCAACTTTTTCTGGTCCAAGCAGTTCCATAAGTTTAAAAGAGTCCACTTGGAAGTTATTATATGGTCCGAGTGGAGTAATTGTGGGTGGCTGTATAAGGAAAAAATGTTACATTAGATCCAGTATCTCGTGAATGCGTTTTGGTGATGTATCTACTATCCTCATAAACTAAAACTCACATTTGTAAAGCAACTTATAACATACAATTATTTATAACTTTTTTTTATATATATGTAGTGTTCTATAATCATCCGAAAAATGGAAAAACCTATAGTGTCTTTACAAAACGTCAGCTAAAACAGTTTCCCATATAAACCCATATACAATCTTTCGTAATAGGATATCACTCTTTCCTTAATTACCATTTTGTCTTCGGTCATAGACCGTCTCTTTTAACAAGCAAAACATAACATAAAATGGAAAAACCTATAGTGTCTTTACAAAACGTCAGCTAAAACAGTTTCCCATATAAACCCATATACAATCTTTCGTAATAGGATATCACTCTTTCCTTAATTACCATTTTGTCTTCGGTCATAGACCGTCTCTTTTAACAAGCAAAACATAACATAAAAGGAGAGATTTCCTTATTGTATTTTCAAACTAGGTCTTCTATAGCAAAATAACCATCGAAATTCCAATATTTAATTATCGCTTGCACACGTCAAGCAATTGGTGGACAAATTCACAAGTACAAATGCAAAAATCCACACTCTATCCAAACTTGCATATTCTTTTGAATATCTTTTTTCTAACGGTCATTCCACCAGTGTAGTTTTTCTTTTGTACCGGTTTACGCTAGTCTTCTATAAATGTGTTCCACCATTTAAAAATAGGTCGGTTATCATTCTTTTCTCTTTTTACTTAGTACAACACGTTTTACAAGTAGATCGCACAAAGCCATCTTTTAATAACCTAATCCAGCGAAAACTAGTCCTATCCTAGTCCAATGATCTGGAAAGGACAAACAAAAAAGTACAAGGCTATATTCTACACGATAAATCCTAAAACGTATACTACAACG
This sequence comes from Erigeron breviscapus, assembly GCA_034093135.1. Classification (NCBI taxonomy): domain Eukaryota; kingdom Viridiplantae; phylum Streptophyta; class Magnoliopsida; order Asterales; family Asteraceae; genus Erigeron; species Erigeron breviscapus. The sequence goes on from CM067167.1 coordinate 17,257,699, forward strand.
GAACACTAGTGAAAGTAAATTACTATACATAAATCATGATAAAAGTAAACAATATAAAACCTCACCCTAGAAGAAACCGAAGGCGGAGGCTGCACCACCTGTTTCTCCGAATCCGCCTCCCCTCCAACCACCCTGTCTTCGGGTGAAATGGTGGCCAAATTTGAATCCTTAGCCACATCATTATCCTCACCACCATCATTATTATCACCACCACCACCACCACCACTACCACAACTACACTTACCACCACCACCACCACCACCACCACCACCACCACCACCACCACCACCACCACCACCACCACCACCACCACCACCACCACCACCACCACCACCACCACCACCACCACCACCACCACCACCACCACCACCACCACCACCACCACCACCACCACCACCACCACCACCACCACCACCACCACCACCACCACCACCACCACCACCACCACCACCACCACCACCACCACCACCACCACCACCACCACCACCACCACCACCACCACCACCACCACCACCACCACCACCACCACCACCACCACCACCACCACCACCACCACCACCACCACCACCACCACCACCACCACCACCACCACCACCACCACCACCACCACCACCACCACCACCACCACCACCACCACCACCACCACCACCACCACCACCACCACCACCACCACCACCACCACCACCACCACCACCACCACCACCACCACCACCACCACCACCACCACCACCACCACCACCACCACCACCACCACCACCACCACCACCACCACCACCACCACCACCACCACCACCACCACCACCACCACCACCACCACCACCACCACCACCACCACCACCACCACCACCACCACCACCACCACCACCACCACCACCACCACCACCACCACCACCACCACCACCACCACCACCACCACCACCACCACCACCACCACCACCACCACCACCACCACCACCACCACCACCACCACCACCACCACCACCACCACCACCACCACCACCACCACCACCACCACCACCACCACCACCACCACCACCACCACCACCACCACCACCACCACCACCACCACCACCACCACCACCACCACCACCACCACCACCACCACCACCACCACCACCACCACCACCACCACCACCACCACCACCACCACCACCACCACCACCACCACCACCACCACCACCACCACCACCACCACCACCACCACCACCACCACCACCACCACCACCACCACCACCACCACCACCACCACCACCACCACCACCACCACCACCACCACCACCACCACCACCACCACCACCACCACCACCACCACCACCACCACCACCACCACCACCACCACCACCACCACCACCACCACCACCTTAGCCATATCACCACCACCACCACCACCACCACCACCACCACCACCACCACTAGCACAACACTTAAATCCACCAAAATCTAAACCTAAAATTCTCTTGTCCATGTAGTTTTTCAACAACAATAAATCTCTACTACTACTACTACTACACAAAACATATATATATATATATATATATATATATATATATATATATATATATATATATATATATATATATATATATATATATATATATATATATATATATATATATATATATATATATATATATATATATATATATATATATATATATATATATATATATATATATATATATATATATATATATATATATATATATATATATATATATATATATATATATATATATATATATATATATATATATATATATATACAAAACTTATATACATATCTTTATATATATATGTACAATATATATCTATATCTATATATGTATATGATGTAATGTATGTGTAGGTTTTGAATAGAAATGGAAATTGGGGGAAAGTTTTGAGCGAAGAAGGAAACGGATAAAATGTTTATTTAGGGGAATATATTTTAGAGAAATCAATTACAAACAAACATTTACAAATATTAAGTGGACCAATGCAAAATTATCTTTTCTTTCTTCATTATCTCCCTTCATTTCATTGGTCATACATGTATGTATAAATTTGTTTATAATTAGTTTGTTATTGTAGCATTACTCGGGCCCAAATTGTTTACTCAGTGTACCAAAATTTACGAGTAAATAAGCTTTTGTTCAAAGGGCTCACTCTTCCGGCAAAAATCAATTTACATTCCATGGATGCGTTTGTTTTCGTGCGGCAGTAATCGGTGTAAGGTTTGGATATGGTCTATTGATGTGTACATTCGTTGGCGTATAGAATTATTTTCTGTCATTAAGGTGTATAACCAGACTTTATTCGTTGGTCGTTAAAAGAAAAAGAGATATAGTTTTAAGAAAATTCATCTCATTTCATTTCATTTCATTTCATTTCATTTCATTTCATTTCATTTCATTTCATTTCATTTCATTTCATTTCATTTCATTTCATTTCATTTCATTTCATTTCATTTCATTTCATTTCATTTCATTTCATTTCATTCATTTCATTTCATTTCATTTCATTTCATTTCATTTCATTCATTTCATTTCATTTCATTTCATTTCATTTCATTTCATTTCATTTCATTTCATTTCATTTCATTTCATTTCATTTCATTTCATTTCATTTCATTTCATTTCATTTCATTTCATTTCATTTCATTTCATTTCATTTCATTTCATTTCATTTCATTTCATTTCATTTCATTTCATTTCATTTCATTTCATTTCATTTCATTTCATTTCATTTCATTTCATTTCATTTCATTTCATTTCATTTCATTTCATTTCATTTCATTTCATTTCATTTCATTTCATTTCATTTCATTTCATTTCATTTCATTTCATTTCATTTCATTTCATTTCATTTCATTTCATTTCATTTCATTTCATTTCATTTCATTTCATTTCATTTCATTTCATTTCATTTCATTTCATTTCATTTCATTTCATTTCATTTCATTTCATTTCATTTCATTTCATTTCATTTCATTTCATTTCATTTCATTTCATTTCATTTCATTTCATTTCATTTCATTTCATTTCATTTCATTTCATTTCATTTCATTTCATTTCATTTCATTTCATTTCATTTCATTTCATTTCATTTCATTTCATTTCATTTCATTTCATTTCATTTCATTTCATTTCATTTCATTTCATTTCATTTCATTTCATTTCATTTCATTTCATTTCATTTCATTTCATTTCATTTCATTTCATTTCATTTCATTTCATTTCATTTCATTTCATTTCATTTCATTTCATTTCATTTCATTTCATTTCATTTCATTTCATTTCATTTCATTTCATTTCATTTCATTTCATTTCATTTCATTTCATTTCATTTCATTTCATTTCATTTCATTTCATTTCATTTCATTTCATTTCATTTCATTTCATTTCATTTCATTTCATTTCATTTCATTTCATTTCATTTCATTTCATTTCATTTCATTTCATTTCATTTCATTTCATTTCATTTCATTTCATTTCATTTCATTTCATTTCATTTCATTTCATTTCATTTCATTTCATTTCATTTCATTTCATTTCATTTCATTTCATTTCATTTCATTTCATTTCATTTCATTTCATTTCATTTCATTTCATTTCATTTCATTTCATTTCATTTCATTTCATTTCATTTCATTTCATTTCATTTCATTTCATTTCATTTCATTTCATTTCATTTCATTTCATTTCATTTCATTTCATTTCATTTCATTTCATTTCATTTCATTTCATTTCATTTCATTTCATTTCATTTCATTTCATTTCATTTCATTTCATTTCATTTCATTTCATTTCATTTCATTTCATTTCATTTCATTTCATTTCATTTCATTTCATTTCATTCATTTCATTTCATTTCATTTCATTTCATTTCATTTCATTTCATTTCATTTCATTTCATTTCATTTCATTTCATTTCATTTCATTTCATTTCATTTCATTTCATTTCATTTCATTTCATTTCATTTCATTTCATTTCATTTCATTTCATTTCATTTCATTTCATTTCATTTCATTTCATTTCATTTCATTTCATTTCATTTCATTTCATTTCATTTCATTTCATTTCATTTCATTTCATTTCATTTCATTTCATTTCATTTCATTTCATTTCATTTCATTTCATTTCATTTCATTTCATTTCATTCATTTCATTTCATTTCATTTCATTTCATTTCATTTCATTTCATTTCATTTCATTTCATTTCATTTCATTTCATTTCATTTCATTTCATTTCATTTCATTTCATTTCATTTCATTTCATTTCATTTCATTTCATTTCATTCATTTCATTTCATTTCATTTCATTTCATTTCATTTCATTTCATTTCATTTCATTTCATTTCATTTCATTTCATTTCATTTCATTTCATTTCATTTCATTTCATTTCATTTCATTTCATTTCATTTCATTTCATTTCATTTCATTTCATTTCATTTCATTTCATTTCATTTCATTTCATTTCATTTCATTTCATTTCATTTCATTTCATTTCATTTCATTTCATTTCATTTCATTTCATTTCATTTCATTTCATTTCATTTCATTTCATTTCATTTCATTTCATTTCATTTCATTTCATTTCATTTATTTCATTTATTTTATTAATAAAATAAAATAAATAAATAAATAGACTACACCACAACGGTAGCAGCAGTCCAGCAGCTGTAACAAATACTCACTATCATACCTCCACATTTCTCGCTATTTCAGTTGCTAGTTGCTACTAATTTTTAATTAATCTCCCAACCCAAACAGGTAATAATAATTAATCCAGCACAAAATAAGACTTTCATAGTAAAATTAAATTAAAAGATTATGCAAAAACTTAGCGGTAGCGCTGGGGAATGTTGGGGCGGATTTACGCGATGTTTAATAAGAAGAAAACCAGTCGATACATCATCAGTCGCCAAAGCTGGTGGTTTTCAGTTAGCCAAACGCCTCTCTGTTTTTGATCTCATCGCTATCGGTATATATATTCAATTCATCAATTACTCATCATTATAAATTTATATATACTGTATATATGTATGTGTGCATGTATGGTTGTTGATGTGTGTGGAAAGTGTATTTGATTAGGAGTTGGAGCAACAATAGGAGCAGGAGTGTATATACTTGTTGGAACAGTTGCTAAGGAACAAACAGGCCCTGCTATAACCCTATCCTTTCTTATCGCTGGAATAGCTGCTGGCCTTTCCGCATTGTGTTATGCCGAACTTGCCTGTCGTTGTCCCTCTGCCGGGAGTGCCTATCACTATTCCTACTTGTGTGTTGGGGAAGGGTAAGATCCATATCTCGTAATCTTTTTGGTTTCTTAATGTTACATTTATTTGCTCGGTGTTAAGTGCCTTTTAAATGTATTTAACCGATTTATATGCTGATATGATACGAGCTGACATATCATCAGCTACGGGGTCGTGTCACTGGTTTACATGTCATAAGACATCGGATACCTTAAATGATGAAAATTAAAAGTTATATAAACGGTGGCCTAGTTGGCAGGCGTCATGATGTCCTCACAATAGGTCCCAGTTTTGAATCTCCCTAGATAACATCTTTGGGGTGGCTAGGGAAACGGTTGGAAAACGGCGCCACAATAGGTCCCAGTTTTGAATCTCCCTAGATAACATCTTTGGGGTGGCTAGGGAAACGGTTGGAAAACGGCGCCATTGGAAATTGGGAATACACTGGTTAGGCTGCATAGCAAATTCCCGGGACAGGAAGTACCTCCCCCGTTTACATATAAAAACATTTGAGCTATTTACATATAATAATTGAATCGTTAGTTGTTGTATGCTACTTTCTAGAACATGTTACTTAACTTCCGATGACAAGTTCTTCTTCCATATTTGGTTTGTTTGGCAAATGGCTTCCAGTGTTGCTTGGTTAATTGGTTGGTCTCTTATATTGGAATACTCACTTGGTGGAGCAGCTGTGGCTCGTGGCATATCCCCAAATATGGTATGTGTGTGCGTCTCTGTATGCGTATACACATACATATACTTATCTGTTTATAATCTGAATGTATCTTTCACTATGGACAGGCGCTGTTTTTTGGAGGTCAAGATGGGTTGCCATCTTTCTTGGCTCGTCCAACCATTCTTGGAATTGTAGTTGATCCCTCTGCTGCTGTTTTGGTCTTCGTTATAACTGGACTACTGTGCACTGGAATCAAAGAGGTACTCTTTTGGAATTATTTAATAATACCGTAATATTTTCTTGTATATTAAAGTTATCTTTTTTGCTTTCATAATGACTTTTACAATGATAATATGGTTGTTTATAGAGTTCACTGGCACAAGGCATAATTACAACTATAAATGTTGTAGCCTTGCTTTTCATCATAGCAGCGGGTGGATATGTAGGTTGGAAGACTCGGTGGGTTGGATATGAAATTCCTGGCGGGTAATATATCGTCTATTTCTTGTGTTTTACCACATTTTCTTACCCTTGGGAAGAATGCTAAACCACAGAAAATATCTTCTGAGTTTTTAGGTATTTCCCTTTTGGGGCTAATGGAGTACTTGCTGGGTCTGCAACAGTTTTTTTCTCATATGTTGGTTTTGATGCGGTCACTAGTACAGCCGAAGAGGTAACGGGTGTGTGCGCGCATGTGTAATTCTTTTTTTTGATAACATAGTTTATTCATGTTGATTTCATCTTGTTGTTACAGGTAGTGAATCCTCAGAGAGATTTACCAATTGGGATTGGGGTCTCATTGTTTACATGCTGTGTTTTGTATATGCTTGTATCTGCTGTTGTGATTGGCTTGGTTCCCTGTTCTGCATTAGACCCTGACACACCTATTGCCTCGGCTTTTGCTAATTATGGGATGAATTGGGCAGTGTAAGCATGAAATTTGTCTTGGTGCTCCAAGTTGATTCATGAAAGTTATGTTCCATCTTTATTTACACCATAGTCATAATCGTAGATACATTGTAACAATTGGAGCTGTTACTGCATTATGTGCTGCTTTAATAGGCGGGATTCTTCCTCAGGTATGTATGACTTGTTACTTTTAAGTGATTTATTTAGTATAAAGTATATTCTCTTTCTTATTGCTGTATTATCTGGTTATGAAACCATCATTTATAAAAAGAAAAATCATATAAAATTGTTACTATTTCTGTTTTCTCCCATGAGGAGGTAAGAACTTTAAAACTTTGACTTAGGATCATCCAACTAATTTCTAGTCAAATGATAACGTGGTAGCTGATGAGTTGATAACTTTGACAATGTTGACTTTTTTCTTTGCGGCACTTGAAAACTGGCTCACTTAGAAAATGATCATAAATGAAAACTTTTTGAAAGTCTTAGGGGGCGTTTAGTTGGGGAAAACACCCCTTATTTTCCATTTTTGTTTTCCAAGAAAACATGGAAAACATAAAACGCATTCAAGTTATAGTTTTCCAAAAATGTTTTCCAAAAAAACAGAAAAACACTGTTTTCCACTTTTGTATGGGAAATTAGAAAACACTTTTTTATTGTCACTTTCCATTTTCTAGATTTTGAAAACTTCAAATTATATTAACTCTCCCCTTACGCCCCCGTCCTGCCCCCGTCACCCCCCCCCCCCCCCCCCACCCACCCAATCCCACTTAACCAAGTATATTAGAACATGTTTTTTAAAATGGAAAATAGCATTTTCTAGTTTTAAACGCGTTTTCAAAATTTTTAATTGTTTTCTAGAGATGAAAAACTCCTTCCATTTTCTAGAAAATTAGAAATGGAAAACTAGAAAACATTTTCCACAACTAAACGTGCCCTTAGCATTTTTGTGAAGAAAGAAATCAAATGAAAGTTTGGTTGCCTTTTTTGCAGTTTTCTCTGAAGTAAAACTGTAAAACCAGATGCTTGTAAAGAGTCTTTCATATTTTTTTGCTCCTAAAATACTACTGTTGACTTTTTCAGCCACGGATCCTGATGGCAATGGCTAGGGATGGTTTACTGCCGTCATTCTTTTCTGATATAAATAAACGAACTCATGTTCCAGTTAAGAGTACAATTGCAACTGGAATTTTTATTGCATCTCTGGCATTTTCAATGAATGTTGACCAATTAGCAGGCATGGTGAGTTAACACTGTTTATTGACTATGTTTTTTTAAGATAATTATGAATATGAATCTGCGATATGTATCCATTAGAGCTTTCTAGTAAAATGAAAGAGTGGTTACTAGACATTTTACCACTTGTCCTGCAGGTTAGCGTGGGTACTTTGTTGGCATTTACTGCTGTCGCAGTCTCAATTTTATTACTCAGATATATTTCTCCTGATATCACCTTTGTGCAATCACCTTCCTCAAAATCGATTGATTCAGTGTCTTCAGAAGTTTGTAATGATATTACAGATATTTACATAGAAACCCACAAAGATCTTGTGGGGCATTATCATACTCAAAAAGGTGCAGCCAATGTATGCTTCAATTCTCATACTGAGTTTCCTTTTGATTTTTCATATGCTACTTGAAATCTTATTACCAATCTGTTCGGTTTCACCATACAGATGAAGAACAGGAAGCAAGAAGACGGAAGATGGCTGCTTGGAGCATAGCTATCGTTTGTGCAGGAGTGCTTGTACTTGCATCTGCTGCTTCAGCCAAGAGCATTTCCAAGTATGTCATAATCTTGAAGTCGATTATGTTGTTTTCATCTTATATATAACTAACCTGAAAATTATCAGCGTTCCTCGCTTCATACTGTGTGGGCTAGGAGGCGTCGCTCTGTTGTCAAGTCTGACTGTCTTGACCTGCATAGATCAGGATCCCGCTAGGCTCACCTTTGGAGAAACTGGAGGTATCATTCTATTTTAGTATTTTAAAATTCATAACAGTATGAAAAACAATTCAGTTTTTTATGTCCAAAGCATTTTTATTTTAGTACTTTATATGGCTGGATGTGATATATGCATATTCGTACACAAAGAAAATAACTGTATGTCAATAACCAAGATTAACATAAGTAGATTGATGTTGAAAAGTCATATGTGGGCTTGTTTTAATGAATGGAATTTAACTAGACCGTTATAACTTTCACAATGTGAACCTTAAACTTCTTTCCCTTTCAGTGTGACATTTTTTCTATTTGCTCGGTTTCGAATCTGTATATCTCTAGACATTCATATATATGTTTCTTGTCCATCTAGACATTCATATATATGTTTGAGCTAAGATACTAGTGGGATTAAATCTATATTAGAGGCTCTGATTACCATTTGTATTGCTTTTGCCATATAACTAAATTGGATACCTATATGTGTGGGGGTAGCGATTTTTAAGCATCTACATATGAAGTGTAGGTGCGGGTTATGTAATTTCTCTGACAAGTCAAAGGGGGTTAATTAAAATAAGTTGGGTAAATAGAAAGGGGTTGAAAGGCTCCCAAAGGTTTTCTTTTGGAATAAACCTTCTGAATTAGTTTTTCTGAAAATAAAATCTAATATCAGCGTATCATTGAAATAATTTTTGTGTATATCTATATGATACTCACGAATCGCTTAAAATATTATAATTACTGGGTCAACTGACCTGCCCGCCCTGTTTTGCCCAGTTAATTAGTCTGCCTGACCCACCCATTTCGCCACTTCTAGTTCTTTGTTACCATATGTGTGTAACAATTAGCTAAACTATGTGAATCTTTGTGCTCAACTGTTTGATGTAAGTCTCCGTTTGATGATTTGAACCATACATAAAATAATCTCAAAATGCCTGTTGGAAACTTCACAACAGCTTAACTCACTATTTTACTTTTCCTTTCAGGATTTGTCTGCCCATTTGTGCCTTTTTTACCTGTTGCCTGCATTCTTGTGAATACCTACCTTCTTATTAATCTTGGGTAAGTCCATGGGGAGTCCTATGATTATGATAATGAGGGAACTTCTTTCGTAAACGTTGTATCTCAAACACTATTAACCATGTTATGTTTACTCTTCTATAATTTGTTAAATGGAACGTTTTTAAACATGCAGACTTGGCACTTGGATTCGAGTTTCAGTGTGGCTGGCGATCGGAGTGTGTGTCTATGTATTCTATGGAAGAAAACATAGCCTACTAGTAGATGCCGTTTACATGCCAATTGTCCCTGCAAATGAACACGAAATTCATGATACCATTTCATAGCATTCTTTGTACAACTTATATCATCATGTCATTTTGGCGGGGGATTGTTGTAAGCTATGTGAATATTTTATCTTCTTGTACTTTGTGCTCACTGAAATCAGTTTAAGATTGTTTACTCAATATAAGTTTAAGATTTATGATTATATTAATCAAGGACTTGTCTTTTGTGCTCCGAGGCAAGTGTGTTTACTCAATATAAGTTTAAGATTTATGATTATATTAATCAATAATTAGATATTTACTTTATCAATTTCACACACATATTTTTGATATTTGTTTTTATATTCGATTTAAATTTTCTCTCTTTACCTTTATATCTTCTTTTTCCTCCTTTTTTCTTTCTATATTTTACTTTATACATGTTCTATTTACATGCATAATAAAAGTATAATATCATTAAAATTCTTTTAGTTATTATTATTATTATATAACATTTATTAATACTCTTGACGTATATATGTTAATCATTGTTTTCAAGTAATATTACTTAAAATATTATATTAATCAATTTAATGTAATGTGTATATTACCAAACATCGTATGGGACATAATCTAGTTTGATATATATGGGTCCATATTTATTGAGCGACAAATAATATAGATAGGGTTGGTTTCATTGTCTATTATTGCCTTCTTGGCACTTAATTTAGCTATGGTTGGTTTCATTCCGTTCTCGATTTTAGAGAGTGAATAAAATATAGTCACGGATAATGCTACCAACTTATCCTAACATTTATTATGAATTTATGATTGTAAGTCTTCACATTTTTGCTTATAGAGCTAATAATACAGACTTCCGTTTTTTATGAATAATGTATGTATAATATATCAACAACAACAACAAAAAATCAAATACAAAAACAATAAAAATTACGGGTAAGTTTATAATAAGAGCGTAGTTACCATGGTGATGTACGGTAAACGGCGTGATTTGTGACAGGTCTTGACATCGTTTCGGCATCATCGGTTTGAAGTTGTCGTAGCCAGTCGGGGACAAGCTCGTGTGATTTTTGTTTATTTTTATAGGTATCGTAGATATAATGTGACGTTGTATGATTGTTGATATTGGTACACTTTACGATATGGTGGTGGTGTAATTGTTACTTATTCCTATGTTCTCTAATTCAAATTATTTATTTATGCCAAGATTTAAGAATGAACCTAGGTCGTTGAACATAAAATGCACGATTTGCATGTTTAGATCCTAAATACACTTCTCCAAATATGAAGGAAATAAAATAAAAAACAATCACACTTTTAGACAGTTGTTCATCAACCCATAATGTCGATACAACTTTGTGCCCACGTCATTGGACCATAAGGTCATAAATCCCTCTCCAATAATTCAACGTTATTATACTACTACAAATATCATTGACTTCTTGTGATTCACTTCACCTCATATTTCTCCCTTTAATTAATATCACCATCCTTTTTTTTTTCCCAATGGTGATTTCAACAACATCATCTGTTTTCAAGCCCAAAATCACACTACTCATTCTTTTCACAATCATCCTCTCACTATTCGCAACCACTTCTTTCGCGGACACAACCATAGCCGCGACATGTGCGGCCATCCACGAACAAGAGTCCCGTGTCGCGAAATGTCATTACGTAAAAACAAACATTGGATGTGAGCCAGAAGGGTACATAAATTACTTACAACTTTTTTATTGTAACTTTTCTCAACTCCCTCAACTAGGCTTCATTTTGTTACTTATATGGCTAGTCATTCTTTTTTACATTTTAAGTACTACCGCATCCGAATACTTTTGTCCCTCGGTCGAACACTTATCAAACACATTAAATCTTTCGCCAGCAATCGCGGGTACCACTTTGCTTCCATTAGGTAATGGAGCAACCGATGTTTTTTCTAGTGTAATTGCTTTTACTTCCACTAGTGATGGTGGAGATATCGGGCTAAGTAGTATACTAGGCGGGTCGATTTTCATTTCGTGCGTTGTTGTCGGCGTGATCAGTTTGTTAATCGCGTATCAAAAAAAACTCGTCAAGGTAGACAAACCTAATTTCATTCGAGACGTTGTTTTTCTTCTCATTACTTTATCGAATGTCCTTATAATCATTGTGGTGGGAAGAATTAATTTATGGATGTCACTTCTTTTTGTTTCGACTTATATTATCTACATTTTGGTGGTTTCATATATGCATTTGCATAGTATGAAAAAACATAAGTTGATACTTGATGCCGAACAATTAGCAGGCTTTAGAGTCCCGTTGATTGGCTACATCGAAGAGGAAAACGTCGTACATCCTGTCGAAATAGATGAACATTTTGAAGAAAAAATCGTGCCTACTACACACAATCTAAAATGGTGCATCAAAATGTTTTTCTATGTAATGAAGTTACCAATTCATTTGCCAAGAAGGCTTACAATACCGGTGATAACTAAAGATAGATGGTCCAAGGCGTATTTAGTATTTTCGGTGGGATTAGCACCAATCACGGTGGTGTTAATATGGAACACACAATTTGGAAATTTAGGATTAAAAGCTACCACGGTGACATACTTTGTGGTTGGTATGATTGGGATAGGACTAGGGATTTGTACATTTGTTTTCACAACTAGTACCATGCCCCCACAAAAGTGTTTGGTGTTTTGGTATGCAAGTGGGTTCCTAATGAGTGTTGCTTGGACATATGTAACATGTAATGAATTGGTTTCTTTGTTAGAATCACTAGGAAATATTATAGGAATGAGCCCTTCAATTATAGGACTAACTATCCTAGCTTGGGGTAACTCAATTGGGGACCTTGTAGCCAATGTGGCTATAGCTATGTATGGCGGGCCAGACGGGACTCAGATCGCGATGTCGGGTTGTTATGCTGCACCGTTGTTCAATGTGCTTATTGGTTTGGGGTTCTCGTTCGTGTTTGTGTCCTTTTCAAACTATCCTGCTGCATATGTCATTCCAGAAGACCCTTATTCGTGTGAAACGATAGCTTTTTTGATGACCGGTTTGCTCTGGGCTCTCGTGATCTTGCTTAAGAGGGATATGCGACTTGATCATACACTCGGAGGTGGACTCTTGGTGATATACTCGTGTTTTTTGTTCATAAAGCTTGCAAGGGCTCTTGGATTGCTTAGTACTTATTCCGGATTAGGCTTGCTAAATTATTTGTACGTAAACTAATGTTTTTTTATTAATTAGAGGTTTTCCTTACATTAGTAATAACTGTGTGTAATCAAGAATGTTTCATGAACAAATGGAAAGCGTTGATTGAAGTTTAACATTTAAATTATTTCTTACATATGCATATATAAACATGTAGCTTCACATTGAAGGGACACATCTCAAATATCCTTAAAACTGTTTAAAATATCTACTACATTCTCACCGATGCATATTTTATAACAAGTTGAATTAGACAATAGTTTTATTTAGTCAAATTTAATTGTATCACTTTAATCATCTTATTTATATAAAGTTGGGAGTTTGGCACTTTAACACAAAGTCAAATAAGAAAAAAAAATGTGTGATCGAGATTCCTTTCTAATTAAAGGAAATACTCCGTATATAAACAAGTTGTTTGAAGTTAATTGATCACGAAAATATAACAACTAAAATTGTTTAAGTTTATTGTATTAACCCTTTAAATAAAATTGTTATTGACAAAGTAAGATGAAGGGTATTAAATTATTATCAAAAGGTAAATGATGTCCAAGTAGGCAAAATTAATTGGATTAACCAATATGAGCATGTGGATTGAATCACGGGAGGATGGTAGCATACAAAAATGATGATATGCAACGTTTAAATTAGGTAGTCTTGTGTGGTATTTTGTAAGTGAAAAATATGCGTAACCGTGATCTAATTGGATGTTGTTAAAACCATTTATTTATTAAAAAAATATATATAAGAGCAACAGCGTCTATGGTAAGTGGTGTTGCATTCGAATCGATAATATACCCATTAATTGAAGAAAAAGAAAGCTCAAGTTGAGAATCCGAATTTTGCTTTTGTAACTACAAATACAAGTTGAAAAACACGAGTTGATTGATTTTGTGTGTTGAAGTGTGTTTTTAGTTGAAGAATATGGTTAATCCGAAATGATTGGTATCCAATTGTTCACCTAATAATGTAGGCCAAGTGTGCATCAAATCCTTTTGTCGTCGATACATAAATTAATAAATAATTAAATTAATATTATACGAGCCAAATCAATTGTGGGCAATGTCATAAAATTTGTCATCGTCAATAATAGTATAATAACCATACTGATGTCGGCTATGATATGATATACTCGTAAGATAAGTAGCGGACTGTAGCAAAACACCATAATGTCATGGGGTTGACTCATAATATGTTTCACCCATACACACATATACATACTTGATCACTTTTTTCCATATTTCATTTGTTTTTATGAACAGATAAAGCTATGAATATATCTCACATCTTAATTCAAATAACATCAATTTTTCTATAATCACGTGTTATAATGACAAACCGATCCAGCATTAGTCTCTATCAACCAGTCTTACAACCAACATGAAACAAAATAAATCACATAGAAATGTGTTGTATTATTTGGGCTTAATAATTTATCTAATACTATTAAAAAAAGGTAATGGAGAGAACCCTAGCCCCGGTATCATAATTGGATACCCATCGACTCACCCCGTATGAGTCATGATGCCGGTACAATACCTCCATCCTAATCCCTACATGATCTGGGCACCCCGAAGGATCAAACCCGCGTATTTAAACTTCACATATGGATCTAGGCTTCATTGGTAACAGGTAGCTTAAAAGGATTATTTCTTGTGCTAAGTGGGGATTAAACCTGAGACCTTAATTAAGGTCACCAAATGTTTTCTTTAACACTACGCTAACTCCTTGTTGGTTATCTAATACTACTCATCACTAGCAATTAATCGGGAATTCTAGGATCATTAACGCTCACGTGGTTAAATTCTCAAGCATTGTAGTTTTGAGAATGAACAACTAGCTTAATCCATCAAACATGTACATGACAAAACAAACCTCGCCCTTGTCGAAAAAAACAAATAAACATCCATCAATGGTACGCAAGTCGAATTCATTGTCTCTTAACTTTTTTTCTTGTACCATTAGAAGTTTGTGTTTATGAGGACAATGACGATAGTATCCTTGGTTGAACTATGTCATTTGTCGATTTTAGCTTGACTGTTAAGGTTAAACAAGTATATCGTATTATCATGATAATGAAAGGAAAAATAATATTTACCGTCATCATGTTTGATGTTGTACGGATAAATGTCATTCTTACATATAACCTCACCTTTTAGATACCATATGGCCTAAGGGCGTAGTGTGACACAAAGTGCAAATAACTTATTTACATGACCAAGTTTTAAATTGTTACTAATCAATGTCAAAATGAATGATTGTATGGCTTGAATATATAGCTCAATCTGGCAATTAGTATTGATGTTCACTTTACAATGAATCTGGCAAAATAATGGGTTGAGACTCGCCCATACTTATAAATTGTGCTATCAGCCTATCACTATAGATGGCCTTATCCCAATAATACAACAATATTTATGCCTATTGCATTGCAATATATATATTAGAGTATTAGACAGACATGGAAGTATGGAACCATAACTTGTCTTTCACCCATGCATCTATGTATACCAATAAATGTCATTGAACCCTTAGCTACTGTAGCTAAGGTTCCTTAATTGTTATATATAAATAAATATCCTATGAGGACAGAGATTTTTTAAAGTTAAAACAACTTTATAGGTAAATTTAGAGAGATTTTAACTCTTAAATTAAAATCAAAAGTCAAGATTAAATATGTGAAAAGTAACCATTTATTTATCTTATCTATCTAATTACTTTATAATGCATGCAGCTTATGTCTTAAAATTTAAAAACTTTTATATAAGAGAAGTAAATAATACAAGAATAAGAGATATGTTATTTCAAATGTGTATGGCATGTGCTCAATATTTTTGGCTCATTCAAAGATTATAACATTTTTATTATTCATCGAAGGTTATTTCAAATGATTTGTGGTTTTAGTAAAAGTTAACCAACATCAATATAAAACATCTTCAAGATTAAAATCCGCTACATTATACGACTATTTTTCTAGTAATATACTATAGGTCTATAGTTAACCATACATACGTACAAGTTATTTAATGTTGGAGACGTACACAAAAACCTTAACGCAAATTCTGTGACACAGTGCCACAGTGGGCTAAGTATATCAGCGTATTTTAGCTAAGGTTGTAGACTTGTAGTGGCTACATGTCAATGGCTTACGTAGTTGAAAATGAACACCTTTAAAATTGGGCTTTTAAGTTTGGGTAATGTACTGTATTAGTCTTCTTAAGCCTGTGTAATCATGCAAACTTGGTTTAAAGCGGTAGATAGTGATAGTGTGGTTCGTGTAGGTTTGTAGAATGAGGTCAAATTCTCTCCCCAGGGATGGCAAAAAAAACCTCGTATCCGATGGGAAAATCCAATGCCCGACATGTTTGGGCCGGGTCTAGATTCGGGTATGTGAGTCTTGAGCCGGATTTGGAGATGATATTAAATTTTTTTACGGATGGTTGTAGATTAAGACCCGCATATCCGAACCCGTATACGCGATCTGTATATATTACATTACAATGATAATATTGATACTTTTATTTCCAATAGGTATTTGAATGTGTGAAATGCTAATTGATTATTTAAAAGTTAATCACAAATATTTATACATCCAGAAATTATTAGCTTGACTAAATGAAAGTGCCGATATATGGCTATTGTCTTAAATTTTGTTTGCAGTGTCACTAACATATTGGCATATAACAACTGAGTCTTGTAACTAAAGTTTAGTTAATCAAATAGATAAGAGCTCTGTTCAAATAAACAAGTTTAACTTTATTCTAATTAAGTTTTATGTTTTAATTGTAGTATTATAAAGTTAAGGGACTGCTCGTGACAAAAGTCTAAAGTTGTTGATGTTGAGGGGCTGAAATGATTAATGCAGAAGATAAAGGACTGATGCTGTTCAAGGATGAATCTTGAATGTGTATATAAATACACATCTGCTTCAATTAGGGTTTCTTAACCCCATTATCTATCACACATATATTCTCTCTTTTTCTGCTCTTTATATTCGATTTGTAATAATCTGTATATCAATTTGATATACATATTTCTGTTGTTATTCTGATCATCATCCTGGTGATTAGATTCTTATTGTATTGTTTAATTCTGAATATTAATAATAATAAATAATAATAATAATAATCTTACAAATATTATTGTAAGATCTATTTTCTGTTGGATTTATTACATGGTTACGATCCTGGGACCAGTGGGTTATGGGCCCACCACGCTTCCGCTGCCAGGAAAATTAGGGTTTTCTGATTTTGATTTCAGATCCTGATTGCTTCTCTTGACTAAGTGAATCAAGAGAGGGATTAGGGTTCCTCTACCATCAGCTTATAGCGCTGTATTGTATCTCTTTCTCTTTATCTCTTATTAATTGCTATTTATCTGCTTATATTTTCTTCTCAAATTAATTTTTTTATATATATATATATATATCAAATTTTTCTCTCTTATTTCTCATAAAAACAATTGTGCTAATACTTGACCTGCCTTCATACGAGAGGTTAGGAATCCTGTCACTGGCACTCTTGTGAGATTAAGAGTTATTTTCTGCACAATCTTTTATTTGAGAAGTTAATATTTGTAGATTTCTTGTCTGTTAATGTGTGTTTTGCTTAATAATTAGTTTCTCTCTATCTGTTTATCTTAGATTACTTGTTACTCTGTTTGTGTGATTATCTGCTTCTTGATTGTTACTCTGTTAATTTTTTTTTCCTATTTTTATATATATTATCTGTCTATTTTTGTGATTACAATTGATTAAAATGGTGAATACTCCACCTGGTTCTGTTCATGGGGGTAATACTCCTCCACGTTTTGTGCATAATGAAGAATATGATATTGAAACTGAATTTGAGATTACTAAGATAAGTAAATTAGATTTTGGTGATCCATTGTATCTGCATGCTAGTGACACTACTAGTACACCTTTAATTGGTTTTAAATTGCTTGGAACTGAAAATTATAAAGTATGGGCTTGTGCAATTGAATTGGCTTTGGAAACTAAGAATAAAACTGGATTTATTGATGGTACATGCTTAAAAAGTTTTGATAATCCTATTTTAGCTAAGCAATGGGATAGATGCAATGCTGTTGTTCTTAACTGGATTTTAGGTTGTGTTTCACAAGAATTATATCTAGGTCAAATTTATTCTAAAAATGCTTGTGTTGTTTGGCAAGAACTTAAAGATACTTATGATAAGGTTGATGGATCTGTTACTTTTAATTTGTATCAAAAGATTAATTGTCTTGCTCAAAATGAATCTTCTCTGTCTGACTATTATCATAAACTTTCTGCTTTATGGAAACAATTTGATGCTATGATTCATTTGCCTCCTTGTACTTGTGCTGCTGCTAGAGAACTTCAAAAACATGCTGATCTTATGAAACTTATGCAATTCTTAATGGGTCTTGATGATGTGTATATGCCTGTTAGAAGTAATTTGTTGACTAGAGATCCTTTACCTTCTGTGAAAACTGCTTATTCTGTTGTCTCTATAGAGGAATCTCATAGAGGGGGGGATAAATGATAAGTCTTCTGTTGGAAATGCATCTGCATTTGTTGCTAGGTCTGGGTATAATTCCAGTAATCAAAAATTTTCTAAATCTACTAATAATTCTTTTGATTCTAAAAAGACTTTTGACAACAACTTTGAGTCAAGGAAAACTTATGATACTAATCAAAGGAATTTAAGACCTCCAAATCCAAATTTAAAATGTACTAATTGTCATAGAATTGGTCATACTATTGAAAGATGTTTTAAACTAGGTTATAAGTTTGGAGGAAAGTTTAATAGCAACAATGCAAATGCAGTCTCTTCTGCTAATGGTTCTTCTGGTTCTGTGACAAATATCAGTTCAAGTTCTTCCTCTGTTCCTTCTCTTACTTCAGAACAAGTCTCTAAATTACTTGGTTTGCTTGAATCTCAAAACACTTCTACCTTGAGTGCCAATATGGCAGGTATACCTATGTGCAGTAATAGTTGGTTTAATTTTAATTCTTTTGTGCTTAAAGCTATTATTGCATGGATTATGGATAGTGGTGCTAATCAACATATGACCATGACTGATGAAAATCTTACAGATGTAGTTGATGTTTCTGATTTAAATCTTAAAATTGGACATCCAAATGGAACTTGTGCTGTTGTTCAAAAGATAGGAAATCTTAAACTTAAAAATGGTGCAATTTTGTTTGATGTTCTTGTTGTGCCAGAATATTCTGTTAATTTGATGTCTGTTCACAAGTTATGTAGAGACAATAATTTGTATGTAGGTTTTGATCCTCATAAATGTTATATTCAGGATTTACCAAACAAGAATCTGCTGGGGACTGGTAATCAACAGGGTGGTTTATACATATATGATGATAATTCTGTGTGCTCTTCTGTGGTGTGCAATTCTGCTAGTCTTCCTTGTGAGTCAAAATTATTATGGCATTTAAGACTTGGTCATCCTGCTGACCCTGCCCTCTCTGTGTTTAAAAACAAATTAAATCTTGGTTCTGACAGTTTGGCTCCTTGTGATGTTTGTCATAAGGCCAAACAAACAAGAGAACCTTTCCCTTTAAGTGAACATAAATCAAAATTTTTGGGAGATCTTATACATTTGGATGTTTGGGGGCCTTATAAAGTTACTAGTAATGAAGGTTTCAAATATTTTCTAACTATAGTTGATGATTATACTAGAGCAGTTTGGACTTTTATGATGAAATCTAAAGTTGAAGTTTATGATCACTTAAAATCTTTTCTGGTTTTGATTAAAACTCAGTTTAATGTTCAAATTAAAACTATAAGGAGTGATAATGGTACTGAGTTTGTTAATAATCAAATGCATTCTATGTTCACTTCTTTGGGAATTGTTCATCAAACTTCTTGTTCTTATACTCCTCAACAGAATGGTATAGCTGAAAGGAAACATAGACACCTTCTTAATGTGGCTAGGTCTCTTATATTTCAGGGGGGAATTCATTTGTATCTATGGAGTGATTGTGTCTTAACTGCTACCTATCTTATTAATAGAACTCCTTCCTCCATTCTAAAAGGCAAAACTCCTTATGAATTGGTGTTTAAAACTGAACCTTCTTTAAAACATCTTAGAGTATTTGGTTGTTTGTGTTTTGCTACAAAATTAAATATTTCTGATAAACTTGATACTAGGGCAGAAAAATGTATTTTGGTTGGCTATTCTAATTCAAAAAAGGGTTATAAACTCTTTAGTCTTGAAAGTAAATCTTATGTTTTTTCTAGAGATGTCAGATTTCATGAAAACATATTTCCTTTTACAATGAAAAATGATATGGTTGATTCTGTTAATAAAGAAGTAAATCAATTAAATTTCTTTGATCTTTATGATACACCAATTTCATATGATGAGAATAACCTTGAAAGTCCCAATGATGATGAGGAAGACAGAAATCTTGATTCTATCATTGGTAGTAAGTTCCAGAAGTCCTATGGCAGTCTACCAAAGACTACCAGGAATTCTGTTGAGCAAGCAACTCTGATAGAAATTGATAATATAAATTCTGAGGGCATTTCTCAAGATGTTAATGATGATCTTAGGAAATCTAATAGAAATAGACAATTGTCTATCAGATTGAAAGACTTTGAACTTGATGGCAAAGTTAAATATCCTTTAAACAAGGTGGTCAATTATGCTAACTTGAGTTCAGGTGTATATGCATTTGTATCTAATCTGAATAAAACTGTTGAACCATCTAATTTTTATGAGGCTGCAAGTAATCAACATTGGGTTGAAGCTATGAATGATGAAATGGAAGCCTTAAATAGAAATGGTACTTGGGAAATAACTGATTTACCACCTGGGAGAGAACCCATAGGTTGTAAATGGATATATAGAATAAAATACAAGGCCTCTGGTGAGATTGAGAGATATAAAGCTAGATTAGTTGCAAAAGGTTTTAGTCAAAAGGCTGGCATTGATTTTGATGAAACATTCTCTCCTGTTGTTAAAATGGTAACTATAAGAACTTTGTTAACTATTGCTGTCTTTAATAAATGGCCTTTGTTTCAATTAGATGTCAATAATGCTTTCTTAAATGGTGATCTTAATGAAGAAGTATATATGCAATTACCTCCTGGTTATTTTGATAAGAGTGATAAAAGAGTTTGTAGGTTAGTTAAATCTTTATATGGTTTAAAGCAGGCACCAAGACAATGGAATGAAAAATTATGTGGTGCCTTAACTGAGTATGGTTTTGTTCAAAGCAAATGTGACTATTCTTTATTTGTTAAATCTGATCAAAATGGTTTCATAGCTTTGCTTGTATATGTGGATGATATTGTAGTAACAGGAAGTAATATTCTTGAAATAAATAAAGTCAAAGAATTCTTAAATTCTAAATTCAAAATCAAAGACTTTGGAGTTCTTAAATATTTTTTGGGTATAGAAGTTTTGGAAACCAATGAAGGGTTGTGTTTAAATCAAAGAAAGTATTGTCTAGAATTGTTGAATGATTTTGGTTTGTTAGGTTGTAAACCTATCAAAACACCTCTTGAAGTAAATATGACTATGAAACATAATTCTGACTCTAAACCTCTTGAGAATGTTTCAGTTTATCAAAAGCTTATTGGTAAGCTCATCTATCTTACACTTACAAGACCTGACATATGTTATGCTGTTCAGTGTCTTAGTCAATTTATGCATGCTCCTCTTGTTGAGCATTTTCAGTTTGGTTTAAGAATTCTTAGATATCTTAAAGGTGCTCCTGGAAAAGGTATTCATATCAAAGGTTGTAAGTCTCCTCTTTTACTTGAAGCTTATGTTGATTCTGATTGGGCTAGATGCTTATCTACCAGAAAATCTATTACTGGTTATGTTGTTTATCTGGGAAATAATTTGATATCTTGGAAGAGTAAGAAACAGACTACAGTAGCTAAGTCCTCTGCAGAAGCAGAATATAGGGCATTAGCTGCTGTAACCTGTGAAATTATGTGGCTTTTAAATCTTTTAAAAGATCTTGGTTTTGATAAAAATATGTTGCCTGTTGTTGTACACTGTGATAGTAAATCTGCAATGCAAATTGCTGCAAATCCTGTCTTTCATGAAAGAACAAAACATTTTGAAATAGATTTGCATTTTGTTAGAGAAAAAATTTCTGCTAACATTATTAAACCTCTAAAAATTGAATCTGCTGCTAACATAGCAGATTTATTTACAAAAAGCCTTACATTCAAACAACATCAATATCTTTGTGGGCATCTTGGTTTTCTGGATATGTTCAAAGTTAAACTTGAGGGGGGATGTTCAAATAAACAAGTTTAACTTTATTCTAATTAAGTTTTATGTTTTAATTGTAGTATTATAAAGTTAAGGGACTGCTCGTGACAAAAGTCTAAAGTTGTTGATGTTGAGGGGCTGAAATGATTAATGCAGAAGATAAAGGACTGATGCTGTTCAAGGATGAATCTTGAATGTGTATATAAATACACATCTGCTTCAATTAGGGTTTCTTAACCCCATTATCTATCACACATATATTCTCTCTTTTTCTGCTCTTTATATTCGATTTGTAATAATCTGTATATCAATTTGATATACATATTTCTGTTGTTATTCTGATCATCATCCTGGTGATTAGATTCTTATTGTATTGTTTAATTCTGAATATTAATAATAATAAATAATAATAATAATAATCTTACAAATATTATTGTAAGATCTATTTTCTGTTGGATTTATTACAAGCTCTTGTAATCATTATTAAGGTTAGCAGTACGTATAGATAAATTATATGTATATGAATTAATAGATCCCCGATTACCCGTAATAAACCCGTTACCTGATTGTTAGTTAATAAATGAGGACCTGTTTGGGGCCAAGTTTTTGGGACGGGTTTAGATTACTTAAACCCGACACATACCCGGTCCGTTGCCATCCCAACTTCAAACTAAAAAAAAGTGCCTAATTTGTAATTCCACAATTTTCAAAGGGTGGTTATCACATCTTCCCCTGCTCCTTATTCCTTAAACCCTCAAATAAATTAATCATACAAAGCTACTGCTAAATCCTGTCGCAAATCGCCACCGACCACCGTAATTACACACACACACAGTAACCATGGATCAATCTCAGAAGTCTCACCGGACTCGCCTGTTACGTATAATATTGTGTTTGTTAATAGTTGGGTGCATTGTGATAGAATAAAAACTAGAGGGACTAGTTGTGTCAAATATTAGAAGTGTGGCAGTTATTTCTGTTCGGCTCTATATATAGCCATTGTGTATGAAAATCATTTACAGTGTGTGAATAATCACATTTTCCCTTCTCTCTCAAATCTCTCTTATCATCGCCAGTCCGGTCCTTCCGCCAGAAAGAAATCCGATACTGATAAGAAGAAACGTGACATCACTCCAGATAAAGAACATAACCCCAAGGTTTTTTGAATAAATAAATATTAAGTCTTTATTAAAATTCTTTGTTATTGTAAATGTGATTTTATGTATAGACAGTATTAATTATTTGTTATTTTTTTTATAAGTTTGAGATTTTTGAAAATTAAAGTTGAAAATATATGGAATTTTGTGCAGGCATTTGCGTTTAATTCGACTGTGAAAGCTAAAAGATTACAATCACAGGCTACCGAAAAGGAACAACGTCGGTTACATATACCGACTATTGATCGTAACATTGGGGAACCGGCTCCTTATGTTATTGTTGTACACGGTCCTCCCAAGGTTCCTAAATTATATTACTTTAGTGTGGAAAAATTAGATTTTTTAACTGCATAGTTTGTAAATATATAATATATAATATATATATATATATATATATTAAATTTTGTATTGTTGGTATGTTAGGTTGGGAAGTCTTTACTTATAAAGTCTCTTGTTGAGCATCACACCAAGCTTAAAATAGAGCAAGTAAGAGGTCCAGTGACTATTGTTTCAGGTATTATGTGTATTAGAAATTATGATGCAATTTTGGGGGATTTTGTAGCGTTTTCGTGAAATTTCAAGCATGTCACTTTTGTTTCGCGTTAGGTAAGCAAAGGCGGTTACAGTTTGTTGAGTGCCCAAATGATATTAATGGTATGATTGATGCTGCCAAATATGCTGATCTTGCATTAATGCTTATTGATGGTAGCTATGGTTTTGAAATGGTTAGTCTTTTACTCCAATATTTGGGTAAATTCTTATTTTAAGAATCGTTTTACATTTGGAATGTAGGAATTTAGGTTGAAGTTAATAGGGAACACATTTTGCAGGAAACATTTGAGTTCCTTAACATTATGCAAGTTCATGGATTTCCCAAGGTTATGGGTGTTCTTACACATCTTGATAAGTTTAAGGATGTTAAGAAACTTAAAAAGACAAAGCAGCAACTTAAGCATCGGTTTTGGACGGAAATTTATGACGGGGCCAAGTTATTTTATTTATCTGGTCTTATTGATGAAAAGTGAGTGGCTTATTTGCTAACCATAAATTGTATTTATTTTTTTCCATTGAACTAGAGCTGGCCAGTTTTGACTTTTTCAATCGGTAAACAGGTATGTCAAACGTGAGGTTCATAATCTCGCAAGATTTATTTCTGTTATGAAGTTTCATCCTCTATCTTGGAGAACGTCTCATCCTTATGTTCTAGTAGATCGATTTGAAGACGTCACGCCTCCAGACAGAGTGTCCACAAATAAGAAGTGTGATAGAAACGTGATATTATATGGTTATTTGCGTGGCTGCAACATGAAGAAAGGAACTAAGGTGCATATTGCTGGTGTGGGTGATTATAATGTAGCTGGTTTATCAGGTTTAGCCGATCCTTGTCCTTTACCTTCAGCTGCAAAAAAGAAGGGGTTACGTGACAAAGAGAAGCTAATTTATGCACCTATGTCTGGTATTGGGGATCTCGTGTATGATAAAGATGCTGTTCACATAAATATCAATGATCGCTCTGTGCAGTTTTCTAATGCTGGTGATGAAGATGATATCTCACGAAAAGGTTCATATTTATTTTGATGAAGTACACATGAAATGTGAAATGACTGATACTGCTAAGGATGAACTAATATCACTTTCTTTGCAGGAACGGAGAGGGATGTAGGTGAGGTTCTTGTGAAATCACTTCAAAACATAAAATGTCCCATCGATGAGAAGTTGAATCGAAGTTCTATCAATTTTTTCAGTCAACAAAACAACGATTCAAGAGAAATTACAAATGGTGACAATGAGGACCATTTGAATCATACTAACTTGATAGAACCTACGGAGGAACTTGATTTTGACGACGAAAGTGATGATGAAGATTTAGACAACTCAGAAGAAGCAGCCATACTAAAGTAGAGAATAATACTACCATAGAGAATAATAAAAATAACATTAAGGAAGAAATTGAGTTCCATAAGGGAAGAACGCGGAGAAAGGCAGTCTTTGGAAATGAAAGTGAGTTTGATGACCAAGAGGTAATGTGATCCATAGTCCATACACACACATATACATATATATTATTTCAGAGTTATATTTGTTTTTGGGTAAAGGGTTACTCCGGCGACTTTGTATTATAACAATCAAAACGGTTTGTTACAAGTAGCATGGAGGACGTACCATACAATTCATATATGTGACATCACCTCATATATGCTAACAAATTAAACCTAGTGAATCAAAGCCAAAAACCAATCTACCTATATGCTAATACCAATTGACATAACATACAAAATAG